>OX030950.1:41941611-42214111 GCA_943735915.1 Pherbina coryleti | reverse complement strand
TTTTATTACTCAAACAATCAAAATTAAACCATTTGAACTTTTATGTAAGATAATTAAGATTAAGTAATTGGATTATAGATATAAGCTAATCATGATAATGACTATGTCATAAGCTTCCATGGTATTATCTCTAACGTCTCGAAACTCTTTGTGTATTTTAAAAAAACTTATAATCTATTTTAGCCGTTCTTGTTTGATGATTATTTTTTTCTTAAGCATTTCAAACATATTAAATTAAGTTGTCATCGATTCTGTTATTTCGAACTCTTACTCTTCCACTTTCTTTGTCTAAACATTATAGCCAAAAGTGAAACCGGTTAAGATAAGTTATGATGTCTCGATTGAATTCACACAAATTCTTGAAATTTAGCATCACAAAAATTTGTTTTCCTAACACCTTTGTTGGTAATTTAATAATGAAGCGCCCACGCTATAGACAAATAGATTGAAATTGCGTCACAAGCTTAAGTCAGTCGGTATTAGTTTTAAGTTTCAGACCTGTCCTTGTATCTGCATCTGTGTCTATACTTGAGTGCTTTGAATTTGAAAAGAAAAAAAAATTTGAATAAAATTGGCTTGTGACCAAACTTAAAATCGGTATCTTCGTGATTTCCTTTAAGTTTACTTTGGAATTAATTATCGTCAAGTTTCCTTATTTACAATTTTACACCTGTTTAGCAGGGCAAAGATACAATTAAATTTAATTGAATTCAATTCGTTAAGATTCAACGCACTATCTGACGGCTTAACTCATTGTGAATAAACAAAAAACTGAAGTTATGAATTTTCCCCATAGTTGAGCACGTTTTAGTCACGTATTCTGCGTTTAGCGACAAAAAAGTTTTAAAACATTCAGATAAGTAGTAAACAATAATTACAATAACAACAACAACAAGAATAACAACAAAAACAACAACAAGAACAACAACAACAACAGAATCACCAACACCAACAATAACATAAAAACCGCATTCATTGCTTCTGACTAATCGTTGGAATCGATCAAAGTACGCTGTACTACGATATAAGATTTATTAATTAGCTGTTTATTATTTGCTAAAATTATGAAAATACAGGGTCAGTCTTAATTTTATAAAAACATTAGAAAAAGTTACGGAGGATTTTGTTATGTGATCAAATCGCGAAAAACAATGGCACAGTTCCCGGTAGTTTTTGAACACTCCTCATATACCCAGGGACCATGCAATCATAGAGCAAGATGTCAGACAAAACTCAATAAAATTAGACTTTAGAAGTAGTTTAAATATTCGAACCACATTCGGAAAAAAAAGAAAAATAAATAAATAAGGTGGCGCAAAGTGTATCACCCTATCGGAACATGTTATAATTTTTGCAAATGGCGTCGTACGCCAATCATATTTGACATTTGTGAACTAGACAGCTGCGGAATACAAATAGACAAACAATGGAGCGCTATACTCCACAAGAGCGTAGAATAATTAATGTATATTGTGGCGTCCGTGGCGTAGTTGGTTAAAGTGTGTGGCCGCTATGTCAAAGAACCTGGAGACCCAGGTTCGAACCCCAGCAGCGACAGAAAATTATTTGAATTAAAATAATTTTTCTGTACGGTCGCCACCTCTCTGCAGACAATGGCAAACCTCAGAGAGTAATCAAAATGCCATGTAAAGCTTCTTGAGAACGAGAACATTCCGTTCATCGCCGTTCGGAGTCGGCGTTAAGCATGTAGGTCCCTTTCTCGGTCAATTGTGTACAAACTTAATAACACGCACAACACAATTGATCATAAGAAGCTAGGTCAAAGTCCTTTCAAGGGCTGAAATGGCCAGTTATTTATTTATTTTTTTTTTTATATTGTAAATGAATTGTTTCCTGATCGCGAAGTCTCCCGTTTTGGCGATTTGACATGGCCAACAAGATCGCCCGATTTAACCATCCCAGACTTCTTTCTTTGGGGCTACTTGAAGTTGTGGGCTTATGCCAATTTGCCTCAGGCAAATTTGATTGAAACAATTAGGAGTGTATACAGATTTATTGGATAATATTCTCAATTTTATTTTGTAAGTTTTGCTTTTGCATGATGGATTAGCGTAAACATAATGTATTTGCTATTTTTTCAAATCAACCAGAAATTTTAATAACTATGAAGATCTTAAGGTTTGTGCACATTAGATATTTTATAAAGCTATTTTATAATTTGCTTTGTTACTTTACAACTTTAATTTGCTTGCATTAAGCGGTATACCCTGTATTGCCATGTGTTGTATTTTAACGATGTTACGTTAAATCAGCAAATTAAACTATTTATACTTCAAACTTCATAAAACGCGATGTTTTTGTAATCCTCATCTAATTCCATCATGTACACTCCTTAAGAAATTTATTGCAGTTGCGAAAAATCTTTGAGAAATAACTGACGCCTTCGTCAAAACATATTTTTCGTCATGCAAAAAGTCTGTTTTAGACTGTAGGACACTTTGTGGATCTTCTCTAACAAATGTTCGTAAAATTCAAATTGGATTCTGTTATAAAGACCCAAAAGTAGACTATAAGCATTTAATATACATGCTACATTATATTTTGACGCTTTTATATGAATAATTCTGAAAAATAAAAAAATTCGCCTTATTTGTGACGATTCACCCCTATATAAAAAAAGAGGGAAGTTTTTTGAAGTTTTAGAGGCTTATTGTCTAGTTTTTCTTACAAATAATAAAAAATTTTATGTTTATTAAAATCGGTTAAGTATATTCGCAGAAGAATGTCCTACCAATTTGAAAATGGTAGTTTTGAGAAAAACCCGTTTAAAGTTTGTTTTTTTTTTCCACAATCTATGTTATTCATGCGTGATCCGCCCACTTTTACATAAACCTCCCAAAATGATTGTGTATCTTTAAAATAAAATAGATTAAAAAAATTTAATTTTAAAAACAAAACAATATATAATATATGGTTAGAAATGATCCTCCACTGGACCGAAGTTAAAATATCCCCAGGGCCGAACAAAAGTATATTCAAGGTCTTAAGCAGCCAATAAAATGATTATTTGTAAAAACATTTCCGTCATAGTTTTAAAGGAAAATATTCACTTTTGTTTTTTGACTAAGTCACTTTATATGGTAAGTAGGCGTGATTTCATGTGCATATTAAACATTAAAGCTTATTTGCAAAATTTCAAGTCCATATATTAATTTTTGTGTAATTGAAAGAGATTTTACCTTCTTGATAAAGTCACTTTATATGGTAGGTAGGCGTGGATTTTATCCGATTTGGTTGAATTTCATCCTTAGAGTGTATATTATATATAAAAACTCCTATGCAAAATTTCAAGTCCATATATTAATTTTTGTGGAATTCTAAGAGATTTGACCGTTTTGATAAAGTCACTTTGTTTGGCAGGTAATCATGGTTTTCATCTGAGTTGGCTCATTTTTGAACTTGATTTTTATTTTTTTTATACAAGCTTAAATATCGAATTTTGTGATGATAGCTTGAAAATTACGGCTGTAATCGTCTTGAAAACAAGTGAGTTTAAGGGCAAAATTTAATTTTTAAGACTTTTTTCAAATGAAGTGGTTTTTCTTAGTAGCAGCTAGAAGCAGCAGGTTTTTACAGAAACAGAAGGAAGAAGTACTATATTTCATGATAGTTATAGCCTTTGACTTTAATTATGCTATATTTGCTAGATATTTTCTACTAAATTTTACTTAAATTTTTTTTTTCTAATGAGAATATCTTTCATTTAGGAGGTAAATTTTGAAAGTAGAAGGAATCGAAATATGTTAAAAAAAATTAATTTTTGGAAACTATTCATAAGAAAGAAAGCCCCTTTAAACTTGATATACGTATCTTTGCTGCTTATCATTATTCGTACCTTAATCCTTATCCTTATCCTTATCCTTATCCTTATTCTTATCCTTATCCTTATCCTTATCCTTATCCTTATCCTTATCCTTATTCTTATCCTTATCCTTATCCTTATCCTTATCCTTATCCTTATCCTTATCCTTATCCTTATCTTTATCCTTATCCTTATCCTTATCCTTATCCTTATCCTTATCCTTATCCTTATCCTTATCCTTATCCTTATCCTTATCTTTATCCTTATCTTTATCCTTATCCTTATCCTTATCCTTATCCTTATCCTTATCCTTATCCTAATCCTTATCCTTATCCTTCTCCTTATCCTTATCCTTATCCTTATCCTTATCCTTATCCTTATCCTTATCCTTATCCTTATCCTTATCCTTATCCTTATCCTTATCCTTATCCTTATCCTTATCCTAATCCTTATCCTTATCCTTATCCTTATCCTTATCCTTATCCTTATCCTTATCCTTATCCTTATCCTTATCCTTATCCTTATCCTTATCCTTATCCTTATCTTTATCCTTATCCTTATCCTTATCCTTATCCTTATCCTTATCCTTATCCTTATCCTTATCCTTATCCTTATCCTTATCCTTATCCTTATCCTTATCCTTATCCTTATCCTTATCCTTATCCTTATCCTTATCCTTATCCTTATCCTTATCCTTATCCTTATCCTTATCCTTATCCTTATCCTTATCCTTATCCTTATCCTTATCCTTATCCTTATCCTTATCCTTATCCTTATCCTTATCCTTATCCTTATCCTTATCCTTATCCTTATCCTTATCCTTATCCTTATCCTTATCCTTATCCTTATCCTTATCCTTATCCTTATCCTTATCCTTAACCTTAACCTTCTTATTTTTATCCTTTTTTCTTAATCCTTGTCCCAATCCTTGTTTTTACTTTTGTATAAATTTTTTTTTTCAAGATGAAGTTTTATTGCAATGACGTTGAATTTTTGTTTTTAAACGACTCCCTCTGCAGCCTGATGAAGTGATTATGTATTTTATTTTTTTTGTAATTAAGTCCGTAAAACAACCTTGGCTGTCATTTAATAACATTTACTGTTGCGCTTACCAGGTAATAATTTCATGCATCGCCAGTGTATTTTTGTTGCATTGCTTTCATGGGCGGCTCTCTCTGACATGACATAATTTTTTTATTTTTGCTATAAAGTCCAAAAAGAGAAGTTTCGTACGAGTATAAAAGCATTTATTGTAACTTCTGCACTCAACACGTAATAATTCCATGCAACGAATGGAATATTGAATTTTGATATTAATTTAATGTGACCTTTTTTATTCAATAGACAGCTGTTTCGTGGGCCGCTACACCAGCTCATCAGTAGTCTGCGTTATTTTCTTTCTTATCCACTAAGATACTTAGCTTTTAACCATTCTGTCACTTTGCCGGGAAAGTTACTAGGAATTTTTCTTTAGCGGAGAAAACAAATCTTTCTATTATTAGCAACTAGAACTTTCATCTGCTTTTCTATTATACATCTATATATTAATACGCAAACAAAAAAATTTGTGTTCCCTTTTTTTCTGTGTTACCTTCAACATATTCACATAAGACTTATATCGATGGATAGGTATTTTCGAGTAGATTTGCACAATATAGTTTTTATTCGAATATGTTGTCATTAAGGTAGGTAAAACTGAGCAAATGTAAAACGCTTTTTTTACCAATGGGACAATAAGAAACTACAAAGCGACAAAGCTCTGTTGAACATCGCTGCTGTAGCTTACAAAAGCAAGAGTAGAATGCGGGAGTGACGCAAACATTTAAAAAGAGCTGAGTAGCACTATTGTTGTTGTTGTTGTTGTTGTTGTTGTTGTTGTTGTTGTTGTTGTTGCTTTGTGTTAATTTCTCTCAGAGTTAAAAAAACAGTTAAACTCTGCTTGCTTCTATTATCTTGAGAATTGTCATTTATCTTGATTTATTTGTTATACTTTTCTACCGTTTATTTACTTACTTTACTTTTAATTTATTTATTTACTTTTAATGAATATTATATGTTGAATAAATTTTTGTTATTGACGCATATGCTTCCTTTTTTGTCCTTTATCACTATTTTCCTCATAGTGTCAAGGTAAGCATTAAGAATTTACATGCAAATTAATACCAATTATTTATGTGAAAAACAACTTGAGTTTCGTTACCTTATAGAAAAAGAAGGCCGAATTTCGGCCACAGGCGATACTAGTACACATCAGAGTTGATAAATGAGTTTTTCAATTTGGTATAGAAATGCAGAGTATATTGTACTAAATGAAAGAAAATAGTGTGGAAGAAAATTTTAAAAAAAAAATATTTATTTAAATTCAATTGTGTGTTTTTTAACTGTTCCGTTATTTAAACATAAGGTTTTAATTTTTATAATAAATCACAATTATTTTTTATAAGGTAATCAACATGTCTTATAAGATTCATAAAAGTAAAATTCATTGAGATCAATAAAGCTTTGTGGCATTGTTTTCCACTATATTTGAAAAACTATATAGAGCTTATAGCGAATTTTCTTTTACTCTCCAAGGAAACTGTGACCTCCATTCTTGAAGGAAAGCTACTTTATATTTTTTCGTTTGGTGTTTAAGTGGTCGTTAGAATTGAAAATATATGATATTCTTATAATAATATACATTTATAACTTTTGCATACGTTTGAGACAAATCTTCATCTTTTTCAGCAATTTCCAAAGATTGTTGCGGCTTCTCTGTGCATCTTCAAAACACAAAAAAAAACTAAATTGCTAACAAATGTTTAGTTCTTAAATTTTAGTTACTTTATAAATTTATCCCTTTTGAGTCCAGCGTGTCAAAACTCAAAATTCAATTTGCGTGTGCACAAAACTAATCACTTTTAAGGAAACTTTGTGCGCACAAAACTAATCACTTTTAAGGAGACAAAAGAAACCTTTGCACTGAATGCTGAAGAAACATTCACAATTCACAATCAACATGAAACATTCACAATCAAGCCATGAAAAAATGTTGGCGGTATTCGTTAATTTAAAACACTGGAACAACAATGGATGCTAGAAAATTATTTATATATGAATTTGATTGATTTCTAAGAATATCATCAGGGGTGCAAAAATATGACAAAATTGGTAATTTTTTAAGTGTTGCATTTTATAAAAATTTTGAAACTGGCAATGTAGCAATTTAAAAACGTAACCACTTTCACTGAGCGAAGTAAAATGTATCGAAAACGCTTCGGTAGTAGAAAAGTAGGAAAGGTGCAAAATTCTACCAAAATAGTACAATTGTACCGAAAAAATCATGCCTGGTACACATTAACATGCTTGACCTCATGCTCAAAAATTTGTCTTAATATTGAATTTTGTTGATAAAACTACTTCGCGACCAATAGACATCAGCAAATTATGTTATTTTTTGGTCGAAGAACTTCCATTTAACATACTGTTCTATACTAATATTCCATGCAACGCTGATGTATTTTCTGTGCCATTAATTTATTCCATTCCATAAGTTGTTTACTGTTCTTTTTATAAGGCCAAAGAATCATTTAATTTTGTTGTTTAAGAAAATTTACCGTAGCATCTATGCATAGCGAGTATAAAATAGTTATATGTAACGATATCGTAGTTTCGTTGCTTAAGCAGTTCCTTCTGCGACCTGGTGCCCTTATAATTATTTGTTCTTATTGTCATGAAAGCAAAGGATCAATCTTTATTATCGTGCCATAACATTTATCGTAAGGGCGCTTACTTAGTAGGAAATAATTACATGCAACGCCGTTGTATTTTCGTTACAATGCCTTGCAAAACTTCTAGAACAACCTGCGTGGTAAGAAGTTATTTGACGATGAATCAGATCTTATATTTGTAAGGCTCTTATTTGTTAAATAAAAGAGACATAAAAGCAAGTTAACACCTATGTATAGCAGAATAGTGTGAAATTTTAATATCAAAGCATATTAAATTAAATCCATATACATATATCATAGATTTATCCAACAACAACGATAGTAAAAACAAAAAGGTTTTATAATACTTTTTGAATCAATGATCACAAAGAACGTGACATCATCTTATAAAATATGCAAAAGTGCAATCGTTGTATATATCATAAGAAAATTAAAACGATAGTTTCTTAAAATAATTGCATCTAGCGGAAAAACTCTAAAAATTGTTGTTGTTAGTTTTCGGACGCTTGCACATAATGGTATAGAACCGATTTCAAATATTTATTTTTTTTTTTTGCTTTCGTACAAACAGTTCTGTATTTTAGTGGGAGGGTGGCAGCAATTCGTGATCATTTTGATTATTTCACGCATGACTAAAGTACATATTTTAAAAATTCCAAAATTTTTCATTCACAGATACTCGGCCTTGCAGTGATCGGCATTGGAATCTATATTATTATCAAATTCGAACATTTCAATACCGCAGCTTTTGTGATCATTGGACTGGGGCTGAGTGTGGCTCTGAATGCAGCATTGGGAACACTTGGGGCCGCACGTGAAAGCAGTCGTGTGTCCAAAGTGGTACTTAAGCAATACAAAAACATTAAAAAAATTTTAACTAATTTGTTTTTTTTTCTTTTAACCTTTTAACAGTTCGCTGCTCTACTCATCGTTTTCGTCATACTGCAAGTGTTGAGTGTTGGCTTCTTTTGGTTCTTCAAAACATCGTTGCTCATCAATGTGGACAAGACATTCGATCAGCTGTGGCGCGAACAGCCAGTGCCCATAAAGCCCGGCAATGTCAGTCAAATTGCGAGCCTAGAGCGTTGGGTGCGTATTGTGTTGTTTTAAAAAACAATGTAATTCTCTAATTTATGTTTTTTCTTATCTATGTATAGCTCGACTGCTGTGGCAACACTGGTCCTAACGACTACATACTGCCGCCTTACAGCTGTTACAACAACAAAGATAAACTTAATCTCGATGGTTGCCGTCAGAAATTCTTGGATTATATATCAGAACGTTGGACAGCATTTAATATTTTTGCCCTTGTGCTCATTGTGGTTGAGGTAAGCGTTGCCATATTATTGCTGAAGTTTAAATGATTGTCTAATAAATGGCTTTTTTTTTTTGGTTTTCCAGCTGATTTGCGCTTACTTTGCTTACGTTCTGGCCAATAGCATTTTGAATCGTTGGCGTCGCTCGAAATATTATCCGAAATAGATTTCGAATTTTCCTCTTAAAATTTCGAATATAAGCAATATAGAGGCCAAAGAATTATTTGATGGTGCTGTGCTGTCAGCAGAAAGTAGATAGAGTCTACCTCAGTCATGCTCAAACGGAAGTGCCAAAAAATCTATATATATATAAAAAAATAAAACAAAAACAACCAAGTGTTCAACAAAATTTCATATTTATTTTACGAATTCGAAACAATTTCGAAAATATGTAAGCAATATATATACCTTATATTTTTTGAAACATTTATGCGAAAATTAGTTTTAAGTCGAGTCAATTGTATGTATATCTTTTTGTACACTTTTACAAACCTATCATTTAACGATAAATACTATCGAAACTTTATGAGTGGAACATTGCGGGTAATCAGAATTTTGGTTTCATTTATGTACAATGGTCTGGCTTTACCTACTTTTTGAAACCAAAAATTTGTAAAAGTCTAACTTAATTTTTAATTGTATTTGAATTTGAGTAGTTTTTGAAACTTTGACGTTATCTTTTAAATATTCTTAAATAAAATGTGCATTTTTCATTTAATGAATTTATGTAGTATTAAAGTTAATAATTAAGAAATGTAACTGAATAAAGAGATTAAAGAAAATATGAAAAAACCAGTGATTGTATCTTGAGGAATATTTTTTTAGACTTTGGGTCAGATTTTTTTTTTTAAAAAAGTTTGGTTTTTATATATTACTTTTATATTAGATTTATTTTTTGATATATTAAAAAATTACATTCAGAAATTTATTTTATTCGGTGTTTGATACATAATTTTTTTTCGGAGTTGATCTTTATCTTGTGTAAAATAAATCTGTTTAAATGTTTAATACTATACATTAAGCAGAATATATAATTATTTTTAATTTTTATTTTTGCAATATGTCAATTGCTGAGATAATTTAGTACAATTAACAAATGTATTGACATTTTTTACAACTTTAGGACTGAAATAACCTCTGAAAATTGTACCTATTGTTTTCCTTTACAATCGGACCAAATTTGAACAGTGAAAAAAACACAAATTAAAAAAGAATATTTAATATTTAAAAACACCGTTTCAGAAAAATTCAAAATGTTCGAAATTCTTCGCAGCTGTCACTTTTTTAGCCCATTTTCTACCACTGTTCGATTTATCAAACACTCAAAATATTTAATAACAAAAAATGTTCTGTCCTGTGGTAGAAAATGGGTTAATACCAGAGATTTTCAGGTTATATGCGTAAATGAGCGGTTTTGGTGGTGCAAGAGGTAGCTCACTGGCCTACTAGGGTTACTACATATATTCTGGCAATAAATATATAGACAAAATTTTCTCATTTTGAAAAAAAAGACAACAATTTTGAAATTTTTGCCATGGTACCACTTGAGACACTTTAAAAAATAAAAAAAAATATATTCAGTGAATTAATTCTTCATCGAGAAAATGCGAGCTTGAGGTATTTTTGAGCATCAAAATATTGAATTAATGGGTCATCCCCCCATGAATTCTCTTTGTTTCCGCATATCAAGGACTACCAACTGCGTGGACAACGATTTTCAACTCCAGAAGAAGCCGTTGTGCGTCCAAATGTTTTGGAGATGTCTCAAGTGGAATGTGATAAATGTAATGGTAAATGTTTCGAACAAATGCAAAAATATTTTAATGATAAAAAGAATATTTCGGAAAAAAATTAGGTCTTCATATTTATTCCCGAAATATATATAGTAACCTACGTACAACGCTTGAAGTCCTTGATTGGAGTCCCGGTACTAATTATGGTCCTACGCTTTAACTTTTACATATTTTTAGTCTGGATATTTAGTCTCGATTAATTTAAATATCGTATATATTACTTTTTGTGACATAATACGAGGGCCCCTTGATAAGTCAGTGACTTTTTGAATAAAAGTTTATTTGTATTGAAACAAATTTCAGCTTTAGGCCAAGTATGTTGACAACAAGACAACATCAAGACAATGAAGGCAACAACCAACAACAACGGCTCAGTACAGAGCAAATCATACAGCAGACTAGACAGACTGTTTCGTTGGCCTAAGTAGGACCTGAGTAGCTTGAGTGGATCACAGTGAAAAGTCATGCAAAACTACTGAGACAATTTCATTATTCCTTCCAAAAAATAGGTTTTATCAAGGTCATCAAAAAAGATGTTTCTTTCAGTGAAGACCTCTTCATTTGATCCAAATGTCTTACCGCCGAGCAATTCTTTTCAGGTTTGGATGTAGGAAATAGTCACAAGGGGCTAAATCTGTAGAATATGTTGGATGGGGTAGCAGTTTGTAGCAGTTTATAACCCAATGTATGGATTTTTTCCATGGTGACACTTTTCTTCACCAAACGCGCTAGTTTTTGCTGCAAATCAATGTCAAATGTGCACAACAGCTGTGAATAATATTTGCCAGTGATCGTGTAACCCTTTTCAAGGTAATCGATGTGAATGACGATGTGTATGACCTTGTTGGCCCACTGATCCACCTTAGCCTTCTTTGGTGCATGTTCACCCGTAGAAGTCCACTATTTTGACTGTTCCTTGGTCTCTGGTGTATTGTGATATATTCCATGTTTCGTCTACGGTTACGAAACGGCACTAAAAACTCCTTCAGATTGCGGTTGAATATCGCCAAATACTCCTTTGAAGTGATCACAAGGCGGTGCTTATCGTCGAGTGTGAGTAATTGAGGCACCAATCGCGCAGATAGTTTTATCATGTCCAAATATTTATGCAAAATGTGATATACATACTTGTTCAGTTGAAATTCCTATACCCTCAGCCACCTCATGCCTTTGATTCTCCGATAGTTATTCCATGGATTTTATCGACGCTTTCTGGCGTGACGACGTCTTTAGGGCGACCAGAAGGATCAGCGACACTTGTGCTGGTACGGCCACAACGGAATTCGGTAAACTTCTTCTTAAAGATTGAAGTTGATAGTTAAGATTCCCATTTTATATATCAAGCCTTTCTTTGGTTTTGGGATGATTTTTTCCACAAGAACATTTTTTCAATGGAAATGTATTTCCTCTCTACATATAATGGCAATCCTCAGAGTCACGTTATTCTTTAAGAACATAGACATTAGCCGCTGGAAGTCTTAGAATGATGGAAAGCCGTAGAAATGTGAATTTGAATCTGAGGCAAGTGCTATGCCTTTATCTCAGACAATTCAAGTCATAAGGCAATGTCATCCACAAATATCTCTACCAAGATCTAGAACTTCAAGTCGTAATACTGATGAATTTTTAATGACGTGACAATATTACGCTTTACCACGCAGATTTCCAAAAAAGTTGAAAAATATATTTTCCTGAAATGCGTTGCATGAAATTGTTACTCACTTAGTAACAAAAAATATGTACAAAAATTATGGTTGGACAGTTAGGGTTGATTCTTTGACTGTATGATAAAAATAAAAACAATATCAAAGACGTCTTCGCAACGCGGAGGAGGGTTACTTAAGTAATGAAACTGAAAATTTGTTACATGGAATTATAACACGCTATATATGGGTGCTAAGATAAAAAAATTGATATAAGTTAGTAAAAGTTGGTACTTACCCCTTGCGACAAAAATAGACAACAAATTCATGACGTCTACGTAGAGAGCCACTCCAATATTGAAAATGGAGTTATCATGCAACGGTGTTGCATTGAATTATTACTCGGTAGGTATTTGCATTACGGAAAATATTATAAAACTTTGTAATATATAAATATTATTTTAACTTTTTTATAAAAAATAATATTTTAAATGAAGGATTTTTACTGGGCCTTACGACAAAAATAATAATAGAAAATTATTGGTCGCGCAAGTAGCTGCTTATGCAATACATATTCAATAGTATTGCATGGAATACTCGTGTATAAGAAGTGCTTCAGTAAATTTCATTTTATTTTTGACCTAGTAACGAAAATTAAAAACAAAATTTTTTTTTTGATAACTCCGTAATCATAAGCGTTACTGTCAATTTTATGAATCGGTAATAATTGTGAGGTTTTGGGTCATATGATAAAAATACAAAAAAAAAAAAAAATGCATAGCGTCATGAGACCCCACAAAGAACCACCTGATGTAAAGTAAATGTTCCATTATTACATGAATTTATTACATGGCGCTAAGGTAAATGTTAACATTCCCACACAAAAGGAAAAGCAAAATATAAAAACTAACCACTTCATTCTGTATTACAAAAAAGCACACCAATGATAAGTAAGACACGAGAAACAACCTATATTTGTATCTCTTGAAAGAAGAATGCAGAAAGAAGTGCTGTTCGTTTCATTTTAATACAGAATGATGGGTTATATCATGACGGATATAAGAACAAGGATCCAAATTCAAATAAGGATTATAACAAGGATTAGAAAAGAATTTGTACAACGATTAAGACCAGGAAAAATAGAGGGATTGGGGCAAGGGTTTGGGGATGGATTGTAAAAAAATCGATAACAAGGGTTTTACCAAGGATTAGAACAATGATTCAGACAAGGTTTCAGATAAGGATTTAGAAAAGGATTTGAACCAGAATTCGAACAAAGTTTAGGGTAGATTAAGAAGTGGGACAGGGACTATGAAATGGATTCGGACAAGAACTAGGAAGAGAATTTTGATATGGTTTAAATCAAGAATTTAGACAAGGAGAACGGGTGAAACATGCCAGGACGGGGACAAATTTAAGGGCAAGGAAAAGGATACGGATAAGAATAAAGACGAGGATTTTTAAAAGACAATTTCGATAAAAAATTTTAGTTTTGTGACCGAACATAGCAATCTAAATGGGTGACCTTTTATTTTATAATATTTAATATTGATTAGACTCTTATTTTGGTAATTTATGTTGTAGAAGTTAATATCTGGTAAGTGCTAGAACGGGGTACTTGATCCCAATGACCTTTAATGGAAAAAAGTTGGACTCCTCGAAACAAAAAAAAGAGTTGGCTGTGCCGTGGACACACCTGAAGGTTTTGACGTGACGAAGTTTCTTGTTTTGTTGTTAATGTTGATGTTAATGTTGATGTTAATATTAATGTTGATGTTGATGTTGATGTTGATGTTGATGTTGATATTGATGTTGATGTTGATGTTGATGTTGATGTTGATGTTGATGTTGATGTTGATGTTGATGATGTTGATGTTGATGTTGATGTTGATGTTGATGTTGATGTTGATGTTGATGTTGATGTTGATGTTGATGTTGATGTTGATGTTGATGTTGATGTTGATGTTGATGTTGATGTTGATGTTGATGTTGATGTTGATGTTGATGTTGATGTTGATGTTGATGTTGATGTTGATGTTGATGTTGATGTTGATGTTGATGTTGATCTTGCTCTTGATGTTAATGTTGATGTTAATGTTGATGTCGATGTTGATGTTGATGTTCATGTTGATGTTGATGTTGGTGTTGATGTTGATGTTGATGTTGATGTTGATGTTGATGTTGATGTTGATGTTGATGTTGATGTTGATTTTGATGTTGATGTTGGTGTTGGTGTTGGTATTGGAGTTGGAGTTGGTGTTGGTGTTGGTGTTGGTGTTGGTGTTGGTGTTGGTGTTGGTGTTGGTGCTGGTGTTGGTGTTGGTGTTGGTGTTGGTGTTGGTGTTGGTGTTGGTGTTGGTGTTGGTGTTGGTGTTGGTGTTGGTGTTGGTGTTGGTGTTGGTGTTGGTGTTGGTGTTGGTGTTGGTGTTTCCCCATTGGTTGTGCTCTGATTTCAATTAATCCAGCAAAAGTGATGCATATGCGTCACATTAGGCGGTTCCCTGAGTGTCTTTGACGCGCCGTACATTTTTTTTTTATTTTTGTCATATGCCCGAAGACCTCACCTTCGTTTTCGTTCATTAAAATTTACCGTTGCGCCAGTAGTTACAGAGTTAAAAATCCATGCAACGTTTTTTCATGGCTGTAGCATTTTTACTGCATTATGTGATTGCATCCCTGAAATCATGACAACAAGCATTTTTTTTGTAATTTAGTTGTAAAGCG
The DNA here is from genome assembly GCA_943735915.1 of Pherbina coryleti. Classification (NCBI taxonomy): domain Eukaryota; kingdom Metazoa; phylum Arthropoda; class Insecta; order Diptera; family Sciomyzidae; genus Pherbina; species Pherbina coryleti. The sequence continues at coordinate 42,199,102 of OX030950.1, read as the reverse complement.
TAATAACACATCCATGCTGTCGTAAAACAAAATTTACCGTAGCACTCCTCCTGAGTGAGTAATAATTCCATGCAACGATGTTACATTTCTGTTACATAAGCTGCTATATTCACGACCTGACGATGCCGGAATTTTTTTTTATTTTTGTCGTAAAGCCATGTATAAAGCCTTCATTTTCCTTTTTAAACTTTTATCGTAGGTTATATACTCATTGAGTAAAAATTCAAGGCAACACCGCTGCATGAATGTTGCGTTATCGATCTTTGAGCGCCTCTCTCAGCGTCCCCATGATGTCAGAAATTTTTTGTCTACTTTTGTTGTGAGGGCTTATTACAATAGGGTTTTATTGGCGTATCGTATTTTTAATCCTAGCACTAATACTGGCGTCCGTGGCGTAGTTGGTTAAAGTGCGTGGCCGCTATGTCAACGAACCTGGAAACCCGGGTTCGAATCCCAGCAGCGACAGAAAATTATTTGAATTAAAATAATTTTTTTGTACGGCCGCCACCTCTCTGTAGACAATGGCAAACCTCAGAGAGTAATCAAAATGCCATGTAAAGCTTTTTGAGAATAAGAACATTTCGTTCATCGCCGTTCGGAGTCGGCGTTAAGCCTGTAGGTCCATTTCTCGGTCAATTGTGTACAAACTTAATAACACGCACAACACAATTGATCATAAGAAGCTTTGTCAAAGTCCTTTCAAGGGCTGAAATGGCCAGTTATTTACTTATTTATTAGCACTAATACTCAGCGAGTAATAATTCCATGTAACAAATTTTCAGTTGTGTTGCTTAAACAGTTCCCCCTGATACCCGATGAGGTTTTGAATTTTTGTATTGTTTTTATAATGAAGTCAAAGAATTAACCTTTACGGGCACACCATTTTTTTAATGATAGCTCTTATACTCAGCGAGTAACAATTCAATGCAACGCAGATGAATTTTTAAAAAATTAATTTTTCAACTTTTTTGGAAACTTGAGCGGTATAACGTAACTTCGTCACGTCAAAACATTCATATATAATCCTTTAAGATCGGACTATAAATGCCGAAGATATGAAGAAATATGCGCGATCCCTATATTCGGTAAAAAAAAATAGCTCTGTTCGAAATTTTCTTTCAAAAATGCTTCAGGTGTGCCGCGTATTTTTTCAATACGGTCTAGTGTCCATTACACAGCCAACTGCACACTTTGTTTAAAGAATATAAAGTTCTAAAAAAAAGATTTTTTGAAAATTTCAGGGCTATGTAAGCCCTTAAGCCAAATTCTGTAATGCGAAGATCTATAATTGAACCGTTTTACAAAATTCGATAACCATCCATTAACACTTATGTCACAAATGAAAAAAGTTCTTTGAAAACAATATATTTCAGGAAATGATATTGTGTCTCATTGAAATTGTTACTGTTTTAATGGCATTTTTATTAGGAATCATACTGTTTTAATGATATTTTTTTACTATAACAATCGAAGAATATACTTGACTGTCACGAAAACTGACATTTGCCGTGGCTCCTCCATTGGTAGTACTCGTAACAAAATTATTATGTATCCGCTCAAATAATGTGTTAAGCTCCAAGAGCGAAATACTCGTAAGTTTCCCGACATGAACATTATGAATGGACCATTTATTTTCGAAAATCAATAAGTAACAACAAATTGGCCTTCAACTCAATTTTTCCCGTCGAGATTTATTAGCAATCCATAAAAAAATAAATACACACGAGCTTAAAAGCAACAAAAACTTGCTCAGCTCACTGCCGCCACATGTCAATCACATAAAATGTTGTCATAAAAAAAAACCACGCATTTTCGAAATGATCTCGAGTCACTCGATCATTTTTAAATAATGTGTCTACATTTGAAAATTGCCGATTTTATTTTTATTTTATTGCATTTTGGGCAACTAAGATGATTTTTTTCATGTTAAGAATCAGAGAGAATTATACGAAATCTGTTGTTGACATAATATTCCTTGGTCCGGTTGTTGTTGGTAATGATCACAGCGTGCTGCACAAAGCAATATTGTTCAATGGCGGCATTTATGGCGGCCCGCAGTTTCCGTTCGAGCTCTCAATAGCGTAGGAGAGCATTTATTTAGACGGGTTTTTCTTGGCGTTTTGTTCTTGTTGACTAATTTTGAAAAGTTTATTTGAATTGCAGTGAACAACCAGCAGTAGAAGAATAAGAGATGGCAACAACAACAAAAACAGCAGCAGCAGCAGACGTGAACAAAGTGTGAGCAAACTTTGACAGTTTTTTATTCATTTTCATATATTTCGAGAGCGTGGATGTCACCGGTGAATTCTGGCGCCCAACAAAGCATCTCCACTCAATGTCGTTGTCAGTTTTCAAAATAAGCGAACGTGTGTTGGCAGAGTTTTTCATAACGTTGCGCTGTTCCTTACAAATTTTTTCCCATGAGAAGTCAATAAATTAGATAATTAGCCGGATAATAGTGAAAAGCAAAATTCTTCCTTGAAAAGTCAAAAGTGATTTTCAATATATCCTGTTGTTTTCTTGCAAATTTTTGGAAATATTTAATAAAAAACCATGAATTGTGCCACTCGGACTATAAAATATATTTTATTTCTATTCAATTTCTTTTGTGTGGTGAGTGGATATTGTTTTTTTATTTTTAATTTAAAGCATTTCTCATTCAAATATTTACATTTTTACAAAACATGTGTTTGTGTCATAAAAAAATATATATAGGTTCATTTTGGACTGCTTTATAGCATACTACTTATGCTATAAAGCAAACGTTTAGCTTGATATCTAAAAATTAGTCATTTTTTGTGTGCTCAAAAATAAATTTGCCACAGTTTTTGATGTCATTAGAAATGTTTTTATACCTGTTTTTGTTTTGTTTATTTATTTTTATTTTTTTTTTTAAATTCGAATTAAAAATTTTTTTCTTTGTTGCTTGTCTTTAAGACAACTGCAAGAAATTTTGGCGGTCTTTCAACATTTTGACAAGTATAAATCTTCACTGTATATACATATATCTGAAATCATTGCTTTTGTTTGAACACTTAATCATTTTACGGCGTTCAAGTTCCATTTATAAAAGCACAAAGTTTTCTTTAATAACTTTTATTTTGAAATAGCGCATCCATAATGACCTATATAAGAATTTTTTTCAGTAAGTGAATGTGTAACAAGTTACAAATGTATATAGCGTAAGAGTTTCAAACACTTGTTGATTTGTTGGATTAATGTTAAAAAGTGATTTACAAAACAATTTTTAAGAAAATGTAGTCATTACTGTCCATTAGAGTGGGTCGGTGTTTATACAAAAAGAAGTTTGAAAAGTTCACCCCTTATTTTAAGATGACCTCGAGACAACTCCAAAAACTAAAACCCTCTAACCTCTAAAACCTTCTAACCCTCGGAAATTGATCGCCAAAATGGTCTTTGACGTGATAACGTTACGTTTTACCGCGCAGGTTTCCAAAAAAGTAGAAAAAGGTGTTTTTTCAAAATGTATCGGTGGTAATGTTACTAATAGTAAGCGTTCATTCTCTGACTCTATGACAAAAATAAGAAAAAAATTAAAGATGTCATCGGGAGTCGGAGCGATCTTCTTAAGCAACGAAACTGAAAATATGTTGCATGGAATTATAACGCGATTGTATAGGCACTTCCCAGTAAAAGTATTACAAGCCAGTAAAGGTTAATTCTTATCCTCTTATGACAAAAATATATGAACAATTCGTGACCTTATGAGGCCGCGAAGAGAGCCGCTACAAGATCGAAAATGCATCAATCATGTACGGGCTTTACATGAAATTATCAATTGACGATCATATGCGGTACTGTAAATGTAACACAAATTAAGGATTAAATTTCTGTAAAACAGAAATGAAGGATTTATACTTGGCTTTACTAAAAAAAAAAAAAAATATAAATTATGTATGTCGTCAGGCCACTCGATGCAATCCCTTAAAGGTCTCTGCCCACGGCACGTAACGAAGCGACTGTAAAACATTTTTAAACTGAGTTTTTTGTGACTCAGGCAAGGTTGCCAGTTATGTGGGAAAAATCCCATTCGTGGTAATTTTTAATTGTCCTTGGGAATTTTTTTTTGTTGGGAATTCCCATGGTATTTTTTAATTCAGTGTGGCATTTTTTAATTAGCGTGGGAATTCAGTGTGGTATTTTTTAATTGCCCTGGGATTTGGGAATTTTATTCTTAAAATAATTTTTTTTTACATTTATTAAGCGAAAACTTCATATGAAATCATTGCCCTTATACGCATCAAACACTCTGGTTACACAGCGATTTTATGTCGTAAGTTACGTATGTAAATCCCTTAAATTTTGTTGCATATGGGATTTATTGTGGTATTTTTTAATGCATATGGGTTTTTTTTTGGGATTTTTAAATGCATATGGGAATTTAGGTGGTATTTTTAAAAGGCGTGGTATTTTTGTGGTAATTATTAATGATTGTGGGATTTTTTGTGGTACTTTTTATTTGTGGTGGGCATTTTTTTGTTTACTTTTGCCGTGGTAATTTTGGTGGTTTTTAATTTATGGTACTGTGGGAAAAAGGTAATTTCCATGGGAATTGTTCCGAATATTAACTGGCAACCTTGGACTTAGGTCATATTATGCAACATTTTCGCACATAATTTCAATAAATTTCTATAGGTAGGCAGAGGCCTTAATGCAGTAAAAATGGAACAGCAATGAAAAAAACGTTGCATGGAATTATAATTGCATAACTATTGGATCAAGGGTACATTTTATGGAACAACTGTAAGACTCAGATTTTCCTCTTAAGGAACTCTTTAAAGTGACCTACATAACCATAAAAAAAAATGAAAATATTATAAATAAAAAAATTTAATTACAAGGATTTAAAAAAGGATGAGAGCAAGGATTTGGACAAAGGTTTTGACCAATAACAAGATAAGGAGTAGGACAAAGATTGAGGCATGGAATTTGATAAGGATTCAGGCAAGAATTCAGATAAGGATTGGGAAAAGGACTCTGAAAAGTAATGGAACAAAGGTTAAGATACACCAAAACAATATTTAGGGCAAGATTGTGAAAAATGTAAGGAAAAGAAATAGAAAATAAGTTGGATAAGCATTAAGAAAAGGATTCAAACCAGGATAAGGTCAGGCATATGGAAATATTTTAAAACAAGAGTTTGACCATGAAGTAGGAAAACTTTTGGAATAAATATAAAACAAATATAAGGCTGAATACAAGTTTTGGAACAAAGGAAAGGATAGGAAGAAGAATATAGAATAAGAACAGTCTCCACTTAATGATAATTAAGATATAATTAAGATATAATTAATAATTACTAAGCGGATTTTAGTTGTGGTTGTTGAGTTAGGTTGGTTGTGGCTTCCGTGGCGTAGTTGGTTAAAGTGCGTGGCCGCTATGTCAACGAACCTGGAGACCCAGGTTCGAACCCCAGCAGCGACAGAAAATTATTTGAATTAAAATAATTTTTCTGTACGGCCGCCACCTCTCTGCAGACAATGGCAAACCTCAGAGAGTAATTAAAATGCCATGTAAAGCTTCTTGAGAACAAGAACATTCCGTTCATCGCCGTTCGGAATCGGCGTTAAACCTGTTGGTTCGATTCTCGGTCAATTGTGTACAAACTTAATAACACGCACAACACAATTGATCATAAGAAGCTAGGTCAAAGTCCTTTCAAGGGCTGAAATGGCCAGTTATTTATTTTTTTTTTTAGTACATTTTAAATATTTTAATACATTTAATGGGTAACATTAAATACATATATGTAACCCATTGGAGACCCAAATTAAAAAAATTTAGAAATGGCGCATTAATAAAATTATTGAAAAAAAAAATGTCAACCCTCTTCTTTAACTGCTCGTCGAGTGTACAATTAAAGGACTATAAAGGTTATGAATGGACCTTTTGCATTAATTTTTTTACTGTAGAGAATAAAGCTAAAGACGTAAGATCTTTGAAGCACAAGGCCCCAGGGGATTGGCAGGTCGCTCATACCTAGATAGATATTTTTTCAAAACCTGTATAATTTTCTCTACAGAAGCTTTATGGAATTGTATTCTAGGTTTGTAATGGGACTGAAGGCATAAGCATCTATCACGATTGTTGTAGAAGCCACATTTTCAATGAGTTTAAACTGATTCAGTTTCAATCATAACCGTTTGGCCCAGTAGATAGCAGTTCATCAAGCAAGCGATAAGTTCTGGGTTCGAGTACCGATGATCTCTTTAAATACATTTTTTCTTTCTTGAAAATTGAAGTCCAATTAACTCTTTAAAATTATAAAATAAAATATATTATGTCCCTTATAAATTCAATAACGAGCGCTAACAGAAGTTACACTTGGTTCTTTGCAGATTCTCGGCTGTATACTGCTAGGATTTGGCATTTGGTTGCTCAATAGCACAGACAATATGGCCATTGATCATGGCGAGCAATTAATGGCGATCTTGATAATTGTTCTGGGATCAACAGTGCTGGTTGTAGCGCTTTTTGGCTGTATGGGAGCATATATGGAGGCTTGTGGCTTGCTTATTAGCGTAAGCATATATCGAATAATCTCCAGAAGAGAGTAATTTGTTCAAGAAATTAAATAAAATATCCTTGCAGTATGCTGTGATTCTGGTTATACTGTTGGTGATACAACTCGTATTGGTGACCATTAGCTATGCAGCGGTTAGCGCTGATGGTGTTCCATCTGGCATACAAAATGGCTTTGACGCTTTGTGGGATAAAGAACAGCGCGCAGAGGACAACATCAGCAATAACAACACCTTGAACTTTTATGAAGAATGGGTAAATATTAAGAAAAATCTCTCTTGTAGTGATGATAAGACCGGATATATTTTTTTTATCTATAAAATCGATATAACTTCATAGCTGGAGTGTTGCGGTAAGAAGAGCCCCGAAGACTATTTTCTACTAGATCAAATACCGCCACCAAGTTGCTGCAAGGATCGTGATTGCACAAATGTGCTCAATCTCTATATGATCGGTTGTGAGCAGAAATTTCAGGAATACCTCAACGCAAAAACATCGATATTCAATACTATCAGCTGGTGGCTGATCAGCATTGAGGTGAGTTGAAGATGTGATAATTATAAAGTTTGTTATTGTTTTTGTTTCTCCCTCGACAGTTCGTGGGTTCCGTGTTCGCTTGTGTGCTGGTCGATAGCTTACGTAATCACAGAGATCGTATACGATATTTTAGCTAGAAGGCGTAAAAAAATTATTTATTAACTAGCTAATTTTTGTTTTTTTATCAAAATTTATTTAAATATACGGATGATTGTTATTTATTTTTAAGTTTAGAGACTGTAGCTGAATGTATATGTAGACTAAAAATTTTTAAATTGATTTTATTAAATCTGTATTTACAAGAAAATGCTTCTAAAACATACCATTTTTTAGTTCTGACGAGTTTGATATGACCATCGAGAACTGGCTTGTGCTTACGAGGCCAGTCTCAGAATTTGCCGAACTAACATATAGAGAAAGAATGTTTGAAAGAATGACTATTCTAGAAAGTGTCCTGTGTAAAGGATATTCGAAGCTAAAGTTATAACCGAGATAGCACAGAACTTTTGATTATTACCTATTAGCTCAAATTTCGGAGGTATTGATTATAGTGTTAATGTATTTCCTAAAATATTTTTCGAATGCAGTACACTCTCACAAAGTAGAACTCTCACAAATTCGAACTGTCCAGAAATAAGAGTCTGCCATTTTAATATTGAACGCTTTATTAAACTTATAAGTGATCTTTGCTTATTGATATTTAAATATAAATAGGGGAAATATATGAGTTGTATGTTAAAAAAAACATTAAATATTAATATTGAAAATAAATTTTTGAGCTCTAGGCCAATCATGTTGACAACAACAACAACGGCTCTGTATAGAGCAAATCACACAGCTTGACTATATAGACGGTTTCATTGGCCGCTACACCAACTCATCAGTAGCCTTTGTATGACTTTACACTGTGATCCACCCAAGCTACTTAGATTCTATTTATACTGCCAATATGCCGAGAAAGTTACCCGGAATTTAATTTTTGGCAGAGAATAAAGTGGTTTAGAGCCGTGGAATAAAGTGCTTCTGATTAGTGAGAGTCTTCTGTATGCGTTTTGCTATTTTTGAGAAATGTATACTTGAGCGCAATTTTTTAACTTCTTCAAAAAAATCAATATAATATTTTCTATCTCGGGCATTATAAATGGAACCGAAGAACATTTTCTCAATTTGGATTCTCTAAATATTTCTGAACAACGCCCTGTCTAGTACCTATCTTTTAGTCAATAGTTTTGTGAGCAAGTGTAGAAACCAATATCCAAGAGTAGAAGTAGAAATTATTATTCAATATACTATCCTTTTTGCTCATAATCCAGGAGCGCCGGAAACTATTTTCGTTTGGGGCGAAAAACACTTCACTAAAGAGTTAAAGTTCATTATGAATGTGAAGAAGTGCCGAATGCGTTACACGTTCTTGAGTGATATTACATCGAAGGTATGTTTTAAACCGCCAGAGAGCTCTAAAAAATAGCTCAGAAGAAGCTGCAGATATCGGAATCGTAACTACAAAAACAATTTATTATACAACTTCATTTAAGGATTTTAACACTGTTATGTGAAAACGTGAATGTGGAGTATCATATAAGTTCTTCAGCAATTTTAGTTAGGTGCTGATGTCGCTTATATCAAAATCTTCTGCATATTTCTTAATCCTAGAAAGATGGTCTAGGTAAAATTTACGCATGCGTTTTCGAAATTTTGCTTTCTACTTATAGAAGAGGTTTGAAGTTTTTTTTTTTATATGAATAAATAAATATAAACACATAAATTGTGGTATTTAAACCTACATTGTGCGAAATAAACCTAAAGAAGTTGGAATTTCAAAAGTAGAAGTTTAAATAACAAAAAGAAATAGAAGAAAAAAAAACTAAAGCTTGAAGAGGAGAGAGTCCAAATGAAGAGTGAATGCCAAAAAAAATATGATAGCTATAGAGAAAGAAAAAAATTAAAATAGCTCAAGAAAATAAAATTACAGAATTTGATCTTAGAAATAGAGAGCTGGCAATGAAGGAGCGCATCGCTCGTTACGAATTGGAACTAAGATATAACAAATAATGCACAAATAACATAAAGGTTTTTTACAACTTGAAATGAGCAGTTTTATCGTTACGATACAACAATACAACTGCGCACATATTTCAAGTTGTAAAAAACCTAATTGACATACTTTAAAATAAGATAAGCAGGACTCTCCTCTTCAAGCTTTATTTTTTTCTTCTTATATGAGCTGCTTTAATTTTTATTTACTTGTTTTACTGTGCCTGAATTAATTAATAAGACAATTTTTCTTTTATAAGTAAGCTTTAATGTTTAATACAATGATGTCAATGCTGGATTCTGAGGGCACGTTATGGCAATATGTTTCTACGTCATTATTTGTTATCAACAAATTGTGTAGTATGTAGCAAACTGTAAACCACTTGCAGCATAATTCGTGGCTTTTGCTGTCATGCAAACGCATTCGTAATTCCTTTAGTCTTCCAAATTTTTCTTTAAGTATTCCAAAGCAATGCTCAACTCTTACTCGATATTTGCAGTCAGGGCCGGCCCTAGAGCCGAGCCAGTAAGGCCAGGGCTCGGGGCGCATACAGATAGGGGCGCCTTACATATTTTAAAAAAATATATCAATCAATATATATGGAAACATATATGGCGACCGTGGCATACATGTTAAGTGTGTAGCCTGCATGCCTGGAGCGAGAGATTGATTCCCACTCACGGCAAATTTTATTTTAATAAAAAATTTTCTGATCGGTCACCACCTCTTTGCAGACAATGTCAAACCTCAGAGAGTAAGCCATGCAATGAAAAGCTTCTTGAGAACATGAGCCGTGAGGAGTTGGCATAAAACATGTAGGTTCAGTTCTCGATCAGTTGTGTACAAACATTTTATAACACACACAAAACGACTGTTTGAACGAGGATGAGCAACTTAATATTACCACAGTCACGGCAGCGAAAAATAAGTCAGAAGCCTCAGCTATATTGCACAAAATTGAAAAATATAAATTTATTTTTTTTTTTTTAAGAAAGTATTTCAGGCAGTTAGTTTAAACCTCAGCCAAGTAGTAACGTGGTTATCAAAGAGTATAATGTTCCTTGAAGACTATAGAACAGATGCCAAATTTTTTTTGTATTTTGGAGAAGGCTAAAATAATTGCAATTGATTTAGATATTGATGTACAGTGTGGACGCTCACGAGTTCGCCTAATAAGGAGACAGGAGGTAATTCCAGTTTATGTAACGTAGACACCTGCCGTATAGACTTAATTCAACGTTGCCCCATGGCAGTGGGGTCGAGGTTCAAGGAATTGATGCCTAGGAGATAAATATTCAGGACGTCAGTGCTATGCTAATATCTATACGACGGCCATCATACCTCTCCTAGGCGTCACTTCCATGACTCCAGACGCTACCAACGCCCTGTCATAGTAGTTTCAACACCGGTCGCACACCATACTTAAGTGTAAATTTAAATTAATAAATATACTGTATGGATAGCACCAATGCTGGAACGCAACTGTACCAATTATGGATGATTAGTTGGGTCATCATTCACATTTATTGGTGGAAATCGAGACCCATCTAACATCTCTGACAATTTGAGGGCATTGCCACCCGGTTGATTAAGCGAAACTCCACGCCGATCTCACAGACCTGTTCGCGACATTGAACTAGTTAAACTGTCCACCTACTTCCCAGATTGGGCGACTAATTCCAGGATCTGGGTAGTCCCTTCTCATTTACACAAGATAGAGCGAACCCGTTGCTTGCGACCATCCTCCTTTTTCCTGGATTTGGACAGGCTGCTCGTGAGAACAGGCGAAGTTGAACAGGCGGAGTTGAATAAGGAGACAATTTGATTATGAACAACGTGACAATGCAAAACTTTGAAGTTAATTTTTTTAACAAGATCTTGGACAACGCGATACAATCATTACGTGATCGTTTTCAACTTATTCATGAACACTACAGTAAATTCGAAATGCTTTATAACTTTGGCAATATCACCAACATAACGGATTATGAAATTCGAAAATATTGCATGGATTTAGAACTTCTCTTAACTGACGGTGATCAAAATGATATTTCCGGCTTGGATTTATTTGACGAATTAAAATACCTTAAAAATCATTTGTCTTCAGATCGCTGTGATTCTCCTATTGAAATTATAAATAATTTATTAGAAAATAATTTAACAACCGCATTGCTAAATATATATATTGCATTACGATCGTCTTGATGGTTTAGCTACCTTTTCCATCGAACTCGATATAGTAGGGAAACTGGAACTGGATGATCTTATCAACAATTTTGCTCGGAAAAAACTGTTGGTGTAAGTTAAAATAAAATTATTTATGGATAATATAAGTTCTCTCTTTTTTATGTAGATAAAAAAACTCCGCCAACATAATGAAGGGCATAATTTAGATAGCGGTTTGAGATATGTTAATTTTCTTATTTTGATTTAAAGAAAGTTTTATGTATATAATTGTATGCCTTACTTGTTGTACTTAAAGTTCGAAAAATACCGACCAAAGCCCAATTTGATCAAATATTGAATTTTATATAAAAATAAAGTTGGGAGTTTTATACATAACTAGTATCACCTTTGGTCGAGATTCGACCATTTAAAAATTGATTTTTTTTTTGTATTTTTATTGAAAACCTTTTTTTTCTTTCTTCACTCATATGCAAACGTAACCGAACTTATACAGCACCAATTGCACCACCAGCAGGAAATCACAAAACAGTAACTCAATTCTGATTTTCCATATTCTGTGATTTTTACTTTCAAAGCTCGATATCAAAAATGTGGGTTATATATGCGGAGCCACACCCCTTTGTCCAATGCCCGTCACAGTACCCTACTTCCCTTATTCTACTTTCTAGTAGAAATGCTTCCAAAGCTATTATATAACAACTTTGAGTTGTATGAGTGTTTCTACGCCCCTTTGTCAAGGAAGGAAGTTCTTACCATGTTTCATTGATTTGTGACTTATAGTTCAAAAGTTATACCGAAAATTTGGGCTGATGAAAGTGCCTCGCCTCTATTTCAACGCCCATCAAATGTAACCAGTGGAATGGAACGTCTGATTTGAGGTCGAATTGCCCACCATATATATTCGGTGCACTCCTTTTCCCTACTCTTATTGATTTAAAAAAAAATTATCAAAATTGGTTGAGAAACACGGGAGAAAATGTTTCTTAACTGTTATGCGTACACCTATTTATATATAGATATATAATAATAATATGTATAATATATAAAGTAGATAAGGTTAAAAATGGCTTAAATCATATATTTGTGTATATAACTTTGGAGTGGTTTGAAATATTTGAAAAATTTTTTCACAGAAATTATTTTTTTAGCTGTAGAACTTTATAAAAAATACAAAAACAACATTTTGAAAAATTTAATTTTCATCAAAAAAATCATAGGGGGTAGCTCATGATTTTCGACGACAGAAACACTTAATTAAATTATGTGTCAAAATGAAGCAAATTTTGCAAATAAATGATATGGTATATGAAAGACTGTGAGAGAAGAAAATAGAAAAACAAAAATAAAATTACAAAAAAAGAATGTCTGATCTAATTTTTGAGCAAAAATTGAATATTTTAGAGTTTTTTTTAAAACAACACAAGAAATTGAATTAGTGAGATAACGATAAATCTTTTCTTAATTCTCAAAAGTAATTTAATTAAACTTTCAGACAAAGAAAATTAAGGGAAAATCGATTGAAAAATGGCTGAGATATTTGCATGCAAAATCAAAATTTGAAATATCAATTGTTTTTTTCTCATTCTGAGGCAATGACATTGCTTTAAGAAATGCATTGCATGGAAAAAATGTACAGGTTTCGAAATATCGCAATACTTTTGATGTCATAATAACGGGAAATTTTTTAAAAATACTATTCGTGGTAAATATTAGCAAAAAAGTTTTCATATACCGTTATTTTTCTCAACCAACGAATTTTCATACAAAAAACGTTGTACTGAAAACATCTATAATTTTCGAGATATCACAATAATTTTGATGTCAAAATAACGGAAATTTTTCAAAATTTACTATTTGTAAGCAATATTACCATCACAATATATATTGACACTTGTCACATGAAAAAGTGCTTATTGTAGGGTAACCGTAAGCGATGGTGAAAAATATTAAATTTTTTTTGCACATCTTATGAATGCCTAAATTTCTCTCTTATATCATGTTTTTCCATCTCTTATAGTTTAGCTTTTATTTAATAAATGCTATTTTTCCGCTCATATTTGAGGTCAAAGGTCACCAATCTTATATTCAATCATATTGTGTAGCCAGACCTTTCATCTGAACCACATTCTTCATTCTACCTATTCCCAGTTCTGAGATCCCTAACTAAAATTGATATAAACTTTCAACGTTAATATTTCGGGTCAAAGGTCATCAATTTAAAATCCAACATAATTCGGCACATCTATGGTGCAGTACCTTTCGAATGATATACGTTTCATTGTCCTTATTCTAAAATAAATATTGAAAAAGTGTACGACAACATTCGATAAAAAGTGTACGATATGCAAATAATTTTGTCTTATTATTCTAAATTTAACTTAAATAAATCGTTCTTTCTAATTAAGTCCTTCTTTGTATTTAATTTTACCAATTGTATTAGTTTTATGTGTTCGTGACTGACGCTTTAAATGTTAAGGTTATTTAATAATCTTGTAGCGTAAGGCTTAACATTGAAGAAATAAATAAATAAATAAAATTAAAAAGAGGTTTCTTACTCTTTTTTTTTTTACTTGTTAAAAAATATGGGGCGCAATTTAGGGCCTTGGCCTAGGGTGCCACAAATTCTCGGGCCGGCCCTGTTTGCAGTGTCGCAAATTAAATTGTTTTCTTTTTTCGTTGTCTAAATGTTGCGCATTAGCTATATACGGTGTTATTACAGAATCGAACAAAGTATATGCTGAGTCACCTGCAATCCATTGAAAATTTGAAAAAAAATTTGTCTTTTTCTTTAAACAAAGTGCAAGATCTGAAAATGTTTTCATCATGATTGCAAAATTGCCGGGGTGTCCTACAATGAAGTGACGTATGCGTTACTTAAAACCGCACACAACTTGTGCTTTAATTGAATAGCAACGGTTTCGAGAAAAAAAATGATATATGGTCATTATGGTTGGTGCTTCAGCCAATTCCATTGCTGTGTCATCAACGTAGCCAATACAATATGGCAGCTCGTGGAACGTTTCTGCAACAATTTGTTCCCTCTCCGCATTGCTGGGCCAGTAAATATATTTTGATTGTAGACGCAAAATAACTTTAAACAATCTTTCAGTAATGATTGCTATGGAACCTCCATCACCTATACCAAAATCTGTAGCAATTTTGCGAATTGATGCATTATCACCGTATGCTCCCAGTCGATATAAAACTATAGCCAACTGCAGCTTCACTGTGAATTGCTTTGAAGAGTTCTGTTTTTGAAATTCAAATTCGTTTTCAATAAGTTTCACCAATTCCGCAAACTGCTTTCTATTCACCCTCAGCAATTGAATAAATCGACCATCATCCATATTACTTAAAATATCATCGCGCCAAGTATTGGATTTAGGATCATCTTGGCTAAAAGTACGAAGAAAAGTTGCTACGATGCATACCTCCTCCATGGTCTCGTCCAAAATTTGATCAACATCATCTTCATTATTTTAAATCAAATTTAATTCAGTGATGAACATACTTAAATTGATAATTATTTAATGAGTTGATTATAAACATACCACTTATGTCTCTAATTGCAGTTTCAGCATTTTCTACAATTTTATTAAGTAGTTTTTGTATTTCGCTTTTTTCGGCATCTTGGTGGATTTATTTATAACAAAAGTAAACAAAATCAGCTTATTGTCAATAATAAGCAAATTTACAAAAGGTACGTTCACAATCATATTCTAAGTGTTAAAAATTGTTAATATATTCACCACAAATACACCACATTGTGAATACCCCTACTTTGCTGGGTTGTGATAGGGGACTTATTTGGCTTTTTTTTTGGTAAAAAACGTTATTTTGCCGATTTTTAAGGAACATTTAAAGAATTCTCAATCAATCTCCTCGCCCAAGTTCGGCCCAAAATTGCAATTTTTTGACTGCTCACTTTCAGATAGTTTGAAAAAAAATGTCATAAACTTGAAATAAAACTACTTGCCAAGACTTATATATAAAAAAAATTTCGTGCCGGAATTAACTCCATTTTCTTCCTTCTTGTGTAGAATTACCCACCTGTTTTTACTTTCACAAAGTATTCTTGCATATCGTATTTAAATTCATAGCACTACTTATCGTACTCCCTCCTAAAAATTGCAACAGCGTTGCTTACATTGTTTGACAGCTGCAACAATACGAGTACCAGTTCTAACTACTAAAACTTTGACAGTGGAAATAATGTTTTCTTTGTCTGTTTGCCGTGTAATTTTCCTTATTGAAAAAGTCGCCCTTAGAAGAACTCTTATTGGGAAGGGCATCCTTAGAAGTAGGCAATTTTTTTGAATTAAGTTGAGTGATGAATGAAAAAAGGAAAATTAAATTGTCTGGGGCGCAAAACAAGAAAATGAAAAAGAACGTTTTTTGTCTGTTTCATCATACAACAAAGGATGTAAAAAAAAGTCACTGATATTTTAATTCGGGCACTAATTTTTTGTGACAAGTGTAGAGTACTAAATCTATGACAGCTGTCAACAGGAAGCATGAACGGTTTAACCCTTAGATGCATAGCGTCCCATATATGGAAAAAACAAAAAATTTATCTTCATGTCTGAACGAGATTAATTTTGGGAAAAATAATAAACCTTTTGGGTCACACCGATTTAATGCTTTCGTTCTTTTCAAACGGTTACACTTACAGAATTCAGCTGACTGAATAATTTGAAGCAAAAGTAAATAAATGTTGAATGCAAAAGAAAGAACCATGCATTTAAGGGTTAATCATTGAGAAATTCACGGTCGAGTCACACAATGCGCAATGCGAAACAATGCGTTTTATTAAAAATTAAATGTCAGTGACTTTTGCGACACCCTTTATTTATAATCTAAATTTTCAAGATTTTTTGTTACTTATGAATTTTTAATTTTTATTTAGTATGTTCCTAAAAAACATGTTTCTGTTTAAACAAAATATATATAAAAAAATTAATTATATTTCATATATTCTATTTTTATTTATATAGGTTAATTATATTTCTAAAATATATTTATTTAAAATGGTTTTATATGAAAATATTTCATATTATTAAACTATATATTGGGATTTCTTTTATAATTTCTTTGAGACTAAGTGTATTAATGATGAGGGCGCCAAAATCATTACATTGCCTGTACTTCCAAAATGCCTCCGGACGCCCCTGAATATATGATAAAATATTAATTATTCAAAATATTGGATTAAATAAATTTCCATGAATTTATAGTTCTTTCTTATTTTCTAAAAAATACTCTCAGAAACAAAACAGTCCGAAAAGGTTCGAAAATTCATGAAACCGTTTTAGTCAAACCTTCGTTTGTGGTTCAGTGAGCTTTTACTTCCATCACTAAAAATTTCTCAAAAATTGTCTCTCGCAACTGTTGACTATAGAACATATTTCTCTCATAGCCATTACCACAAAGTGGACACTCGTTACTGCCTTTTACAATAAAATCCATTCAACAATGGAAAAAACAACTTTTTACAATAATAAAACTGAAATTTAAGCAAATCGAGAACGAAACAAATATTCAAACCCGTTTTCAGAATGCGAACCATGTAAGTGACGTCCGCCCGCACGCTTTGCAGGTGGAATTCATTGATCGCATGCGATAAATTTTACGCCACTTGCAGCTAACCGCTTATTTTGTGTGTGGGTGGCAAACGATTGTTGAGTGAGGCAGCCACCTGCTTCTAAAGGCAACGTCCAACGCATCTCTCGACAGATCACATTGAAATTGAGAGCGATTTCACAGCGTCACAGCTAATACAAGAAGATGTTTTCATAAACAAAAATAAAAATAAAATTTTTTTTGCCTTTCAGTTTCTTTGGAGGAGCTGAACAAATCAGAACGTTGCAAAATAAAAATCGAATGTGCGAAGCCATTCGAAAAGTTTGGAAAATTTATAAAAATATAAAATTGAAAATTTGCTTACATTAAATCAATTAACGACATTTTAACGAGCGATTGTGTGATGACAAGGCTTAATTAATATCTGTTTTAATAAATCACAAAATCTTTGAGCAAGCTTGCATTTTATTTATGCAAACAAGTTGAAGCAACAGAATTCCTATTTTGTCTGGTTGCTTAAGTAATTTTGAAAATTGTTCAACTCATACGGATTCATTGAAAAATTACATCATTGTGTTTAAAAACTTGAAAACGTAATTGAAATAAATCATAGCAGCTGTCAAGTGTCAAAAGTAGCTGTCACAACTAAAAATGGGTCTAGCAACATCAACTGTCAAATACATTTTACTACTTTTCAATTTGTTATGCTCGGTGAGTGCGTTAGTTAAGTTGTGTAAGTAGTTGGTTGAGCTAAGAGATAAGTTGAAAAAATAAAAAAAATTAAAATTAGCAAAAAATCGATATAAATTGATGATTTCATTTTCTGCTGCCACAGCTTAATGTCTTCAAGATTTTTCCTTAATCACCATGGATTTTTGCATACTTAATAGATACTGTTTTCTTTTTGATTGTTTATAAATATGTATGTACGATGGTTTTGGTGCTCAATTTATTTATTTTCTCTCTGTTATTGTGATTTTTTTATGTCTTCTTTTTTTATTGTTAACTTTTTTTGGTTTTTGTTATTCTTTTGCTTGCGTTAATGCCGGCCACTCAAATTTGGCCTTCACCGAAAGTTGCATGCAATTTTATTTACACCATGAAAGGTTTTTACTTTTGTTTATTTATAAAATATTATTTTTTGCTTTATTTGCTTGAAAAATATTGTAGTATGACGTACATATGTATGTGTGTAGGTAATGTTTCGTAGTGATTTTTATTTTATTAATAAGTAAGTGGTTTGAAATAAGTGTTATGGGTTTTTTTGCAAAAGTACCATGCGATTTATTTTACTCCGCAGGTGTATTTAACGCATTTATTGTTTGAGTGAAAGTCGATCAATAGATGCCGTCAAAAATTGTTGCTTAAAATGCAAACGACGCACAGTGATGCGATTGGTGCAAGTTAGACGGAAAATATTATTTTGTGGATTTTTTTTGTAGTTTCTGGTGTTTTAGGTATAGGAAAATGCAAAAAAACCTATTTCAGAAATTTTTGACAAGGGGGCGTGGCAGCTGCCATACAACTGAAACATAATTTGCGCTATATTTTAGAAATTATATAAGCTACGACAACAAAATCAAACGTAAAGTTTTTGTATGTAATTTGAAAGAAGTGAAAAAATTTCAGCGTGATTGAGCAAGTGAGCGTGGCAGCTGCCATACAACTTAATCACATTTTTCGCTTTAGCTTAGAAATGAGTTAAGCTGCGATAACAAAATTAAACGTAGATGTTTTGTATATAATTTGCAAAAAGTAAAAAAAATTTCGGTGCGATTGAACAAGTGGGCGTGGCAGATTCCATACAGCTTAATCACATTTTAAAATTAAACGTAGATGTCGTGTATGTAATTTCGAAAAAGTGGAAAAAATTTCGGCGGGATTGAACAAGTGGGCGTGGTAGCTGCCATACCTGCGGACTATATTTTGGTCCATAACTAAGAAATGAGAAAAGCTATGAAATATTTCGATATATAAACTTTTCTCTGAAAAATAAAGGTCAAGTTGGAAAATTAATCAAATCAGATGAAAACCACGCCTACCTCGCCCATACAAAGTGGCTTTATTAAAAAGGTAAAATGTCTTAGAATACCACAAAAATTAATAGATGGACTTGAATAGATTTTGCGTATGAGCTTCGATATTTAATATGCATTCTGAGTATGAAATTCAACGAAATCGGGTGAAAACCACGCCTACCTCCCATACAAACTGACTTTGAATATACTTTGGTTCGGTCGTGGGGCTATTTTAATTTCGGCCTAGTCGAAGATCATTGCTTACTAGTTATAAATTTAATTTACAATGAATATTAAAAGCACTAGCAGCTTGGTCTATCGGCTTATCACAATTATAAAAAACAGTTGAAACCTGGTTTTGAAATGAAAATAAATAGCACTTTTATGACCATCAAACAGGTTATAAAACAGGGAAACCGGACATTTGCGCCCCTTGGCACTTTTAAAGCTTAAATAAGACATAATAATGGTTATATAAAAAATATATTTTTGCATACATAAAATGGCCCTTTTTTTTAATTTTACAAAATATTTTACCAATTTTTGCTTTTTTTTTTTAAAAAAAACCTCAGCTAATATATTTTTTTTTTTAATATATATTACAATATTTTTTTTTTAGTTTAAAAATATTTTCTAATGTGTTGAGAATATTTAAACACGCCACATATAGTCTAGTCGACCTCAAATTCAATACATTTCATACAAAACGGTCAGGACCTAGTTTATACATGCATTTTTAGGACCATTTAATAGGTTAAAAAACAAGGCAACTGTCCGTTTGCGCACCTTGGCACTTTTAGAACTTAGAGTAGACATAATAATGGTTAAATAAAAGATACATTTTTGTAAATACAAAATGGCCCTATTTTTAATTTTCCAAAATATTTTACCAAATGTTCATTTTTTACGCGTTATATCGATAAATACCGTTTTATATTGCAAACATTTTAAAAGATAGGTAATTGAAAATATTTTATTTTTTTTCAAGAATTTTTGCATTTTTGTAGAAAGCGCAGGTAAATAAAAAAATTATTCCTGAGCTCATTGGACATTATTTAATAGTTTAAAATATTCAGAATGTAAAAATTCGATTTCGACTTTTTTCCGTCTAGCATGCCATTCGCATCACTGTGCGACGCAGGCACTTGAGAAAAAGTGGGCGTAAGATACTAAAATCATTATTATTTTTTTTTTTTTAAATTTTAAATGTTAGAGAAAGGTTGTGCGAAGTAATGGCGTGACTCACTCATTAACGAATAAATGGGCGTGATTAATCAACATAGATAAAGAAGTTAAATATTGTTCTTGAAAAGGAGTCGGCAATGAAACTTAAAAACACTATAAATGAGTCTCATATCAACATTATGTCGATAAAATTTGGAATGACAGCCAATGCGCTTAGGACAAGCATCTTTTGGAAAATTGGCATAACACCCCTTCTATTAAAAAATGAGCATAGTAAACAAAAATCAATGTAATTTTGATTCTATGCCATCTAGTTTGAATATATGTTGTAGGATACATGAGGTTTTCAAAGAAATGACGCTTTGATGTTTCAGCATGAAACGTCTATTCAAAAGAGATATAAAATTAAGATATAATAAGATTTAACGGTTTAACAATAAAGGTAAGGTTATATTTAAATTATGATATGATTACGGAGAAGTGTTGGTATGGTTTGGATATTGTTTTGGTATTGTTTGGCTATGGTATGAAATTTAGTTTGCATACCTTTAGGGGAGAAATAGGTTAAGATGACATAAAAAATTGATTTTTATTTTATTCTTTAAATTGTTAGTAAAACCCTTAAAAAATATGTTTCTAAAGTTTCAAATTTATATATTTTTTTTTTAAATAAGGCTCATATAGAAAAATAAACACAGGTTCTTCATTGGACACACGAGAGAAGCGAAGCTTTATCGCTGTTTCATAGATTGGTAATTTAATGGTTTTTGTATTTGCTAATTTTGCTGTTTGGATAGCCAATCCTTTTAATATATATTTTACGATATGAAGGATAGCTAATACACAATCCTTTTAATAGATATTCTAGGATATATTTGAATGATAGCCAATACGCAATCCTTTCAATCCTTAATTGTGATCTGTTGCAACATAGCTTAAGTTAATACTTAATATTGAAGCAGCGAAATTTCATAACGATGGCTTTTGGTTTGGAAGTGAGAGCATAGAATCATCAATCGATAGGAGATGAGTTCAATTCCCACCGCAAAAAAATAAATATTTTTAATTTTACATCTTCTTGTTGTAATAAACGCAAGCAAAGTAACATAAATTCTAAGAAAAAGGTGTCGGGAAGAAAGTGTCGATTTTGAGATTTCACTCAAGCAAATCACAAAACGAGGCGTAAAAAGCTTCTCTTCAGAACATGTCTTAAAAGTAAGTTCAAAACTAAAATTTATTGATTTGAGATGAAAACTGTTTCTTTCCAAATCGTTTTAAGCAAATAATTGAAAAGATGGTCTGAAATGGATATCCCTTAACTAAGCTTTTTTATAAAAAAAAATATCTGAGAAACTTTAGTTGAAAATTTCAAATCTAAAGTGCACAACGCAATTTGCAAAGAAAGAGAAACGAGTTAAAAAAAAAAAGTAAAAAAATGACTGAAAATAAAAACCTAAAATCAAACTATATGTATCAAAGTAGTTATTAAATAATTAAAAAAAGAAATTTACTATATTTTACGATCACGGCGTCCGTGGCCGAGTGCAAGCCACGAGGTTCGATGTTCGAACCCCAGTTGACAAATAAAAGACACATGCACAAAATGCCAAGCCTCAGAGAATAAATATTGTCATGTAAGACATCTTAAGAACATCTTCTCCACATTAGCCGTACGGAGTTGGCATAAAACGAGTCGGAGTCGGCATAAAACTAGTCCAGTTCTCGATCATTTGTGTACAAATATTTAATACCACGCACAACACAATTTGATCATAAGGCGCTCGGTCAAAGTCCTTTCAACGGCTGAAATGGCCAATTCGTTTTTTAAATATATTACAATATTTGTTGTATTTCACATAAAATTAGAGAAGAAGAGTTTCCAATTTCACGTGAACACATGTAACACGTGTTTTTATCAACTCATAAAATCAAAAGTAAGCACGAACCTGAACTATACGTGCCTTTTATTCACGAACTACATGTGAAGTTGTTTAAGTTCGTATTCACGTGATTTTGAATTCTCGTGAATAGTATTCACGTATTTCAGGTAAAAGCAAATTTAAATATTTCTTTTGAGTTTCTAAGAACAACATGTATAGTACAAGTATATGACGATGATTGTTTAAGTAGAACAGTTACTTTTGAGTGGCATAAATGTTTTTTTGGGCGACAGAGAGACCCTGGAGGATGACAAACACACAGGAAGGCTAATTTCAGTTCGGACGTATGAAATGATCCAAGAAGTCTATTGCAGAAGACCGCAATACGTCAGTGAGAATGATGGAAGAGGCTTTAAACATTAACAAAGAGACTAATTGAATAATTCTTCACGAGGAGTTGGGCAAAACAAAGGTCTGTGCAAAATTTGTTCCACACGCATGGAATGATGATCAAAACTTGACGAGATTTCGCCATTCCAGAGACGATCAATTTGTTCCATACGCATTGAATGATGATCAAATAGTGGTGATAAGAGTCCGTCATTCCAGAGACGTTGTTGCGGCCTCAACAAATAATCCAAACTTATTGAATGCAATTGTTACCGGTGATAATACGTGGTGTTTCCAATACGATCCAGAAACCAAGCGTGGAATGTGGAAGTTTGGAATGGAAGTAAAAAAACTCACCACAAGCCAAAAAATACAAAAAGTTTCTTAAGAAATCAAGACAATGCTCATCACATTCTTTGATATAAAAGGAATTATCCACAAACAATTCATTCCAACTGGTCAAACAGTTACTGCCTCATATTATCTTGGACTTTTGAAACGCTTGATGTTCAGAATTCATCGTATTCGACCCAAATATCGCGATATAGAAAGTTGGTCTATGTTGCACAATAATGCGCCGAGTCATACAGCACTCATTATTGGTAAATTTTTGGCTCGAAATCAAGTGTGTGTGTTAAATCATCCAACGTATTCATCTGATTTGGCACCGAGCGGATTATCTTTGTTTTTAAATCGGAAATCAAATTCAAAGGACGCTTTGTTCCGACCATCTAAGTAGCTACTACACGGGTACTATTGAATCACTGTAACAAATGTATTGAATCGGGAGGAGAAAAAATAAACAGAAATCCTGTTTTAATTATATGTTCTAGAGCCTGTCTGGGATATTATTTATTATATCTATAAACATATATAATTTTTTTTTAAAATTGAGAAAAATTTTTTTGTATTACTTTTGTGAACGTTTTGGCTTGAAACATGTCCAATATAGCTCTTTCAAGGTTCATATCAATACCAAAATATTTCTGTGATTGAGCTCCTCTCAAAGAAAATCTTGACTAAAGGCCTGAAATAAACCATTAACAAACATATCCAAGATTACTCACATGCTCATATGTATATAAATAGTATACTCACGTGTGAACTCTGTACACTGAAAATATATAATAATAATAAAAAAAAAACAAAAATAAAAAAAATATTTAGAGAACTACAAGATCTTATTTTAATTTAAAATGAAATTTTTTATTTTTGGGAAATTAAAGTATATGATGTAAATGCCTTTGATACTCTTAATTTTTTTTATAACATACTCGTATAACTTTTCGGTATTTTTCCTTTTTTTTTTAGAAAAATATATAGTACAATATAATAATATTTTATATATTAACATAAAAATAATGTTTAATTATTTGCTTGATCAGGCTCTTATGAAATTTGTCAATAATGATTTCGTTTGTTTATTCATTTTCAAAGCTTAAATAAATTGAAAGACAGGCACTAATTTATCTCATGAGAGAATATTTGATATAAGGCCTAAGTGTATGCAACAAAATTTTATAGAATGATATTTCTGCGTATCGATGATTATTTGAAATTGCTTTTAATATTTTTATTTAGTGCTATTATTAATCAAATTAATTTTCCCATTCATTACAAACACACACACACACACACACACACACACACACACTCAAACACACATGCAGGTGCTCGGCCTGATTCTGATGGGATTTGGCATTTTTATACTAACGAGCAGCGCTTCCATTGCCGTCGATCATGGTGAAAATTTGGCTGGTGGCTTGATTATTGCACTGGGCGCAATCGTCTTGATGATTGCACTATTTGGCTGCTGCGGAGCGATGCGTGAGTCACGTGGCATGATACTGACAGTAGGTTAAAATGCACATGCGAGCAAATTTTAAATGGAATGTTTTATAAATAGTTCACTTTTTTTCAATGTACGCTGTAGTATGTCATCTTCTTGGTGGTGCTGTTGCTGGTGCAACTCATCATGATGAGCATGGCTACACAAGGCACTAATGATGGACTTTCGGCTAGCGTGCGGGAAGGTTTCGAATCGCTGTGGAAGGATGAGGTGAAGACACCCGGCATGTTGGCCTTTTACGAGGATTGGGTCGGTTTTTGCTAAATTTTTTTTTTTATAGTTTTAATTATTTTTCTCTACTTCAGCTTCAATGCTGTGGCGTCAACAGCACCAGCGACTATCATAATATTTCCAGAAGCATACCGACAACTTGTTGCAAGCAGCATGATTGTAGAAAACAAGAAAATATCAACGATCTTGGCTGTCAATTGAAATTCGAAGAGTATTTAGCGGGCAAAATGGTGACTTTCACGGTAATCAGTTGGATTTTGGTGGTCGTGGAGGTAAGTCCGTAAGTGATTGTTGCAATGTATGATAGTAAAACTTTTTTGCTTCATTATTTTTTCAGTTGATAGGCGTGGTCTTTGGCGTGCTGCTGCTGAACAGTTGGAAGAACTACAGCCGCAGATCACATGTGGGCTGGAACTAGCTTTAAGCTAATATCGAAAACGAATTCATGCAGTCACTTAGTTGAATTAATATTCTTATTTTCGAATATTTTTTATTAATGAATTGTTTTGAAATTATCTGTGAAATTATCTAAAATATTATGACTAAGTGACTGCCTTCTATATAAAAAATCAGGGGTTTTTGCTATACATGCAAGTTTTTGAAGTAATTTTTAACTCTACTTAATTATTAAAAAAAAAAAAATAATTTCTAAATGTTGTCATAACATTTATAAATTCATATTGTCATTAAACATATCTAATTTTTATATCGGGTTTATTTATCGGGTCGATGAAAAAACCTTGGTTCACTTTTCACAAGTTAAGACCTTTGTTGCTTTTCATTGGTTGTAAAGGTAAGTAATTATTTCACGTAATTTCGTCTTTTGAGCTACATACATCACCAAATCTTAAAAATATTTTTATATTTTGGAGTTGTTTTAGCAGTTTTTGTTGTATAATCTTAAACTTTTATATTATGAAAGGTTTATTCCATTATCGACATAGTAAGAAAGTCGAAATAATCGACTTAAAAAAAAATGTTATAAAAAAATATATATTTGCATGGATTAAGGGAATTATAAAAAAAAAACTTTAACGACTGGGTCTACACTTTATACACGGAGAGAAATAATATTCTTTAATTAAGCAAACATTTTGCTTAATCTAAGAAAATTTAAAATTAAACCTCATTTGCCCAATCCCAATCCCAATTCCAATCCCAATCCCAATCCCAATCCCAATCCCTATCCCAATCCTAATCCCAATCCCAATCCCAATCCCAATCCCAATCCCAATCCCAATCCCAATCCCAATCCCAATCCCAATCCCAATCGCAATCCCAATCCCAATCCCAATCTTAATTTCAATCCCAATCCCAATCGCAATCCCAATCGCAATCCCAATCCCAATCCCAA
The DNA here is from genome assembly GCA_943735915.1 of Pherbina coryleti. Taxonomy (NCBI): domain Eukaryota; kingdom Metazoa; phylum Arthropoda; class Insecta; order Diptera; family Sciomyzidae; genus Pherbina; species Pherbina coryleti. The sequence continues at coordinate 42,173,313 of OX030950.1, read as the reverse complement.
TTCCAATCCCAATCCCAATCCCAAACCCAATCCCAATCCCAATCCCAATCCCAATCCCAATCCCAATCCCAATCCCAATCCCAGTCCCAATCCCAATCCCAAACCCAATCCCAATCCCAATCCCAATCCCAATACCAATCCCAATCTCAATCTCAATCTCAATCCCAATCCCAATCCCAATCCCAATCCCAATCCCAATCCCAATCCCAATCTCAATCCCAATCCCAATCCCAATCCCAATCCCAATCCCGATCCCAGTCCCAGTCCCAGTCCCAATCCCAATCCCAAACCCAATCCCAATCCCAATCCCAGTCCCAATCCCAATCCCAATCCCAATCCCAATCCCAATCCCAATCCCAATCCCAATCCCAATCCCAATCCCAATGCCAATCCCAATCCCAATCCCAATCCCAATCCCAATTCCAGTCCCAATCCCAATCCCAAACCCAATCCCAATCCCAATCCCAATCCCAATCTCAATCCCAATCCCAATCCCAATCCCAATCCCAATCCCAATCCCAATCCCAATCCCAATCCTAATCCCAATACCAATCCCTATCCCAATCCCAATCCCAATGCCAATCCCAATACTTATCATTATCTTATCCTTATCCTTTTCCTTATTCAAAATTTGGCGTCAATGGAACCATTTTGAGGCGTATTCGGAAGGATGATTTGCATGTTTTTTCGCAAAATGTGCACTTGACTCAAAGAATATTGCTTACAGATTGTCAACGTCACTACTGAACCTCAAAGCAAGCTTCGGAGCCAGGTGAGAGAAAACAAGGCAAATGCAAAAGACAAACACAGAAACAACACAGAAGCTTCAAATGTGGTGGTGCCCATACCCGTTTATAATAAGAAAATTAATTTTCTAATATCAAGCAAAAGATTCGAATATTAAGAAAATTGTTAACTTGAATCAAGCAAATTATTCTAGTTTTCAGTTTCATGGAAAATTAATTCTAGAATGAAGTAAATTATTCTAGTTTTCAGCAAACTATTACTTACTTGAATCAAGCAAATTTTTCTTACTTCAAGCAAAAATTAGTCTAGAATATAGAATAACTATTCTTGAGTTGTAAACAAATGTTTCTTGAATTAAGCGTTTTTTTCTTAATATCATGTTCATGTGTTTTAAATTTGCTCAATTCTAGCAAAATAATGTTTGAATTGAGAAATTTACGCTTGAGTGTAAGCTGATAGTCTATTTGCTTGAATCAAGCATAGAAAGCTTGATTTTTTTTTGTCCGTGTAGGGATACCGTAAAAATCTTTTTTGTAAAGTTGGTTATGCGTTTAGTAGACTGGAACAAGGCGTTAAAAAATGTGACAACTTTCAATTAACACTAAACCTACCTATACTTCATGTATACCTATTCCTACCATTGCAGGTCAAGTGACCAGTCTTTGAAATATTTTATATATTACTAGGTACAGCGAAAAATATATCTTTTTCCACGATTTGGTACATGAATTAAACAATGTTTTTTTTTTTTCAAATTACGATTTAAAACTGTTGATTTATTAAATTTAATACTCATTTAAAATTTTAAAATGGGTCATTTGATCTGTCGTCATAGGTTTAGTGTTAACTAATTTTCTATCCTATCATCACTCAAAAGTTATGGCACAAGGTGAACCTCGCTACACACGAGTAATTCGCCACACCTACTCGTTTAGCAAATTCACAAACCAATGCTAATAACACTATAGGTTTGTTCACATACTTTACTTGTTAAAACTGACGGGGAGAGAATAAGAGAAAAATTGAGAAAAAAAATATTCACAAAGAGAAAAATAGCGGAAAAAGTAAGTGAACAGAAAACTATTAGAAATTTGCAAGTTAATAGCTGACCAAACGAATTAACAGCTGATTTGAAACCCAAAAAATGTGTTACTTCGAGTTTTTTTAAAGTATTTAGAACTATTAACTATTGAAATAGTGGCGTCCGTGGCGTATTTGGTTAAAGTGCGTGGCCGCTATGTCAAAGAACTTTGGAAACCCAGGTTCGAACCACAGCAGCGACAGAAAATTATTTGAATTAAAATAATTTTTCTGTACGGCCGCCACCTCTCTGCAGGCATTGGCAAACCTCAGAGAGTAATCAAAATGCCATGTAAAGCTTCTTGAGAACGAGAACATTTCGTTCATCGCCGTTCGGAGTCGGCGTTAAGCATGTAGATCCGGTTCTCGGTCAATTGTGTACAAACTTAATAACACGCACAACACAATTGATCATAAGAAGCTAGGTCAAAGTCCTTTCAAGGGCTGAAATGGCCAGTTATTTATTTTTTTTTTTTTTTTTTTTTTTAACTATTGAAATAATTTCTTGTGTACTTTCATTTTCCTTAGAATATCAAATGTTTCTTTTTCCACCCATTTTAATAGGAAATCTACAAGTAATAACTTTTGACGTATTGTTTTTTTTGTTTTATAAACAGTTTTTTCGGTACTTGCAAGTAGAAATTTAGCTAGCAGAAACTTATAGCTACTTTTTTATCTCTCACTTTGTAACGCTCTCTCGTTACAAGTTTTTCGAGTACGTGAACGCTTTACTGGTAAAAACCTGTAACAATCTTTTGGTATTGAACAAACTTTATGATAGTTCGAAAAATAGATATGATCCGAGAGGACGGTTTCCCCCAATTTCATCCTATCGAACTGCATCATTAGTTTTGTAAGTTTTCTGCACGTCTTCATACAAAATTTCCTCCAAGGGAAGCTTTTTCAGGTCTTATACCCTGTTTAATGGTTTGTAACTTGTATCTGGTTGTTTTTTTTTCGGTAAGATTTCTTTAAAAAAAGTTGTTCATATTGTCTCAGGCCATAACTTTTGTGAACATACAAAACAAAAAAAAAAAAATAAAATGGCCTCGGGCCCCATTATATTGAAATACCGAAAAAAATTGCATTTATTTGCGTTTTTTTCATAGTTTTCTCACCAATAGACATCAGAAAATCCTATATTAATAAATAAACTGGCCATTTTAGCCCTTGAAAGGACTTTGACCGAAGTTCTTATGAGCAAATTGTATTGTGAGTGTTATTAAATGTTTGTACACAACTGTTCGAGAACCGGATCTACTTAGTTTTATGTCGACTCCGAACGACTAATGTACATGTTCTAAAGAAGCTGTACATGGCATTATCACTCTCTGAGGTTTGCCAATTGTCCGTAGAGAGGTGACGACCGTTCAGAAAAATGAATTTTAATTGAAAAAATTGTCTGTGCCTGGCGGAGGACTCAAACTCCGAACCTCACTGCTCGAAAATTGGCACCGAGTGGTTCACGAACTTCAGCGAACTCGGCCACGGCCGCCACTTCATATATCTTGTCTTATATTTACAAGAGAATATTGCATCGCTATTCTAAGTAAGTTTTGTGAACATACCGAACAATAGAAACTAGTTTTTGGGTTCTTCAAGGCCTAAATATAGCAACAAATGAATTTTGTTACATTATAATAGTTTTTTTTAAACAGTACAGAAAACTTAAAAAAACTAAAGATGCAGATCGATTTCCCAAACCCGAAGTGATGATACTGTCCTCTCTGATCATATCCTCGAAATTTTTTAAAAAAACTACCACACTAGTAGCATTCGTTTACAATTTTGGCCCAGAGGGGGTAATTTCTACCCCTGTACTGAAATAGGATTTTCTATGAAACTATAATTCATAAGAATAATTTGTTGATTTATAAGTAACATTTGGTATGTTTGCTATTATTTATGTATAACAATGATCTTGGATAAATCACGCCCACCACCATTTCCTCCCAGTAACTACGAGTCTCTAAGAAGAACATTTTTTAAGTAATAAATCAAATTATGTAAATATTTAATATGAAATAAATTACATTCTTTATAAGTTGTGAATGAATGGTAGTACTGATATGAGAAAAAAATATTATCTTTCTATTCAGAAACCATTAATTTTTATCAAAAATTTGCCAAATGGGAAGAAAACTATCCCAACTGATACTCTGATATAGGGAAAAATTTTGATGGATTTTTCTTGATTAGGTCCAAAATAACCTCGGCTCCAAAATAAAGAAAAAAATTTCAACGGGATAAGGTACCGCGAAACAATGGGTTAATACTTACTTGATTTCAATCCCTATATTTTTTTTTTTTGTACAGCGGTCTATATATGAAAATCGATTCTAAGGAGTAAACTCCAATAAGAAAAAAAAATTATGCTTTAAATATGTTTTATAGAATGGTTAATAATGGATTTAAATAAATTAGGTTTTGACCTTTGCTAAAGTGGTACTCAGAGACAATATATCTTATCGTTCTATTCAAAAATTATAATTCTTTAAGTTATGACAGTATTGCACGAAATGAGCAATATTGTCTGAAGAATACTTTTCAATAGACATTTTTTTCTTACCTTATGACTTTACCTTATTTTTACTTCCTGTTTTGCAGATACATAGGTGCGGCAAGTTTGGTGCTCAAAAAGGCTCCTGTTGTTTCTATGCCGCTGCTTAAAATTTGGATCACGGAATTCTATGTTCACCTATGTCCCATTCCCAATACTATCTAAAGCCATTTAATGTCATCTCCATTGAATCAAAAATTATTTATAAGCCCATAATAATGCCCACCACCCAATACACACCCTGTACACATTTGAACAGCGACAGCGGCAATAAGATTTCTGCTAGGATTTTCTTTTGGAAATGAGCAAAATTTTGAGCATTTTCACTTAGGTCGCTTTCGTTGTGATGCCAGTCGCGTTTTAGGCATCTGACGTTGCGGTCAGCAAAAACATAAAACAATTTTCCTCCAACTTGTGCCTTTTTGTTTTCAAAATTTTTTTTTTTTTATAATCTTCTTGTAAACTATGTGCTTATAAATGCGTGAGGCGCGAACGTAAACATTTTTGAAAACGATACCAAACAAAAAAAAAAAGAAAAAAAAAATATTAAATAAAAAAAAAGAAAACAAAATAACAACAAAAATATCAGCGAAGAAAATCGAACATAAAAATAAAATCATTCTGGTGTGGCTGCCCGGTTGTGTGGGGCTTTATTGTGTTCTAGTTTGTTGTTGTTGTTATTGTTGTTGTTGTCAATTTCTAATTTTTTTTTTTCATATTTTCTCTTGTGTCCTTTGTTCTTTTTTTTTAATTATTTTTCTGCACACATGTTGAATATTTTAAAAAGTTATTTTAGTGGTTTCTGTGGCATTAACTTAATACTGAGGTTTTTCAATTAATTATTTCTGTTGGTCTTAATTAGCAGTAATTGGCAAAATTAAACAAAATCAAACAGTGCAGACAGTTTTAAATATTTGACAACAACAATTTTGGACGAGGATGAAAATGAATTTCTCAAAATCGGTTTGGAAATACGCTTTATTAACCTTGAATATATTAATATCGGTGAGTAATACAGAAGAAATATTGTTAACAAGTTCAACGGCCAATATATTGTTGTCTGTGTCTGAGTTGTAGCGTTATTTTTGACTTAAATTTGTCTGTATGTTTTTGTGATACCTTTTTTTACCTTTTCAATTCCTTTTTTAAGCCCTATAAAACACTAAGCTCTTAACCCATTTTCGGCCGCTGTATAAAAGTTGTTGAATTTGTTAAAATAAAGTATAATTTAAGAGTAATTAGTATCCCCTGATTCCAAATCCATCATCAAAAGAATTTTACCATCACCCGTTATCACGCTTTGTCAAAAAATCAAATGTTCGATTGCCCAAACGTTGGCTTTATCCCATACCATAAAAGTCCATACAAATAAAGGATCTTTCAACAAGAGGTTGAAAAAAAAAACGATATATTTTTGTAAAAAATGCTAATAATTTTATTTTAGTTCAACGTACAAACTCTGAGGTTAGTAATGGAACACAATGTCTCCCAAATGCCCGCCGCCGCTGTGCTTGTAAATAGTCATTCTTTTGATGAAAGTTTTAATCCCATTTGCTCATAATTGCAGCTGTATCTCGCCAAAAACAGCTCTAATATTGTCTTTGAGTGCTTGAATATTTGCTGGAGCATTAGCATAGACTTTATCTTTAACGTAGCCTCAAGGAAGAAAAAACTCATAGTGTTAAGTCGCACGATCTCGGCGGCCAATCGAAGTCTCCATTTAAGGAATCACACGTATAGTCAGTCAGTATTTCACCAGCTGTATGTCATGTGGCGCCGTCCTGATAAACATCGTGCAAGTCCATAGCACCAATTTCAGGCCAAAAAAGTCAGCCAACATCGTTCGGTAACGCAATACATTCACTGAAAAGGTCGCACTAGGCTTTGGTAGTTCATGGCCGAATTAGTTCAATTGAACGATTCCTACTAATGAACTATGTGAACTAGTTCAGTGTTTCTCGTTCTTTTAGTTAATTTTAGTTCAATTGATTTTGCAGCGAGTAGGAACAAAACGAACGAAAGCAAAAATAACTAAATTTACCAAGCTATGGTTTGAGTCCTTGGTTTGAGACACTTTTTGTGTCTGCACTAATAGAAATGGTGGAATTGATGACTGTCACATATTCAGACCAAGTTTATTTAATTTTATTGCAGGTACCTATGCACATGAACGAGTAAGCGAAACGAACTAAAAGACCGATTGAACTAAAGCGGGAAGTTCATTCACTGCGTATGCATATGCGTCCGTCTACTCACTGGCACAATTTACGCAAGAAAATTATGACAGAGTTCAATGATTGATTTTTACGTTCAGACTAAGCAGGGATAGAAACTTGTAGAATATTTAGTATGTTCTTAATGGGGAATTTTTTAACCTATTTACACAAAAATACTTAAAATGTCTTCATTTAATATTAAAAAAGTCTTAAATCCTGAGTATAAAAAAGTTGTTTTGAGAAATTAACAATGAAAAAAATTTTAGATATTTTTAATTTTTAAGATTTATTTAGAAGAGCCATCCCTAAAAGTAATGAGTTTCTGACTCGTTTCTTTTATTTCTTCTCTCTGTTCATTATAAGTAACGAGCTGTCAAAAAACGCAAATTACGCAAGAAAAGTTGAAATATTTTCGACTTTGCTTGCGTAGCGAAAACGGACGCATATGCAAATGCAGTAAATAAACTTTCATCTGTAAGCTTTCACATATTTCTATTGCATTGCGTTCAGCGAGTAGACGGACGTATATGCAAATGCAGTGAATGAACTTCCCGCTTAACAACGGCCTTAGCGGCTTAACCAAAATAGACGAAACGAGACGATTGCAACTTGCCGAACGTTTTCAATCTTTACGTCTGTTTTGACATTTAATCCAAAATGAAAAGAGTACCTCCAATCGTCTGAAATAAGAAGAAGACTGCTTTGCACACCTGTTGTTGACGAGTTGAGAAGCTAAAAGTTCGGTTGTTACGGAACAGAACGTCTCGTCAAACTGTTTCGTTTAGTTTCGATAAGCTTACGTTTGTTCATTTTGGGTTACAACATTGAAATGGATTTAAGCGAACATTTTCGTCTTCACTCGTTACGGAGCAAATCGTCTATTTTGGTTAGGCCTTTAAAAGACTTAACGAACTAAAAGAACGAACGAACTAAAAGAAGTAACGAACTAAGAGAACAAACGAAGTCAAACATGCAACGAACAAATAAAACGTACGAGTAAAAAGAACTAAATGAACGAACTAGTTCGTTACATTCGATTGAACTGAAAAGAGCGATCTGTGTGGTGAACTAAAATGTCCAAGCCTAGGTCGCACCACCATCGTTTTCGAAAAAATATGGTTCAATTGCACCACCATTTCAAAAACCGCTCCAAAATCTCACTCCTTGTGGATGGAGAGGTTGTTTGACTTGGGTTTTTGGAGCCTCAGATGGGAATAATTTTGTTTGAGAAATCATGATCTTGCTCATGCCCTTCCAGTATCTAATCAGCGAATGTAAGACATTTTGCATGATCTAAAGATATAAATTCTTTTGTCAACTGGCAAGATCTTTATGCAAAATACAATGCAAAGTATCTGTGGATATGCCCCATTCCTATGATCGTCTGCAAATTGACCAGTCAGGATTTTCAACCACACTCTCAGCTACAGCTGCGATATTTTCAGTAAACCTAGCCGACCGAGCACGAGTTGGGGTCTTTACATCACTAACTTGTTCGAGACGTTGGAATTTATCTATTAATTTCACTTTAGCTGTGCGAGAAGGTGTTTGATGATGGCCAAAAACAGTAGGAACTTTTCGAATCTCCTTCACGATATTTCCACCGGGTTTGGAGTGAATTTTCACTGTTTTAATGCGTTGTGCGAGTGTATATCGATCCATATTTAAAAGCTACTAGTTTGTCTTTGTCAAACGTTATCAAATGAAAGTTGTATGTTGCCACCTGAAGAAATGGTGGGAAATTTAAAATTACTCCTCTTGTTGAAAGACACTTTACGATGTCGCACTGCGTTTACTCAGCAATGTAGAGACCTTCATGTGTCCCGTGATATTTTTCGTCAACTTAATATCCTATCATCTTCTGTGCATTTTATTAGAAAAGGGATTCTATGCCACTGGAACTGTTCAGTGTAACCGTGTAGTTGATGGATGCTACTCATGCTGTAATTCAGAAGGTGATCGCGAATTTTTAGCTTCTCTCAAAAAAATTTTACCTAGCTTTGTCAAAAACAGCTGATGGTAAATTCTTAGAGAAAGTTGCAAAAAAATCTGTTTGTTGTCAAAAACAAAAATAACAATTTTTTATTAAGTGCAAGCGATTTGACACTTTTCCGAAGTTTGTCTCTTTTTTCTCACTTTAAAATTCTTGACAATCGTAGATCAATCGTAAAGTCACCTTCACCTCATTAATTGCACCATTGTGCTACTGATATGAAGACCGATTTGATTATATATACGACTAGTGTTGTCATTCTCGGTTTCGGGTTATTCGAGAAACCGGGGTTTTATTGATTTTTCGGTTTTTTCGGTTTCGGTTTTTTTTTAAATTGGGCATTTCGAATAACTCGAAAAACTGGGTTTTTTTGGACGGGCTATTCGACATTTTCGAAAACATACTTAAAATTCTTAACTTTTCCAATTTTTTTTTTTGAGCAGGGCGGGGCAACGCGTAATCCGTCGCCAATATTTCCTTTGACTTGACCAAGCAAACTCAAGCAAATACAAAAGAAAAACAAAAGAAGAACCGCTGCTTTTACTTTAAATACCGTTATCTTTAAGAACTGATTGACGCTTCTTACCAATTATTAAAAAACGAAAGATCACAAAAAAAAACACGAAAAATCACCCAAAAACGAAAACTGAAAATTCGCCCAACATATTTGGGTGAAATTTCGCCCAAAACAAAAAAACCAAATTTTACCCAACAAAAATGTAAAATCGCCCAATTTTTTTTGGGTGATTTTTCATATGAAAAAATTCGTATTGAAAAAAAATTGGGTGATTTTTCATAATTTTTTTTGGGCGATTTTTCTTTGGGCGATTTTGCGAAGAACCTAAATGGACTACATATATATATAAAAGAACAATATTTACGATACCTTTTATTTTCCTCTCAATTTTTTATTAAATTTAAAAACATATTTTATCCAAAACCGGTTAACCGGTTTGAGCCGGTTATTTTTTTTAGTATTCGAAAATCCGTTTTTTAAAAAATTTTCATTTTCGGGTTATTCGAGAAACCGTTTTTTACATTTTGTCGAATATTTGACAACACTATGTACGTTTCTAAGAATTATTCACTTTTTGTCACTGGCAAGATAATAAAGAGGTCACCATTGCTATAAATTACGATAAGATTCTACCACTCCACCCTGTTCGGCGTTGGAAAAAATAACTAAAGCTTCTAAGATAGGGCCGAGAGAAGGCAAATGGTAGGCAAAAGAAATGGTTCTGCCCGCTTTGGGTAAACACGCTGAATTCTTCTGTTGTAAGCGTTTGGAAACTGAATTACCTATTTGGCTGCAAAAGATAAAAAAGAGAAGACAATTACTAGTAAGAAATAATTCAAGTTGTCCATCATTGACTGATTTTTGGCTGATCTCTTATGTTGAGTAATGTTAAAGAAGGAATGGAAGTGGAGGATGACCTGGTGTTATAGAGATCGCACCAAATGTGGTTGGTGAAATCATCTTATTGTCCGTCTGCCGGAAGGGAAATACCGTTGATGCCAGTTGAAAGGATGTGGCAAACCAACAATTTGGATGTGTGAGAAATGTGTCAAGCATATGAACTAGACCGTATCGAAAAAAGTACCCCACACACCACCTTATCTAGAGAATTTTTGAAAGAAAATTTCGATTTTTTTTTTTGTTGACTGAGGGGTCGTGCATTTAAGTTTTTCTACATACTAGTATCACCTTTGGTCGAGATTCGACCATTAAATATTGATTTTTTTTTTTTTTTGTATTTTTATTGAAAACATTTTTTTCTTTCTTCACTCATATGCAAACGTAACCGTACTCATACCGCACCAAACGCACCACCAGCAGGAAATCACAAAACAGTAACTCAATTCTGATTTGCCATGTTCTGTAATTTTTACTTTCAAAGCTATTCGATATCAAAAATGTGGCTTATATATGCGGAGTCACACCCCTTTGTCAAATGCCCGTCACAGTACCCTACTTCCCTTATTCTTATTTCTAGTAGAAATGCTTCCAAAGCTATTTTATATAACAACTTTGAGTTGTATGAGTGTTTCCACGTCCCTTTGTCAATGAAGGAAGTTCTTACCAAGTTTCATTGATTTGTGACTTATAGTTCAGAAGTTATACCGAAAATTTGGGCTGATGAAAAGTGCCTCGCCTCTATTTCAACGTCCATCAAATGTAACCAGGGGAATGGAACGTCTGATTTGAGGTCGAATTGCCCACCATAGATATTCGGTGCACTCCTTTTCCCACTCTTATTGATTTAAAAAAAAATTATCAAAATTGGTTGAGAAACACGGGAGAAAATGTTTCTTAACTGTTCGCGTACACCTATTTATATATAGATATATAATAATAATATGTATTATATATAAAGTAGATAAGGAAATCGCTTAAAACATAGATTTGTGTATATAACTTTGGAGTGGTTTGAAATATTTGAAAAATTTTTTCACAGAAATAATTTTCAAGCTGTAGAACTTTGTAAAAAATACAAAAACAACATTTTGAAAAATTTAATTTTCATCAAAAAAATCATAGGGGGTAGCTCATGATTTTCGATGATAGAAACACTTAATTAAATTATGTGTCAATATGAACTTATTTTCGCAAATAAATGATATGGTTTATGAAAGAGTGTGAGAGACGAAAATAGAAAAACAAAAATAAAATTGCAAAAAAAGAATGTCTGGTCTAATCTTTAAGCAAAAATTGAATATTTTAGAGTTTTTTTGAAAACAACATAAGAAATTGAATTAGCGAGATAACGGTAAATCTTTTCTTATTTCTCAAAAGTTATTTAATTAAACTTTCCGACAAAGAAAATTTAGGGAAAATCGATTGAAAAATGGCGATTGAAAATTTTTCAAAATTTCCTATTTGTAAACAATTTTACCATCACAATATATATTGACACTTGTTACATGAAAAAGTGCCTATTGTAGGGTAACCGTAAACGATGGTGAAAAATATTAAATTTATTTTGCATATCTTATGAATGTCAAAATTTCTCTCTTATATCATGTTTTTCCATCTCTTATAGTTTAGCTTTTATTTAATAAATGCTCTTTTTCCGCTCATATTTGAGGTCAAAGGTCACCAATCTTATATTCAATCATATTGTGCAGCCAGACCTTTCATCTGATACCACATTCTTCATTCTACCTCTTCCCAGTTCTGAGATCCCTAACTAAAATTGATATAAACTTTCAACGTTAATATTTCGGGTCAAAGGTCATCAATTTAAAATCTAACATAATTCGGCACATCTATGGTGCAGTACCTTTCGAATGATGTACGTTTCATTGTCCTTATTCTAAAATAAATATTGAAAAAGTGTACGCCAACATTCGATGTTTGCGTATTAATATATAAGATCTTCGGAATTTATAGTACGATCTTAAAGATTGATATAACGTATGGTGAATGAAATCCGAACAAACACAAAATGAATTGAAAAAAGTTAAAACACATGATCAACATTTTTTTTTTATTTTATTGTAAAAGATTATTATTTATTTGAAATTCAGAGAAAAGTTTCAATTCCGTCGCGGTTTGCTTTTCGTATTTTTTTTGCACGTTTTTCATCGACCTTTGAATACCAGATGTATTCATTGTTTTTAACTCTTTTTTAATTTTATTAATTAAGCAGTCTACATTTTTTGGTCAATATGCGTTGCTGTAAACATTCCTCTTTAGGTTAGCCCAAAAAGTTTCGATTGGCCGCAACTGTGGGACATTCGGTGGATTCAAATTCTTCGGCACATACTCAATTCCACTTAACTTCAAAGCATCGAGAGTTGCGTGAGCGTAATGTGCAGACGCCAAGTCTGGCCAAAAAATTATTTTGTCCCGTCGGTGATACTTACGGATGAACTCGACAAGCGAAGGTATGCACCTTGCTATATAAATCTGCGATGTCACCGCCAAGCCTCCTTTGAAAAATACGGGTTCGCTGATCCCATGTTCGCTAATAGCCAACCACAACAAAACTTTCTCTGGGAACTTGGTCTTATGTATATACTTGTTCTTCTCTGGTGCTTTCACATTGGAAGACTCAAAATAATATTTTTCCTGCCACTCGTTGCCTTCTATCGTAAAGTAGAACTCGTCGTACATCACACAAATGTATGAAGAGTTGGGTGAAAAATAAATTTTGGAAAGCTTTCCTAATCTGGTTTTAATTAATTTTAATTGTTTTTCGGTATTCTTTGGAGCGGATTTTTTTTTCCTGCGTTGAATATCCATTGATAGTAAATATTTTTTAATTGTGTTTTTGTCAACTTCATATCGTTTTGCTAACTGTCTGTAAGACTTTGCACTTCGACCTAGCGTTTCAGCTTTCAAGCGAGCTGGTGTTTTGAATCACTAAGCACACATTTTTTCCCGGATCCCGTTTTTCTTTCTATGTCTTCTTTATTTTCTATTTTATTAATTGTATTATATATAAATGTTTTTTTAAAACCCATATCTCTAAAATGATGAAAAACTTAATTTTTCTTTTTGTTCGGATTTTTTTCGCAAAATTTACGAATTAATTCGCGACGTTGCGCTTCGTTCAATGACATTTTCACGACTAAATGTATATATTTTACGAAAATTTTTATGCCGCGTGATCAATGATATATCCCGTTAATTTTACGCATAATTAGTTGTTGTTGCAAATTAAGCGGCATTTAAATATTATTCGTTTAAACTGTGTTCGGATTTCATTCACCATACGTTATCAATGTTTTTGTTTCGAGGAGTCCAAATTTTTTGCTCTAAAGGTCATTGGAGTCAAGCACTCCGCTTTAGTACTTACCCACCGGATTCCAGTTTATATCATCCTAATGTACTATTCTTAGGTCATAAAATTAAAGCTCGTAAAAAACCATTGGACGCTTTTAATAAAAGTATATCGATTATCTCAGTAGATCTATCTAAAAAATATATTTTAAGATTTTTGCCGAACGTAGGGTTTTTTTCTTTTAAATTGTTCATCATATCTTCGAGACTTACAGTCCGATATTAAAAAATGATATATCGAAATTTTTTTTTTTTTTTTTTGAGGAAACCAACTTTTTTGCTCTAAAGTTCATTAGGGTCAAGGACCCTGTTCTAGCACTTGCTAGATATCAACTTCTACAACATGAAAGTATATTGTGCCGGCGGTAGCTAAGTGCGTTAAACAGTGTGTGGTGTGTGGTGTGTATACTAGCCCGATGCCAACGCGAACTCAGGAAAGTATATTGTGCCGGCGGTAGCTAAGTGCGTTAAACAGTGTGTGGTGTGTGGTGTGTATACTAGCCCGATGCCAATGCGAACTCAGGTTCGCACCCTAGCTGAAACAATAACAGAATGTTTTTTTTCAATCGAAATCAATTTTTATGATGGATCGTCACTTCTCTGCAGACAATGGCAAACCTCAGAGAGCAAATAATGCCATGTAAAGCTGCTTGTGAACATGCACATTAGCCGATAATTGTGTACAAACATATTTAATAGCACGGACGACGCAATTTTATCATAAGATGCTCGGTCAAAGTCCTTTCAAGGGCTGAAATGGGCCAGTTTATTTTTTTCTTTTATCTTCTTTATATCATTGTTAAAGATCGAACTGGAAGAAGAAATGTCGAGATATGAAGAGAAGCTTAAATGCGTGACTCCCACGTTCGGTCAAAAAAAAAAAAAAAAAATGTTGTCGAAATTTTCCTTTAAAAATGCTTCAGATTTTGTCTGTAAAGACTTTTTTTTGTTTGTAAGGTCATACGGTCTAATATGTTTTTTGACGTAGAATACGTCATTCTCGGAGGTAAGTAGGGTGGTTGATAGTGATCAGGTGTCGGTATTTATATGACTTTTTGAGCCTATGGTGGGCCTAAAGTACTGATCGTACAATGTTGATGTTAGCACTTGTTGGTCTGCTTGATCCTCAATGCGACAAAAATTCATGTAAGAACTCTCTAACTTATATAAATTTTACACAATTACATGAAATATAAAGCCAACATTTGATGTTTTTGTTTGCTTAAACTTGCTACCTATTTATCGACAGTTTTCGGTTTTATCGACAAAACCATAAAATTTTATGGGAGCCCCTCTAAGGAGTGGTCGGAGGGAAAAGGTGTCAAAGGCGAAAATGTTCCTTTTGCAAAAGTAATGGGGGTCGGTGATACATATTAACCCTCTCCGGCACTCTCTTAAAGGTCATATGCTCAGGTGTATGGAATAAATAAACAATACCTATAAAATTTGTATGGGAGCCCCCCTAAGGAGTGGTCGGAGGAAATAGGTGTTAAAAACAAAACTGTTCCTTTTGCAAAAGTAATGGGGGTCGGTCATACATATTAACCATTTCTGGCACTCTTTTAAAGGTCATATGCTCAGGTGTATGGAATAAATAAACAAAAACCATAAAATTTGTATGGGAGCCCCCCTAAGGAGTGGTCGGAGGGAATAGGTGTCAAAAAGGTGTCAAAAACTGTTCCTTTTGCAAAAGTAATGGGGGTCGGTCATACATATTAATCCTTTCTGGCACTCTTTTAAAGGTCATATGCTCAGGTGTATGGAATAAATAAACAAAAACCATAAAATTTGTATGGGAGCCCCCCTAAGGAGTGGTCGGAGGGAATAGGTGTCAAAGGCAAAAATGCTCGTTTTGCAAAAGTAATGGGGGTCGGTCATACATATTAACCCTCTCCGGCACTCTCTCAAAGGTCATATGCTTAGGTGTATGGAATAATGGCTAAATATTTTTTAAAAAAGATGTCATCAAAAGCGAATTGAATAATTCTACGTCTTGTGTTACGACATAGTCGAAACTACTGTATCTTTTTTTTTTTATTTTTACAAATATGTATAAGTAATTTATTACTTTTTATAATATCGTTATTATTCTTTCAACACCCAAAACCATAAAAATTCAAAAACAATTGTTTTTTTTTTACTAAAATAACCTTGTCTTTTTAATTTTATTAGGAAATAATTCATTATTGATTAATCAAACATCGGTCGAAAATAGGTTAAGATTCTAATAGTTCTTGTGTTATTATTTTGTGCTTTATGTACCTTACTATGTATTTATAACCTTTTTATTTCTTTCATTACATCCTCTCTTCGCTCAATTTTTCCTCTAAATATTTACATATTCTCGTTTATTTTTGACCACTTCTTCATTTCTTATTTATGTGGAATTCTTTGTTATTTCGCTACAGGAGTTATTCCTTCCTTTTTTTTCTTTCTATAATTTTGAATATTGTTATTTACTTCTTATATTCCCTCATAATTTACTACTTTTAATGTTTCACTATAATAATTTCCTCTTTTGTTTCCTCTATTATTTTTATTACTAACCACCCCCAACACATCGTCTTTGAAGGAATTTTGTTTATACCATCTATATATCTTAAGATATTTAGACATTTCGATATCTCATGTGAATGAAAATTCACCCAATACACAGTGTCTGTTAATTTGTAGATTAAATTGCTACGATAAACACAATGTTTTATATTGTTTTTGTGTTTTTGTTATTTTATTGGGAAACATTAACGATCCCCATAAATATTTTGTTATTTACGTACACTAACTCGCTGAGATTTAAACAATTTCAATTAACTTTGCCTTCAATGAGAGATGAGCTGAGAAACAGGAAATTAAGTGTAGCCTGTACTACTGTGTAAGTAGTGTTCTTTCTCTACGTGTCGGAAAAATTGCGGAATCTTGTTTATTTTAGGCTGATATAAGTGCAATACACTCACCACGGTCACTACAAGAACCTCTCTCTCCACAGACATCTCTACAATAATAATTTGTAATTTATTGAAATCTTTCTTTGTTCTCAAGCATTTAAGAGAATAAGAAATAACTTAATTAACTGAGAAAGAGAAAAAAAAAGCAAAGTAGCGGCGTGAAACCATTCCTCTGGAACAGTGTTGGGGGATAGTGGAATAAGTTACGTGTTTTGGGTATTTTGACTCGTAATGGGAAGAAGGGGAATGGATTGTTTCTGTTGAAGTTATTGATGAAAAAAAGAATTGGCTGAAAGGTGACAGCGTATCGGCTGTATCGTAGCTTATAAGGTAACAGCGTATTGGCTGTATCGTAGCTTATAAGGTGACAGCGTATCTTTATCCTTGTCCTTATTCTTGACCATATCCTTTCCTTTTTTCCCAAATTTTTCCGTATTCTTATTTTTATGTCGGTATGTAAACATTGAATAACTTTGACCTTTATCAGCTGATTAACTTGAGTAGATAATTTTTTGAAACTTGAATTCAGTACAATTTTAAGCATGGCCATTGTTTTGGCTTCACATCGAAACAACGCTATACAGCCTGAGGTTTTTTTTTGTTTTGAACCAAGGATTTCAGGTATAATATCTATTCAGTCAAGTCTGCCTCGGTTCGAAATGGGGTGATAGATTAGTGGGAGGGAAGGGGCAATCAAGTGAAACATGTGTGGGATGTTCTTAGTGTGGCGGAAAGCCATAGAAACTCCAATAGAGGCAGCCGTTTAATTGATATTGGGGGTATTCACACCGAACTCGTTAATTTGTTATTTAGTTAGTTGTTACTTCGTTAAATTTGTTAACTGTGAACACACCCTTTTGTTTAATCTCGTTAGCCTGGTAATTATAGTTGAATAATAGCTGATTTTGCTTTTCGTAAATTACAATTGCTGAAAATTTATAAGTAAAAAGTGGAAAGAATAGAGAAAAAATTTATTTATTTATGAAATACTTACTTTTCAATAAAAACTTCAATTTAATATGCTTTGGATTTTATTTTTAATGCATTTAAATTTCATGCAATTAAAAATATGGAACAGCTGTTCGTATTTTGCCAACTAACGAAAAAACTATCAGGGTTGTTAAGTTGTTACTTTGTTACTCGGTAGTTCGATAGTTCGATAATTTTACAAAAACAAAGTGCATGTAAAAAAATAAGAAATAACAAACTAACGAGCCCGGTGTTAATACTTTTGTATTAAAAAATAAGTCCAAACAAATAACAAAGGACTAAATTAAATAAAAAAAAAACTCCGTATATGGAAATCTGTAGTTTTTCTTTTTTTTTTAAGATATTCAATATACACATACCAACATTAAAGATTTGTTCTTATAATTGTCCTAATTCTTGTCCAAGTCTTGACTTAAGCCATGCCCTGACCTTATTCGACAATCTTTCCTATACCTTGTCTCATTTCTTTTCCCAATCTTTGTCTTAAATTTAGTCCTTTGTGTGTCCGAATTCTTCTTTTCCTTGTTCTATTTCTCGACCTTATCCTTTTCCTAATCGTGTCTTAAATATTGTATTAGGTGTGTTTTAATCTTTATTCTTATCATTGTTCCATTCCTTGTCGTAGTCTTTTCTCCAATCCTTGACTGAATTCATGTTCTAATTTTTTTTCAATTCAATACTCTTACCTTTAGCCAAGTCCTTGTAATACTCTTTATCTTATCCTAATCTTTGTTGAAATCCTTGCCCTCATCCTTTTTCTAATAATTTCCAGACCATTATCCTAATGCTTGTTCTTATTTTTTTTATTTTTAGTTTTCTTTCTTTTCTTTTTCTATTGCATTTGGTGCATTAAGGTAAAAGTAAGGGGTTCCCCGAGAGTTTTCAGAACACCATTTTTTTTTTCATTTTTGTCTTGAGACAAAAACCTCAGCTTTATTGTCGTTCCATAAAATGTACTTACGTTTCATTTAAATTTATACGAAGGCTGCTATATATATTTTGGGCTTGACAGTAAGTGGCACCATTTAACATCTGACGTTTCCATAAAAAAGTTGACATTGTAAAATATACCCATCTTCAGAACATTTTGCTATTTGAGAAGGATTTGTGTTGCTTAAAGTCACTTGAAAAATTCATCCGGGATAAAATCTGGAAATAACTCGTGAACATTTTCGAGCGAATTAACTTATTTTTGTATACGGTGATAAAGTACCATCTTACAGCACTGTAAAGAAATGATACAACGAATTCAATCGTGACCGATGTTCGCTCCAGGACGAATACCATGAAAGTCGTTCAAAATCGGTTGTTGTGCCAGAAAACTTTGATGCCGTGTGTGAACTGATAAGGCAAGATCTCCATGTGACATACCATATGATTGGGGCATCTTTCGGTATTAGTATGATAAGCATCAATAAGATGTTGCGTGATAACTTGGCAGTAAAAAAGATAATCTAACAAACGATAAAAAAAAGATACAGTAGTTTCGACTATGTCGTAACACAAGACGTAGAATTATTCAACTCGATTTTGATGACATCTTTTTTAAAAAATATTTAGCAAAATATTTATTCAATACACCTGAGCATATGACCTTTAAGAGAGTGCCTGAGAGGGTTAATATGTATGACCGACCCCCATTACTTTTGCAAAAGGAACATTTTTGCCTTCGACATCTATTCCCTCCGACCACTCCTTAGGGGGGCTCCCATACAAATTTTATGGTGTTTGTGCCGGAAAGGGTTAATATGTATCACCGAACTCATTACTTTTGCAAAAGGAACATTTTTGCCTTTAACATCTATTTCTTCCGACCACTCCTTAGGGGGGCTCCCATACAAATTTTATGGGTTTTTTTTATTTATTCCATACACCTGAGCATATGAACTTTAAGAGAGTGCCGGAGAGGGTTAATATATATGACCGATCCCATTACTTTTGCAAAAGGAACATTGTTGCCTTTGACACCTATTCCCTCCGACCACTCCTTAGGGGCTCCCATACAAATTTTATTGTTTGTGCCGGAAAGGGTTAATATGTAACACCGACCCCCATTACTTTTGCAAAAGGAACATTTTTGCCTTTGACACCTATTCCCTCCGACCACTCCTTAGGGAGGCTCCCATACAAATTTTATGGGTTTTGTTTATTTATTATTATTATTATTAATTAATTAAATGTTGTACAATGTATCTTAAAACTAACATAAAGATACAAAAATACAAAATTAATTAACAAAAAACTGCATTCTGTTGTTCAATACAAACAAGTGGCGAATGCAGAAATATACATTACAAATATTATAAGTTTTATAAGACATGTAGTGGGGTCTTAGACGAAATTTAAATACATAGAAATTAAGCATTATATTACATCAAATTTAACAGATTATGCTTGACATTTAATTTATTTAAATTATCAACAACAAAAGAAAATTAATACAAACTGGAAAAAAGAAGAAATTTTATAAAACAAGAATACTATTATATTGAAATGGAGATAAGGTAATTAATATCATTAAAATTATAGTTAAATAACCATGATTTCATTTTTTTTAGAAAAATAATATTATTAGACATACAGCGGACATTATAAGGTAGAATATTAAAAAGTCTTGGAGCAGTGCATGAGTAAAATGAAAAAAAGTGATTTAACCTGTGAGGAGGAACTCTAGCGTAATTTTGGGCATTTATTCTTAAGTAATGGCTTGTATAACTTCTGTTTAATATATAACTAGATTTTTCAAAATATTCTTTCAATACTCTGTAATAATATAAGTGTTTAATAGGTAAAACATTTAAGTTTTTAAATAGCGGAAAGCTACTTACTAATCGTTTCTTGTGATATATAATTCGAATGACATGCTTTTGAGCGAACAATAATGGATTTATTTTAGAAGAATGTGTATCTCCCCAGCATGTAATTCCATATTGTAGCTTTGAATGGAAAATACCATAATAAATACATGTGAGCAATTTTGATGAGCAAAACGACTTTAAGATGTATATCTGTCTAGTGGCACCCAGAAGATACCTTTTGAGAGCAAGAGTATGCTCTAGCCATGATAGTTTCCAATCCAATAATAACCCAAGATACTTAAAGGATTTAACACAATCAATAGAAAAACATTTCGAGGAACAAGGACTAGAATCATCATATGTTTTTAAGTGGTTGAAAGAACTGCATATATCATTTCCAACTAAAAATTTCTTACAACCAGTGCAATGAAAGGTAAAATTGGAAAGGCATAGGTCATTACCTGAAACACTAAAGTACATCATACTCGTTTTATCACTCAAAACTAATTTATGCGATGAAAACCAATGCCTAAGTAGTACTAAATCATGGTTTATATCACAAGTTAAGCTTAGAGCGGAACTACTAGCAAAGGTGCAAGCCATATCGTCTGCGAACGCTATCACTTTACTTTTAAAGGGAAGACAAAAAACAGAGTTAATGTAAATAAGAAACAGAATAGGTCCGAGAACAGATCCCTGCGGAACACCAACATCAATAGTAATATAGCTGCTAAAATTATTATTTATTTTAACTTTTTGCTTTCTATTTGATAGATAGGACTGAAACCACGAGTAAATAGATCCTCCAAAGCCACATTTATATAATTTATTGAGTAGTATCACATGATCAACAGTATCGAACGCTTTAGTGATATCTACAAATAAGGCAGCACATACTTTTTTACTGTTTTGGCCATTGTATATATCAGTACAAAATTTCAAGAGCGCGTCTTCAGTAGACAGACCCTCTCTAAAGCCATACTGCGAATTGTTTAAAAAATTTGTTGATTTTAAAAAATTTAACATTCTGATTTTTACTGCTTTCTCAAAAACTTTCGAAAAAGCTGGCAATAATGAGATTGGTCTGTAATTATTGAAAATACTTTTGTCTCCCTTTTTAAACAATGGAATTACCACAGCTTTTTTGAGTTCATCAGGAAAAACTCCGCAGTCAAGGCTTTTGTCGAAAATCTTGGATAAAACATCGACAATATTGAAAACAATCTTTTTGATGAATGTATTAGAAAAAACATCATCAGGACATGAATTCGTGTTTTTAAGAGCCATAATTATTTTATATAGTTCAAAAGAAAAGATAGGTGCAAAAAATGCACTGTTTGAATGAGAAGGTTCCTTATCTAAACATTTACAAGAATCGTCGTTAGCACCAGCATCAGCAACCCCTTTTTTGCCAATTTCAGCAAAGTACCTGTTAAAATCTTCAGCTTTAGCCACAGACTCAGAGGAACTCATTCCTTCATCAAAAGACCTTACTCTTTGTTCATTGCTATTAGAATTACTTAATATATTACACAGTACGACAGTGGTTGGTACACATGAGAAATGTTAACAGAATATGAAAATAGGCTTAAAATAAAGAAATACGTGTCTCGGCGATTTGCTGTAGCACGTCAGAATTTTGAGAAAATCGATTTTAAAGATTCGAAGGATCGTGGAGGTTCACTTGTAACGTAGTACTATTGTAAAAAGTTCTATAAAAACAGAATGGGTGAACCGATTTAAGTGCTTGAGCCAGTTTTGAAAAGGGAATTAAATTTGGATTTGTTTTTATAAAAAAAAACATTTTTTTCCGCTAGATGGCGCTTTAATTTTCATGTAAAATTAAAAAATATCCAAAAATGTAATGTAATTCAATGTAATGTAAATGTAATGTAAAAATACAAAAATTAATATCCAAAAATGTAATGTAATTCAATTTAAGGTAAATGTTATGTAAAAATACAAAAATTAATATGATATCTTAACTATTATTTTGTGTCAAAAATGTTGGTCGTTTAGTTTTTCGTGTGTAAACTTCAGGTTTTGTATCACGGCATAAATTCCAACAATATTCAGCAAGCATGTGAGTCATGTCTTTTCCTTTGAAACAATTTTCTATTGTAACAATATCTTTATGGAAGCGTTCTCCATGCTCATCGCTGAAATCACCCAAATTTGAAGGAAAAAAGTCTAAATGGTTGTGCAAAAAATGAATTTTTGAAGACATGTTAACTTTCATTTCACCATAAGCTGAAACCATTTCTTTAACAATATCTTTGTAGTTATCCGCTTTCTTATTTCCCAAAAAATTGTGTACGACATCAATGAAACCATCCCATGCACGTTTTTCAACAGGATTCAATAAACTCCTAATCCCGATCTGTTAACTCGTGAAATTCAACTAAATAAATTCAATAAAATATGGTAGAGCCCCACGAAAATGTAGAACAATAACAAATATTAAAATATCAGTAATGTTCTATAAATAGAATCTTTCTAAAACTTCAGCACAAGTGCGTGAAGTAAGGAAAGCTGAACGTATTGTAATGGAAAAAAACCATTCATACGTGAGAGAGAGAGAGAAGGTCCTTCTCTCGACGATCCTTCGAATCTTTAAAATCGATTTTCTCAAAATTCTGACGTGCTACAGCAAATCGCCGAGACACGTATTTCTTTATTTTAAGCCTATTTTCATATTCTGGTAACATTTCTCATGTGTACTCAAAAAAAATTGATTTTGTCGTACTGTGTTATTAACAAGTTTCCATTCTTTCTTAGAATTTCCACTGATTTTATTGAACTCATTTGCGTAGTAATCCGTTTTACTCTTAGCTACTTGGCCAGCAATTTCTCTGCAAAGTTTTTTGTAACTTGCTTTAGCATGCAAATTGTTTGGGTACTTAGAAATTTTTTTAAAAAGTTTATTTTTAAGTCGTATTTTTTTCAATAACTCTACCGACATCCAAGGTTTAAGTCTTTTCAACAAAGCACGTTTACAAACTTTTACAGAACACACAGTAACATGATGATTTAGAGTATCTAAAAACTTGCTGTACGCTTTAGAAGGATCAGATTCAACATATACATTATTCCACGATTCAAATTTTAGCTTTTCATTTAATAATGAAAAGTTAGTTTTATTATAAAATTCATCAAGCTGTGATTTAGTGTTAGTAGGTCTTTTAACATTTCCAAAATACAGGCACGTCATACAGTGATCAGATATATACAAATTGGCCACAGAACTATACAGTGATATATTTACAGAACGCTTTAACTTAACAAAGACATGATCAATACATGTAGAAGAGATATCTGAAATTCTAGTTGGTTCATTAATACATGATTCTAATCCATACGCCGAGAGTTGGAGTAAATATTTATCAATAATGAATGAATTTTCTAATAAATTTAAGTTTATGTCCCCGAGAAAAATTGTATTATCAGATCTTTCATTTAACAAGAGTATGTCCAAATCACTCAAAAACGTGTCAAAATTCGAATTGTCATGAAACCTATATAAACAAATGAAAGAATATTTATAATCATCAATTACACAACATACTTTTATCGCATCACAACTCTTTAACTTAAAACAAGATTCACACTTAAATTCCTCCTTTACAAAAACCGCTACTCCTCCAGCTGCATAGTCATTATTACAGTTAGCAAAACACTTATAACCAGGAATATTAAACAAAGAAAGTTCATAGTCATATATCCATATCTCTGTGAAAAAAATGAAATCAGGCTTATTTTCAAATGTTTCCACATGTAAAAGAAAGTTATCAAAATTTTTTCTTAAACTTTTCTTAAAATGCCATACACCTGAGCATATGACCTTTAAGAGAGTGCCGGAGAGGGTTAATATGTATGACCGACCCCCATTACTTTTGCAAAAGAAACATTTTTGCCTTTGACACCTATTCCCTCCGACCACTCCTTAGGGGGGCTCCCATACAAATTTTATGGTTTTTGTATATTTATTCCATACACCTGAGCATATGACCTTTAAGAGAGTGCCGGAGAGGATTTATATATATGACCAACCCCCATTACTTTTGCAAAAGGAACATTTTTGCCGTTAACACCTATTCCCTCCGACCACTCCTTAGGGGGTCTCCCATACAAATTTTATGGTTTTGTCGATAAAACCGGAAACTGTCGATATATCGGTAGCAAACTTGAGCAAACAAAAACATCAAATGATCTCTTTATATTTCATGTAATTGTGTAAAATTTATATAAGTTAGAGAGTTCAAACATGAATTTTTCTCCCAGTGAGGATCAAGCAGACCAACAAGTGCTAAAATCAACATTGTTCGATCAGTACTTTAGGCCCACCAAAGGCTCAAAAAGTGATATAAATACCGACACCTGATCACTATCAACCACCCTACTTACCTCCGAGAATGACGTATTCTACGTCAAAAGACTGCTGCCGTTTGGTGCAAGGAAATGTTGAAAAAAATATTAAGGTGCATCAAAGGCTGTGTATGACATCCACACCTCTGACGAATCATGGATTTATGCATATGAGCCCGAAACAAAACAGTAATCGACAATATGATGTACTGTATGATCTCCCACAAAAGGTCTTCGAGGAAGAAGCACGTCGAAGCAAATAGCAACCTGTTGTTGGAAATACAAAAAAAAACAAATTGCATGGTCAACGATTTTTGACACCCGAAGAAACGATTGTTGCATTCAAAATGTTTCTTTTGCAGTTACCTCAATCGAAGTGAAAAAAGTTGTAGTGTACTCATAAAGTCACTATTACTCCCCAATACTTTTTCATAAAAAACCTTGTACTTGAAAATCATAATTTCCGATAAGCATTTTTCATGCTTACCTTAATACTTTTCATCCCCTTCAGCTTGCGCCGCTAGTCTAATTTAACATAACCCAATGCTTGGCACAAGCGTATACAACAACAACAACAACATCAACAATAAAATTATGAGTGCATTGCCCAAGAAGAATATTATGTTACAATAGTGCTAACGACACATTTTAATTCAAGGCCAAAATAAATGCACTTGTTGTTGTTGGTGTTTTGGATTAAAAATTTAAATTGTTAATATATAGAATATGTAAATATGTAAATAATTATGTGATCGACCAAAAATGAAATTAATTGGCGATCGATGTTAAAGACAAAATTTAAGGGAGGAGTTTAGAAAATACTGGCACAATATTTTTAAGAATAATGGTGGTAAAAATTGTATATAAACTTTGATTTTTCAAAAATAAAGACAGATGTTAAGAAATAGCCTATGTGGCTGTAAACCAAAATATCTCACTCTTTTAATTAGCCTTTGCGGCTTCTCACAAGATAAAGCCTTGCGGCTGAATAAAAAAAGGCGTGTGCGCCTCTAATACACAAGACCCAGGCATTATACACAAACAGTTCAAGATACATTACTTGTCGACCATACACCTAATTCCACTACATGGCGATCCTGCACCTGTCGATCCTGCGAACTGATGCTTACAAACTTCTCCAATCCTGAGAAATGAAATCTTTTGATTTGTTTTTCCCTGAAATTCAATTGAACATTGACCCTTATGGAATATATTAAGAAACAGAAACAAAATTGGAGAATGAAAAAACCAAGGAAAAAAAGATACCAGATGCAGCTTTTGGTTCAAGGGACGCATGAGCTACACAAATTGCAGTTAAATCAAATGCGCCAAAAACGAATAAAACGTCTTAGATTATCATGCTGGAGACAAACCATCCAACAGAAATAAATATGTATGTGAGTTTTTATATTAAACCGCATTATACAAAATGTATAAAAACAATAATAAAAATACAATGATAAAAATACAATAATAAAAATACAATAATAATAACAATAACTATAATTTAAAGTCATATAAAAATATTATTACTATACACAAATAGTTAATAATGCGAACAATAAAAACAAAAACTAGATATTGTTCTCTATAAATTTTAATTGTAAAAATGAATTTACACAAAAAAAAAAAAAAAATGAACAACAAATTGACGCCATTTCAGTTTGTAAACGTTCAATATAAGTTTGAAAATTAAGAGCAATATAATTATGTTTAGATGACTTCTAATAAATTTTTACTTATAGTAAAATTATACTGATTTAAGAAAAAATAAAGTTAATGTTTGCCATTTTATTATTTCAACTCTTATATAAAATTTAAATAACTATATATATATTACATTATATAATTAATTTTTTCTAATTAGGACAACTTCCGTATTTTTTTAAAAAAATGCAAAATAATAATAATAAGAAGTAAATAAAAAAAAAAAAAAAAAATATATTAAGTTGGAATTAACACTTAAAAAAAAACTGAACGTTTGAATACATTTTGTTTTTAAATAAGTATTCATTTACATAAATTTCTTTAAACTCTACCTATACGGAAACAAATACATTGTAGTAACTGACCATTGACATCTAGTATAACTTTTTCTCACAAAAACCCATCATCAAAAATGACAAGAATATGATTGGATCTTTCAGATTATGACTTTGAAATCAAATTCAAGCAAGGAAAGATCAACACTAACGCCGACGCGCTATCAAGAATACAAATAAATTCGGAAATTTTAATAAATATGATACCCTCAGAAGAGGACAAAACAAAAAGTAAAGCATTGGTTATAACAAGGGGAATTAAAAATAAGCTAGCAAATGAAAATGAACAAGATACCTGCACATCTCAGAACGAGTCTGATCAACTTTTCATATGGGATTGCACATCTATTACTGACGTCAGAAATATAAAACGATTAAAGTTCATTAAAAGCGAAAAAAATTATACACGTGTTGAAATTATAGATGATATCGTACAAGTACGATGTGGTGACAATCCAACGAATCTAGATTCGACTTTGGAGAAACTATCATCTCTTATGAATAAAAAGAATATAAAAGAACTAGCGCTAGAAGTAAATGATGCTATATTTGAAATAATTGATAAAAATGAACTAAAAAGAAAATTTAATAAGCTGCAGCAGAAGAGAACATCAAAGTGTAATAAAACTCTTAATATATTGATATATGTAACCCCGAAGAAAATAACAAGTAAAACCATGCAACATACACTGATAAAAGAATTCCATGATTCACCCCAGGGAGGACACCTAGGAATCAGAAAAACAGTACTAAAATTAAAACAGCGCTATACTTGGAAAAACATGCGGCAAATGGTTAAAAATTACGTAAATAAATGTGAAAAATGTGCTCGTAATAAACACACGAGA
Source organism: Pherbina coryleti (assembly GCA_943735915.1). Lineage (NCBI taxonomy): Eukaryota > Metazoa > Arthropoda > Insecta > Diptera > Sciomyzidae > Pherbina > Pherbina coryleti. The sequence continues at coordinate 42,145,943 of OX030950.1, read as the reverse complement.
CACATAAAAGAAAATATGACCATAACAGACACACCAAATACGAGTTTCCAAACAATATCCATTGACACAGTAGGTCCACTCAAGATATCAAACGGATACCGGTACATACTTACGATGCAGTGCGAACTCACAAAATTCGTAATTGCACACCCCATCGAGAACAAAGACGCAAAATCAGTTGCACAAGCATTAGTCGAACAGTTAATCTTAAAATTTGGTTTATTCAAAAAATTGAAATCTGACCGTGGAACGGAATTTACGAACGAGTTAATGAGAAACATATGCGAACTACTAAAAATAGAACAAGTATTTTCAACCCCCTACCATCACGAGACACTTGGTGCACTTGAGAAAAATCATAGAACACTTAACGAATACCTTTTGTCTTTTGCCGATGATTTCGAATGGGACAAATGGATACCCTATTACACTTTCGCATACAATTCCACACCACATGTAGACAATTCTTACACACCTTTTGAACTAATTTTTGGTAAATTACCATCCCTTCCTAGTGATTTATTCTGTGACAAAACAAAACACTACAATTTAGAAGACTATAAAAACGAACTACAAATAAGATTAAAGACTGCATTAGACAAAGCTAGAAAACTGATAAATATTGTAAAAAACAAAAGAAAATTACAATACGACAAAACTACAATGGTATCAAATTTTGATGTAGGAGACCTAGTTTTAGTGAAATTGGAAAACAGAAAAAAGAGTCAAAGTCCATACCATGGACCTTACAAAATAATAAGTAGAGATGGAGTAAACTCCATAATAGAAATAAATAACAAACATAAAAAATTCCATAACAATATTTTAAAAAAGTATGTAAGCGTATAATTAAACATAAATGTTACAAATTACTAGTACATAAACCAAAAAAAAAAAAAAAAAAAAAAACAAAAAAAAAAAGAATTTTAAATTACGAAATATTTTCTTTATTAAATGTACTCGTAAAATTCAAATATTTTTAAATTATTAAAACATTAAAATTATTATATAAACATTTAAAATTACAAAGAAGTATAATTATAGCAATATACTTAACAATAAAGATAATAATGTATCATTTTTCGTTAAATTTTTGTAAAATAAGTTTTGAATGTATATACATATAGTAATATATTTAATTATAAAGAAAATATAGCATTATTTTTCGATAAATTATTGTTAAATAAATTTTGAACGTATAAATAGAATACAGTAATATACCTTATAATACAGATAAAAATATAATATTATACATTAATCACTACAATACAAATTATATGTACATACACTTTAATTTAACATAAATAAGTTCATTAATTATTGCCAGAACTCCACCGTCTTAAAAATTGTACTTCAAAAAGTAAATTTTCGCTTAAGGGTAAGGGTGTAGTGTACTCATAAAGTCACTATTACTCCCCAATACTTTTTCATAAAAAACCTTGTACTTGAAAATCATAATTTCCGATAAGCATTTTTCATGCTTACCTTAATACTTTTCATCCCCTTCAGCTTGCGCCGCTAGTCTAATTTAACATAACCCAATGCTTGGCACAAGCGTATACAACAACAACAACAACATCAACAATAAAATTATGAGTGCATTGCCCAAGAAGAATATTATGTTACAATAGTGCTAACGACACATTTTAATTCAAGGCCAAAATAAATGCACTTGTTGTTGTTGGTGTTTTGGATTAAAAATTTAAATTGTTAATATATAGAATATGTAAATATGTAAATAATTATGTGATCGACCAAAAATGAAATTAATTGGCGATCGATGTTAAAGACAAAATTTAAGGGAGGAGTTTAGAAAATACTGGCACAATATTTTTAAGAATAATGGTGGTAAAAATTGTATATAAACTTTGATTTTTCAAAAATAAAGACAGATGTTAAGAAATAGCCTATGTGGCTGTAAACCAAAATATCTCACTCTTTTAATTAGCCTTTGCGGCTTCTCACAAGATAAAGCCTTGCGGCTGAATAAAAAAAGGCGTGTGCGCCTCTAATACACAAGACCCAGGCATTATACACAAACAGTTCAAGATACATTACTTGTCGACCATACACCTAATTCCACTACAAAGTGCTATATTGATCTTCATGGAGAAAATTTTGAAAAATTTCGATCGGCGGCCTCGGTATTCGAGTTGGTAGCGTGCTCGACTGCCACCCCAGAGGTCCCGGGATCAATTCCCGGCCAGGCCATGGTCCTTCGCTTTAAGCCTTTCTAAATTTTCTATCCTCATTTCTAATCAATTGAAATTAAAAATTCATCAATATTTACGACTTAAAGTTGCAGTTGATGGTAGAGAAGTTTGTGGATGAGATTGCCTTATACCTTGATTTGACTGAGGTAAAGACATAACACTTGCCTCTGATTCAAATTCACATGTTTTTTTCGCTTTTCACCACGCTTAGAACATCCTAGAGTTTCACTTGATTGCCGTTTTCTTCCCACTAATCTATCACCCCATTTCGAACCAAGGCAGACTTGACCTGACTTCCACCTGAAATCTTTGGTTCAAAGCTTAAAAAAAAAATACATATATTTGTTCTTTTATTATAAGGCCAGAAATATAAATAGCAATCCTTAAGGCTATATACAAGGTGGGCAAAATAGAAGATTTTTCGGTGTATTATGGCTTTATTACTAAGAGCAAACATTCCCACTGCCTCGGCTGGATTCGCAGTAGTGCATTCTGTCACTCGGTCTGTAGCTCACGGATGGTTTCGGTCCGTAGCTCACGGATTGCTTGGATGATATTGGCCTTAAGTGCTTGAATCGTTTCCGGATTGTTGGCATAACATTGGTCCTTCACAGTTCCCCACAAAAAAAGTCCAAAAAGGTCTCAAATAGCAGCTCCGAGGCGGCCAATTGACATCGTCAAGACAGCTGATAACACGATTTGGGAATTTGGTGTGCAAAAGATGGATTGTGGCATGGCGCGTCATCCTGTATGAACCAGAGGTCGTCCAAATTTATGTCTGCAATTTCAGTAAAAAAAGTCGGTTAACATGGCTCTGTAACGCCTACCAACGCGACCGAAACGTTGTTCCCACCAGCCCTATTTTCGAAGAAAAATGGTCCACTCCACAGTCCGCACCAAACAGTCCCTCTCTGTGGATGCACCGGCTTCGCGACAATAACGTGAGGGTTTTTTGAGCCCCAGATACAACAGAGGTACAGTAGAGGTACATCAGGCGCGGTGGGTGCTTCATTTAGGCCAAAACTTATTTTCAAATAACGTACTATTTGGGCTACACAGCACTCACTTTGAAAAGAAGTTTCCAATATTTCCCAAGGTTGTTGAAGCGAAAAACGACTTCTTACTTTCCGTGGAGGTATGCTACTGACTTTATGTCAAGATTTCGAGCGGGAAACAAGTATCAGTGTCAAAATAACCTATGATTTAAAAAATAACCATTAGATGGTCTACCCTGTATACACCTGAATCATTAAAACCAACAAAACAAATATGTGGCCAAAGTCTCAAAAATCACCCGGAAAGGTTTGAGGCAGTGTATTGATAACTGCCTTGGAAAAAAGAAAAACAATAACGATGGGAAAAGATTTCCACTTCCATGAAGAAGTTGAATTGGAAAACAAAACGTATTTTGAATTAGAAAAAACGTACTTAACAAAAGGTATTGAAATGTTGAAAGAGCACTGAAGTTAGTGTTTCGATCTAAAAGAGGAGTATGTTCAAGTATAGAAATGAATTTAGCCAAAACATTTCCGTTTTTTTAATGAGACTTATTAAGAAAAAGACAGCCAAGTACAAGCAGATTTTTCTAGTGCTGAGGCAGAATTTTAAATATTGGAAGGAACCTTGTAAATTCTTTAAATTTATTTAATATAAATTTATAATAAAGGAAAACAATGTATCTGCGAGTAGGTATGATATTTCATTTCATTTCTCAGTCTTTAAGGAATGTGAATATTTGGGCCGTTGTGCCAAATAAAATTAATTGCAAAGATGCATTTGAGTTTTTTGTTTTAATTTATTTTCTTTTGCTTGATTTTTGCTTTTTAATGAAAAAGCATTGTAACAAAGCAAAATAAGGAAAGTGACGAAATAAGTTAATGAATCAGGACAAATGAAGACTGTTTGTGTACTTATTTTGGGAAACGATTTTATTTTTTAATTTATTTAATAAATTTATTTTATTTTAATGTGAAGTGCGACATTTATTTGAAAATTAAATGATTTCAGATTAAATTTTTTTCCCATTTCTCTTTCATATCTTATTATGCTGTATTCAAGCATTCAAGGGAATCTTTTGAACATTTTCTAATTGGTTTCTTATAATTTTTGTTTTATAAATAATATTTTTTTCTTCTTTTCCAGATGCTCGGCTTGGTTTTTGTCTCATGCGGTGTCGTAGCTCTCGGTGGAATTGGTTCCACTGGGGGTGCCTATTCGATAACGATACTCGGCTCTCTAGTGCTAAGCATATGTTTTCTAGGCTGCTGTGCATCCCTGCGTGAATCATACCTGCTGTCTATGATCGTAAGTGGGTGGATATGGAATTATATGGAATCGAGAAAAGTTAATTATTTTATATATTTGGTAGTTTGTAGCCACCGTTTCTGTCGGGATAATTTTGCAAATTGTTTTCATGATCGCATTAGGCGTGTTAAAAGATGACTTTATGGATATGGGCGAGGATCGGATAGCCAACTGTTGGGAAGAAGAAATGCAACAGGCAGGAGCAATGGACTTAATTCAGGGCCAGGTAAATATTGAAATTTTACTTTGAAAATAAGTGAATTTAGATTTTCAGATGGTTTTAAATTAACGATCGAATCAATGTCGATTGAATGACGTATAGAAATTATCCGTATAATAGGAAAGAACTATTTGAACAGTCATACTCCGTGTTAAAACTCCCTAAAATAATTATGTAGAATATCGAATGGGCCTTAATTTATAAATTAAATCCGTATTTTTCAGCAGAAGGTCTTATTATTTCTAAGGAATAAATCTTATATATATATAAATATAAAGCTGACTGTCACTTTCTTATGACAGAATTGCCTTTTAAGTCTTGCGTCTAATAATGAAAAAAAAGTGGTTAATCAGTGAAAATGTTTTTATTATTTTTTAAAGTATTCTCCAAGATGATTAATAAATGATTGATAAATTTTTGCAGTTCTTGAATCAATTTTAAAACAGTTTTGCCACTCTGAAGTTGGTAACCACGAAAATAGAATTTTGAAGGCCCTAATGGCCTGTTCGGGCGAAAAAAAACGCTCGCCACGCATTATTTTTTTTAATGTGTGGGAACAAGAAGAAATCATTGGGTGCCAAGTCGAGTCTACAAGGCTAAAAACTCTTTTGTTTAAGCTGATATGTGGAAATATATGGATATGGAGGATGATCTTCCTTCGGTGATTGGTTTTCCTCAATTCTCCACGAGATAAATGTTTGTGTACTGTATCCACCCGTAACAGGCCTTGTCCCCGAATAAACGAAAACCAATTGTGTTAAGTTACTTTGACTTTTTATTAAATCACGAATTAAAATGATAATTAATCAAACAATTAAATTACAAATTATTTAGCTTCTAGCTTGCTGCCCTCACATTGACGCTTTTTTTACTCATCTGTCAAACTCCATTAGCGTTGCCAGATTTCACCAGACAGAACGACAACTCTCAAACTCAATCTGAGTTGCCAGATCTCCACATGTACCATTCAGCATTAACAGTTCTCCGTTGCTCAAGTGGCACACTAAGGGAAATAACGCATATTAACATTATCCACACCTGAGTATATATTTCATTTAAATATTTACGTGGATAAATCAAATATTTTCCTTACAACTCGTTTTTTTCCCGTATTTAAATTTTATTTATGCCACACACATATTCCATACAGCTGCCAAGCAGCCGCCAAGCAGAAGCAGCATCGCACAGGATCAGAGTGCGCACAGGAACAGAGTGTGATGCTGCTGCAGTTTCTTCGCACCAGCAGTTGCAGGTTTCTTATAATAGTTGTCATTTAGTTAATGTTGCAAGGGTAATATAGCTAGATATTTGGCAAATATGATTTGTGAGTGCGGTGGTGAGTGCGATGCATGATGAATTCATGCAAGGTGGAGTGACAACTCGGTATTTTCTCAAGAATGTCACTCCACTCTACATGATTTCATCATGCATCGCACTCACCACCGGACTCACAAATCATATTTTGACAAAAAGAAAATAAAATATACTACTAAATGGCGTTTGATATGGACGCAGCTCGTGGGAAATATTCAAATAAATTGTTTTTCAATTTCAATATTTTTATGTAAATTTTCCTTAAATGCGATAGTTTTATTTTCAAATAGTAAATATTTGAAAGATATTTAAATATATTCGTGCATAATTTTAATATATTTTTTATTAATTCTGTTAAAATATTTTAAAATTTTATTTAATTAAAAAAGTATTTAAATAATTTTTAAAATATTTACGTAGTCGATTTAAGTAAATGCGTTAATTGGTGCAAAAATGACTCTCTTTTTGGATAAAATAAAAAAGTTTTTGGATAAATTTAATATTTTTTTCCCTTAGTGTACAGTTAAAGTTAATGATTGTGTACCATTTAGTATTAAAAGTTCTCCATTAAACCAGAGTTTTACTTTCGCTGAATTTGGTTGGACCAAAAGTAAAACGAAGTAGTCGATTCATTCCTTTACATGTCGAAAATCGTAAAAAATCATCACCTGAAAATGTTCACGTGTTAATTTCACTTGATACTGATAACTACACAATAAGCGCACATACACCAAAATAATGTGATTACGTTTGTGCTAGAAAATGTCAAATTTTCGAATGAAACCATCGAAATTCATCTGACAATGTTAAGTGTAACCTAGGCGCAAGACTTAAAGACCTGGTATGTCTATATTAAGGTGGTTGTTTGGGGAAAAATTGTAGTCTATATGTCCAGAACATCCCCTAGAAAGTTTCTTCACACCTTAAAAAGTCGAAAAAGTAAGGAATCTCAGATATGAGTTTGACCGAAGAAGTTTGCCGAAGAGGTGCCGCAACAAGCTTTTGTTGGTCAAAGGGATTCATATGGGGTAAAAGTCATATTCTTTTTGCTGCAACAAGCTTTTGTTGGTCACAGGGATTTATATGGGAAAAAAGTTATATGTATATACTTATATTTTTTTTTTCAAAAAATCTCAATAACTTTTTTTAAGGCGTTAATTTCAAACAAATTTTTTTAAAGGCATCGAGAAAAAAAACAGTATGATGACAACCCTGCAGTTCCAAAATTTTCCAGTAAACACACTGTTAACTAGTTTTTCTTCGTTAAGGACTACACGTTTCCAATTATTTTGGTTGAAAGGTCTAAGTTGGGCATCAAAATAAAAAACAGCAATATTGTGTGTAATAATAATACATACATATAATAATAATAATCTTATATATTAATACGCGAACATCGAATGTTGTCGTACACTTTTTCAATATTTATTTTAGAATAAGGACAATGAAACGTATATCATTCGAAAGGTACTGCACCATAGATGTGCCGAATTATGTTAGATTTTATATTGATGACCTTTGACCCGAAATATTAACGTTGAAAGTTTATATTAATTTTAGCTAGGGATCTCAGAACTGGGAAGAGGTAGAATGAAGAATGTGGTATCAGATGAAAGGTCTGGCTGCACAATATGATTGGAATATAAGATTGGTGACTTTTGACCTCAAATATGAGCGGAAAAATAGCATTTATTAAATAAAAGCTAAACTATAAGAGATGGAAAAACATTATATAAGAGAGAAATTTAGACATTTATAAGATGTGCAAAAAAAAAATTTAATATTTTTCACCATCGCTTACGGTTACTCTACAATAAGCACTTTTTCATGTAACAAGTGTCAATATATATTGTGATGGTAAAATTGCTCACAAATAGTAAATTTTGAAAAATTTCCGTTATTTTGACATCAAAATTATTGTTATATCTCGAAAACTAGAGATGTTTTCAGTACAACGTTTTTTGTATGAAAATTCGTTGGTTGAGAAAAATAACGGTATACGAAAACGTTTTTGCTAATACTTTCCACAAATAGTATGTTAAAAAAATTTCCCGTTATTATGACATCAAAAGTATTGCGATATTTCGAAACCTGTAGATTTTTTCCATGCAATGCATTTCTTAAAGCAATGTCATTGCCTCAGAATGAGAAAAAACAATTGATATTTCCAATTTTGATTTTGCATGCAAATATCTCAGCCATTTTTCAATCGAGTTTCCCTTAATTTTCTTTGTCTGAAAGTTTAATTTAATAACTTTTGAGAAATTATAAAAGATTTACCGTTATCTCACTAATTCAATTTCTTGTGCTGTTTTCAAAAAAACTCTAAAATATTCAATTTTTGTTCAAAAATTAGACCAGACATTCTTTTTTTGTAATTTTATTTTTGTTTTTCTATTTTCTCCCTCACACTCTTTCATATACCATATCATTTATTTGCAAAATTTGCTTCATTTTGACACATAATTTAATTAAGTGTTTCTATCATCGAAAATCATGAGCTACCCCCTACGATTTTTTTGATGAAAATTAAATTTTTCAAAATGGTGTTTTTGTATTTTTTATAAAGTTCTACAGCTTAAAAAATAATTTCTGTGAAAAAATTTTTCAAATATTTCAAACCAATCCAAAGTTATATACACAAATATATGTTTTAAGCGATTTCCTTATCTGCTTTATATATTATACATATTATTATTATATATCTATATATAAATAGGTGTACGCAGAACAGCTAAGAAACATTTTCTCCCGTGTTTCTTAACCAATTTTGATAATTTTTTTAAATCAATAAGAGTGGGAAAAGGAGTGCACCGAATATCTATGGTGGGCAATTCGACCTCAAATCAGACGTTCCATTCCCCTGGTTACATTTGATGGACGTTGAAATAGAGGCGAGGCACTTTTCATCAGCCCAAATTTTCCGTATAACTTTTGAACTATAAGTCACAAATCAATGAAACATGGTAAGAACTTCCTTCCTTGACAAAGGGGCGTAGAAACACTCATACAACTCAAAGTTGTTATATAATAGCTTTGGAAGCATTTCTTCTAGAAAGTAGAATAAGGGAAGTAGGGTACTGTGACGGGCATTGAACAAAGGGGTGTGGCTCCGCATATATAACCCACATTTTTGATATCGAGCTTTGAAAGTAAAAATCACGGAACATGGAAAATCAGAATTGAGTTACTGTTTTAAGATTTCCTGCTGGTGGTGCATTTGGTGCTGTATAAGTTCGGTTACGTTTGCATTTGAGTGAAGAAAGAAAAAAAAATGTTTTCAATAAAAATACAAAAAAAAAAAATCAATTTTTAAATGGTCGAATCTCGACCAAAGGTGATACTAGTAATAATAATAAGAAATCATTGTGTCTTCAATCCCTGAAAAAAATTTAATAATTAAGTTAAATCTTAATATTTTTTTTTAATATACAATATAAAATATATAATTTATAATATATTTAATATATCTTTATTACTCCAATTATGGTAGTACACATGTTGCGGTAAGGATAGTCCCCAGGATTATATCCAGGACGAAGATGATATGCTTCCTTTGAGTTGCTGTCTAAACAATGACTGCTCGAAGGATGCCAATATTTATGCCCAGGGCTGTAAAGACAATCTTTTGAATTTCTTTGATGAACAAAGTGATAACTTGATTTTAATATCACTAGGAGTTATCTTGTGTGAGGTATAGTCAAGAAACTAGTTATATTTTTTATCAATGTTTTAACTAATTTACTATTGATTTTTCTTTATTGCAGATTTTGAGCTTGGCATCGGCGTGGTATCTGGGAAAAAGTGTGGAACATATTGTCACAAAAACAGAACAAATTGTTATATCAGAATGAACGAGTTTTTTTAAATATTTTAAAAACCATACGAGCTTAAGCTTTAAACTAAAAAACAAATAAAATTAATAAAGTCTGACGGACGAAAAGTTTTATCACAATGATTAAGAGTGATGAACGAATTAACGATTTTGAAAAACATAGAAGACGTTTTTGAATATTTTGGAATAATTATTTTTTAATGATAGGCATATGTTATACGATTTTCTTAAGACAAGAATTGAAGAACCTGTTGCAATCAAATTTATATAAGAATTTTAGAAAAAAGTTGGTGACGAGGTACTTATTTAGAAATTAAATTAGATGAAGACGTCTTGGTACTAAATGTTTTTTTTTATTTTTAAACACTTGAGAGAGTATTTTGTTGTAGATATTTCAAAATGATATATTTATTCATGTGGTAAATTATAGTTCTGTATAAAACTATTGCTATAAAAGTAAAATGTTCCTTAAGTCAAAAGTAAACTATTTTTTCATATTCTCAAAAATATGTTATGAAGGCGTTAAATAAATAAAAAAATAAAAAAACAATAAATAAATAAACTATTTACAACAAGCTTCTGATTGAAATAAATAAGAAATCGGTTTTAGTCGCATTGGTTATATAAGTACCCTTGCGACATATCGTGATACAAGCCATTTACATTAATAAAATATTTTATGGTTCACAAGGTGACAAAATTTGAACAGAATATATGTCAAATTTGAAGCGATTGGTCGCCTTGTATAACTAATTGGCCATGCGACATGTCGCAAATTCAACATGCCGCTCTTTTCATCTAACTGACAATTTTAAACATGATGGTGAGACAATATTTGAGTAAATTTTACTTCCGCATTAAAGCGTTGGGTTGCCACATTTATATAGTTAACATTGCGACATGCAGGAAAAACAGTCCCAACCAACTTAATTATATAAAACTGTTTTGTAGTCCTATCTCAACAGTTTCGTTGTTTGAAATAAAGTAATTAGCAGTAGTTAATTTTCTTACCCTGCGACACATCGCAAACAATAACTCAAAATACTTTTGGAGTAAAAATTGAGTGATCCGCAAGTGAAGTTTGAATAAATTACATATTAAATGTGTTATTTATAGTTAAATAATAACCTTTATAAGCAACAGAAAAGTCAAAACAAATGTTAATTTAGTGAAAATTTTGCGTAAAAAAATTTATAAAAAATTTGGTCGCATGCGACTTATATGTGCGACAGTGCTTGCGACTGTAGGAAAAAAAATTCAAGAGTAATTTTTTCATTAAAATTAAAAATAAAATTCGTTCAGTGGGTCGCATTGCTAAAAAAAGCCTGGCCGCATTGGATATATATCTCGCAATGGTGATATAGTATTAAGGGACACTATTCAAATGGAGTTTGTTTCAGATTCATGGATAAAATTTTTATTCTGTATCCATGTAGCAAAATTCTAGACTTCAATATTTGAGTGCATTAAATGACAGAATTATTAAGATGATAACTTGTCATGACCAAATATTCTATTTTCTAACTTTTTCTTAAGGCATTAATTTTAACAGATCAACAGTATGTCAGAAGCGCTAGAATTCCAAAATTTTCCGGTATACACACTGTTTAGTTGTTTTTCTTCGTTAAGGACGATACGTTTCCAATTGTTTTGATTTTTAGATCTAAGTTCAGAATTAAAATCAAAAGAAACCAATACTATTCAATATGTCTCCACTCTTTGAACAAAATTTAATAATTCAATTCATAGGCGTTCGCAGGAATTTTTCAAGGGGGACAAATGTATGCATTGGTGTGCACGTATTTGAAAATGTACATATACACATAGGAAATAAATACCAGTATATAAAATTTTTCAGTCCAGGGGCGTGGGCGCAAGTGTCCCCTGCTCCCCCTGCTTAATATTTTTTAATATACAATATAAAATATACATAAAATAATATATTTTATACATTTTAATTACTCCAATTATGCTAGTACACATGTTGCGGTAAGGATAGTCCCCAGGATTATATCCAGGACGAAGATGATATGCTTCCATTGAGCTGTTGTCTTAACAATGACTGCTCGAAGGATGCCAACATTTATGCCCAGGGCTGTAAAGACAATCTTTTGAATTTCTTTGATGAACAAAGTGATAACTTGATTTTGATATCACTAGGAGTTATCCTGTGTGAGGTATAGTCAAGAAACTAAATATATTTTTTATCAAAATTTTAACTAATTTACTATTGATTTTTCTTTGTTGCAGATTTTGAGTTTGGCATCGGCGTGGTATCTGGGAAAAAGTGTGGAACATATTGTCACAAAAACAGAACAAATTGTTATATCAGAATGAACGAGTTTTTTTAAATATTTTAAAAACCATACGAGCTTAAGCTTGAAACTTAAAAATAAATAAAATTAATAAAGTCTGACGGACGAAAAGTTTTATCACAATGATTAAGAGTGATGAACGAATTAACGATCTTGAAAAACATAGAAGACGTTTTTGAATATTTTGGAATAATTATTTTTTAATGATAGGCATATGTTTTACGATTTTCTTAAGACAAGAATTGAAGAACCTGTTGCAATCAAATTTATATAAGAATTTTAGAAAAAAGTTGGTGACGAGGTACTTATTTAGAAATTAAATAAGATGAAGACGTCTTGGTACTAAATGTTTTTTTTTATTTTTAAACACTTGAGAGAGTATTTTGTTGTAGATATTTCAAAATGATATATTTATTCATGTGGTAAATTTTAGTTGTGTATAAAACTATTGCTATAAAAGTAAAATGTTCCTTAAGTCAAAAGTAAACTATTTTTTCATATTCTCAAAAATATGTTATGAAGGCGTTAAATAAATAAACAAATAAAAAAACAATAAATAAATAAACTATTTACAACAAGCTTCTGATTGAAATAAATAAGAAATCGGTTTTGGTCGCATTGGTTATATAAGTACCCTTGCGACATATCGTGATACAAGCCATTTACATTAATAAAATATTTTATGGTTCACAAGGTGACAAAATTTGAACAGAATATATGTCAAATTTGAAGCGATTGGTCGCCTTGTATAACTAATTGGCCATGCGACATGTCGCAAATTCAACATGCCGCTCTTTTCATCTAACTGACAATTTTAAACATGATGGTGAGACAATATTTGAGTAAATTTTACTTCCGCATTAAAGCGTTGGGTTGCCACATTTATATAGTTAACATTGCGACATGCAGGAAAAACAGTCCCAACCAACTTAATTATATAAAACTGTTTTGTAGTCCTATCTCAACAGTTTCGTTGTTTGAAATAAAGTAATTAGCAGTAGTTAATTTTCTTACCCTGCGACACATCGCAAACAATAACTCAAAATACTTTTGGAGTAAAAATTGAGTGATCCGCAAGTGAAGTTTGAATAAATTACATATTAAATGTGTTATTTATAGTTAAATAATAACCTTTATAAGCAACAGAAAAGTCAAAACAAATGTTAATTTAGTGAAAATTTTGCGTAAAAAAATTTATAAAAAATTTGGTCGCATGCGACTTATATGTGCGACAGTGCTTGCGACTGTAGGAAAAAAAATTCAAGAGTAATTTTTTCATTAAAATTAAAAATAAAATTCGTTCAGTGGGTCGCATTGCTAAAAAAAGCCTGGCCGCATTGGATATATATCTCGCAATGGTGATATAGTATTAAGGGACACTATTCAAATGGAGTTTGTTTCAGATTCATGGATAAAATTTTTATTCTGTATCCATGTAGCAAAATTCTAGACTTCAATATTTGAGTGCATTAAATGACAGAATTATTAAGATGATAACTTGTCATGACCAAATATTCTATTTTGAATTAAAGCGATTGGTTGCAGAGGGCAACTTTATTTCCGTGAGACATGTCTTACAAATAGGCTGAAAGTACTTAAAATACTTTAAAAAAACTTAAGTGTTCGAATATAGGCGAATATTCTGAATAACTTTATTTTCTTAATCTTAATATTTGAATATGACCTTTCATTATTTTATTTGAGCTTTAGGCCAAGTATGTTGACAACAAGACAACATGAAGACAGAGAAGCAACAACCAACAACAACGGCTCTGTATAGAGCAAATCTTAACTTTATTTTCTTAAGACATATCATGAAAATTGGCAAAAATATTCGGAAAAACTTTAGAAAAAATGTTGAATGTTTGAATAAAAGCAGACATCACATATCTGAAAAATTAACGAAAAATTCTTGACACACCTATAAAAAAGTTTGATAGTTCGAATAGAAGTGATTGATCGCAGTGACAACTTTATTTCTTTCTGACATTACAAAGAAAATAGTTCAAAATAAGCTGTAGTGCTCAAAAAAATGCCATTCGTTGCATTGACCAAATACTTAAATACTTTATAAAAAATTTGAGTGCTTGAGAAAAAGCAATTGGTCGCAGTGTCAAACTTTATTATTTACTTGTCAAATGTTGCGAAAATTGATGAAAAATGCTACTAATTCTTAAGAAGAAACTTGAGTGTTCGAACTTTTTGCCTTGCGACATGTTACAAAAATCTAATGAAAATATTAGAAAAAGATTTAGGGTAAATTGACTAAAATTCTTGAAATATTTATGAAAAAGCTAAAGTGATTAGTCGCAGTGGCCATATTTATTTTCTTGCGACATTTAATGAAAATTTAAAAATTTTTAAATTCTGTAGGAGAAGCTTGATTGTTCGAATAAAAGCGATTGGTCACAGTGGACAAATTTATTTCACGTCAACATGCTAGCGATTTGTTGCTTTGCCCATGCTTAAGTCCTTAGGATATGTAAAAAAAATTTAGATCAAATTCTTAATTAACTTTAAAAAATCTTCAGTGTTCGAATAAAATAAATAAGTCGCAGTTCTTGCCACATGTAATGAAGATTGAAAAATTCTAAAAAATCTTTAGACGAAGCTTGATTGTTTGAATAAAAGCTATTGGTCGCATTGGTTAACTATATTACCTTGCTACTTACCAAGAAAATCGACTGAAAATACTTAAAAATGATATTAAATGCTATATTCTTACGACACGCCCAAAAAACCAGAGTGAAAATACAGTAGTTTCGACAATGTCGTAACACAAGACGTAGAATTATTCAATTCGCTTTTGATGATATCTTTTTTAAAAACTATTTAGCAAAATATATATTCCATACACCTGAACATATGACCTTTAAAAGAGTGCCGGAGAGGGTTAATATGTATGACCGACCACCATTATTTTTGCAAAAGGAACATTTTTGCGTTTGACACCTATTCCCTCTGACCACTCCTTAGGGGGGCTCCCATACAAATTTTATGTCCCCAAATTAATTTTATTTTTGCAAAAGGAACATTTTTGCTGTTGACACCTTTTCCCTCTGACCACTCCTTAGGGGGGCTCCCATACAAATTTTATGGTTTTTCTATATTTATGCCATACACCTGAGCATATGACCTTTAAAAAAGTGCCGGAGAGGGTTAATATGTATTGCTGACCTCCATTATTTTTGCAAAAGGAACATTTTTGCTATTGACACCTATTCCCTCCGACCACTCCTTAGGGGGGCTCCATTACAAATATTATGGTTTTTGTATATTTATTCCATACACCTGAGCATATGACCTTTAAGACAGTGCCAGAGAGGGTTAATATATATTACCGACCCCCATTACTTTTGCAAAAGGAAAATTTTTGCCTATGACACTTTTTCCCTCCGATCACTCCTTAGGGGGGCTCCCATACCAATTTTATGGTTTTTGTTTATTTATTCCATACACCTGAGCATATGACCTTTAAGAGAGTGCCGGAGAGGGTTAATATGTATCACCGACCCCAATTATTTTTGCAAAAGGAACATTTTTGCTTTGACACCTTGTCCCTCCGACCACTCCTTAGTGGGGCTCCCTTACAAATTTTATTGTGTTTGTGCCGGAAAGGGTTAATATGTATCACTGACCCCCATTACTTTTGCAAAAGGAACATTTTTGCCGTTAACACCTATTTACTCTGACCACTCCTTAGGGGGGCTCCCATACAAATTTTATGGTTTTTGTTTATTTATTCCATACACTTGAGCATATGACCTTTAAGAGAGTGCCGGAGAGGGTTAATATGTACCACCGACCCCCATTACTTTTGCAAAAGGAACATTTTTGCCTTTGACACCTATTCCCGCCGACCACTCCTTAGGGGGGCTCCCATACAAATTTTATGGTTTTGTCGATAAAACCGGAAACTGTCGATAAATAGGTAGCAAGTTTAAGCAAACAAAAACATCAAATGTTAGCTTTATATTTCATGTAATTGTGTAAAATTTATATAAGTTAGAGAGTTCTAACATGAATTTTTGTCGCATTGAGGATCAAGCAGACCAACAAGTGTGCTAACATCAGCATTGTACGATCAGTACTTTAGGCCCTCCAAAGGCCCAAAAATTTATATAAATACCGACACCTGATCAGTATCAACCACCCTACTTACCTCCGAGAATGACGTATTCTACGTCAAAAGCTCAAGTGCTCATATAAAAGCTATTGGTTGCAGTGGACAAGTTTATTACCTTGCGACATATTACAAAAAAATGACAAAAAACTTTCCAAAGTAAACATGAAGTATTTAAATACTTTACATAGAAAAGAGCTTTGAAAAAATATTTTTTTTTTTTAATTTATCTAGAAACAGAGGTTTGTTCAAAAAGTAAAGGGAATTTTGAAATTTCGTGGGCTGTATTGCTCCGATTGGCAAGGTTTTTTGGCTGTTGTGTTGTCAAGCACGTCTTCAAAGTATCTAAACATTTTTAGCCATACTGGTTGTTTACCATTTTGTTAGCTGAAGAAAGAATACACGTGTTTTTTAGTACTGTCAGGAAATTTTCAATTTTTTATAAATCATTAATTATAGAATTTGTATGGAGGGGGTTTTGTTGAATATAATCGAATTTTATATGTCTTTTTCCATAAAAAATTCTTACCCTAGATGAAGAAGCCTACAACCAATCAAAATATGGATCAATGAAGTGAAAACTTATTGAAGACGGATTTTTGATAAAAATATCAGCCGTCCTCTCGAATTCTGGCCGTTTTTGGTTCACTAACGCATCAATTGAGTTCGATAAAGTTGCTATGTGACGGTTTAACCTAGTTGTAGCAGCTAATAGTACACCACGTCCAATAGGTCCGACCTTACGACTGTAAATATTCTGCTTTTGCGTTGATTTTATCATATGGCCGGGCGGCCAGTATGATTTTTTGCGCTTGGGGTTATCGAAGAACACATTTTTTATCACTAGTCACAATAGGGTGCAAAAATCCTTTTCTTTTCTGCCGTTAGAGCAGCTGTTCACAATTGAAAAAACGGCGTTCGACGTCTCTTAGCTTAAATTCATACGGCACCCAATATCCTACCTTTTGGATCATTCCCATGACTTTTAAGCAAACATATATACTTACTTTGTTGAGTCACTTCCAATGCTTTTGCGAGTTCTTCTTGTGTTTACCACGAGTCTTCATCCTTCAGAATATCGGTTGTGGCTCGAGCAGTATACGCCGTTGCACCGTCCTGTTGGAAGCACATGTTCTTCAGTTCCAATTCATCCAATTTAGGAAGAAAAATATTTGGTAAGCACGGATCTGTAGCGCGAGCCATCCACAGTCGTCGTTTGGCCCGCGGCGATCTCAAGAAAAAAAAAAAAAAGCCCGATGACTCCTCCAGTGTAAACAGCACACCACGCAGTAACTTTGAGCGGGTGTAATGGTTCTTCGCGGGTGATACACGGATTTTCGGTGCCCCAAAAACGATTATTTTGTTTATTCACATAATCGCAAAGATGGAAATGAGCCTCATCGCCCATAATAATTTTCGATGGCAAATCGTCCACCTCGTCGTTGAAATACAGGCAGGCTTGAGCGTAGGTTACACGCGGTTGGCGGTCTACAGCTAACAGCTGATGCACTGTCTCCACTTTGTAAGGGAACATCTTCGAATCTTTCACCAAAATTCTGCGTAGGGACCGCCGGCTAATTCCCAATCGCGTGGCACATCGTTTGGTCGATGTTCCGGACTCTTCTTAGACATCTTGGGTAACAGCAGCGATATTCTCAGCAGCTCGGTTGCTCCGGGGCGCGCCAGCCTTGGGAAGTGTTGTCCTAGTGTCTTCAAGGCCACTGTCATTTTTTATGGAAATATCTATTTTAAAAAAACCCATTTCTGTAGAGGCAACAAAAAAAAAGGCATGACAAAGTAGGCGCGAATATTTTAGGATGTAAATGATGTTTAAAATAAAGAGTATATAGCGACTTGTATGCTTGGCGACAACAGTCGTGACCATTATCAAGTCTGGCGACAATTCTATTCAAAATGATTTCTACTTAAGTAAACTTAGCTTCAATGAAAAAACCGTTGTCAGCTGCTGCGACACATCAACTTGACTTCCGTACTGGGTAGGTTTTAATTATACGAGTATCTTAATGAATGTTTTGAGCGGGTAAGCTTTAATGACGTAACTCAAAAATATACCGGTTTTTAACACCTCTTCTGTCACTTTTACTGCTTCGCTAGAGTTGCTTCTGCTCTTTCTACTGCTTCTATTACTACCACGACCTCGTCTCCCATTCAATTGTTGAGTCAGAAGCATCTATGTGAGTTGATGTTTTTTTTTTAACCAATGTTTTGTTGTTAGAAAGAAAAAAAAAACAACATGTATAAATTTCTATTGTTGTTGTTTTTTTTTTTAATTTCTGTTTGCTTTAGCAAACATTTTCAGCATTTTGCTAACAAAGCTGTCAGTTGATTCGTGACCGTGGCCATTGAAACATCATCTTTTTGTTGTTATAATTATACTACTAGTATTTTGCTAATAATAATAATAATAATAATAATAAAAACATTAACTTGAATCTTTGACGTTTGAACGTCACGTGTTTGAATTGCAAAAACAGAAAAACAGTAACTACCAGGTAGGGTAACGCTGGAGCAAAAGCTGTTTAAGCTTTAAAGCTGTTTAAGTGAACGTAATATGTGTTTATTGTGAAACGAATACACTGTTGATGCCATGTTTTATTTTAGAATTCAAGCTAACGTGCTGATCTAAGCTTCCAAAAATGGGCTGTGCAACGGGCATTGTAAAGTACTCGCTGTTCGTATTCAACACTTTGTGGGCGGTAAGTTTTTATTGCAAAATGCAGTAAAGAGGAAAAATTCAAGCTATAAATGTTGATATAAATTATTAAGATGACAAATTTTTCTATTATTTTTTTTTTTAAATTTCAAAAGCTCGTTAAAAATTTATGAAAGGAAACTTTATTTTAAAGATGAACGGCTTTAGAAGCATTGCAAGCTGCACGTATTCATTTCTAAAATGCTCTTTATTATGGGATTTAATTTGGTTATAGAATGACAGAGCAACACTTGATAAATTATTCTTGACAGAATACAGCAAAAAGAACAAAACTTGATAATGTAGTCTTTGGGAAAATTTTATAGAATATTTGAATTATTTGTTTTTCAAAATCAAAATTTTTAAATTTCAATGAAAGCAATTCGAAATTTAAGAATATATTTTAAGTTAATTTTTTAAAAATATTAATTTTTACCAGTATTTTGTATCTTTAAGCTTATGCAGTAGATGATATCATCTAAATAATTTCAACACGTTTCTTTTTCACTGGCTTTTTTAATGTTTGTTGTTCTCATCGTTGCCTCTGCTTCGTTGCCATCTACATAACACACCTATTAAACATTTATTGCATGTTAAACAAAATATTTATGCCTTCTTGATCTGAAGTTGATTTTTCAAAATATTCAACATAACATGTCCAACGGAAATCAGTGGAACCAAAGCCCATTTAAACTTATTCAAAATTTTGAAACATGCATAATCCAGCATAATATTTAGTTGATTACAATCAATATTTTAAATATAAGTGAGTGATATAAAATTTACATATTGAGCGATGTTAGATAAGAAGATAACGTCACGTTAGTGTTGAGATAACGTCATTTGACAATCGTTTCAGTTCGACCGGAATATACGAGGGCAATTTGATAAGTCAGCGGCTTTTTGAATAGAAAGTATTTTTGTTTCTGTAAAAAAGCGTTTTATGTATCAATATAGTCTCCTTATGGATCGATACATTTAGTCCAGCGATTTTAAATTTTATTATTCCTTATAAATAATAGGTTTTATCAAGGTCCTCAAAATAGGCGTTTATTTCAGTGATGACCCTTTTCATTAAACCCAAAAGTTCTATCGCCGACCCATTTTTCAGATTTAGGAATATGAAATAGTCGCAGTTGGCTTAATCTGGGTAATATGGTGGATGGGGTATCAGTTCGTAGCCCAATTTATGGGTTTTTGCCATGGCGACTACAGACATGTGCCCGGCTCGTTGTCATGATGGAAGAACACTTTTTCTGCGGTCGTTTTTGTTTCAAATCAATTTCAAATTTGTCCAAAAGCTGTAAATAATATGCGCCGGTGATCGTTTTATTCTTTTCAAGGTAATCGATGTGAATGACCTCACATGTATCTTAAAAAACTGTCACCATGACCACAAAAATTGGCTACCACCAACTACAACTTTTAAAGTCATAAATAATGATGAATTTTCCATTTCAGTATGTGTTACCTTATTGGTCTGTGTTATGAACTATGGTAGAAAATCCCAGGAAATCGGTTGATCCTACACATGACAAGATTGGGAATAAATTTGAGACGAAATTATGAGGAATATTTTTATTGAATACTGCAAACTTGTACCTCCTCTAAGAAATGATATTTTTGACAATTTAAGCTAAATGCTCTTAGTGAATGCTCATCGAAATGAAGATTTGGGAATTTATCAAAAAGGTTTTGGAAGAAATGTTGATCTTTTAAAAATAACATGATTGCATAACAACTAAGACCATCAAAGACACAATTCTCTAATTATGACTCAATATAGTAAAATACCAAAACAGTTTTAAAAAGTTACATTAAATATTTAAATGCATACATTACATACAAGGGAGTAGGCAGGATGAAAATTAGGGGGACAAGACCTTATAAATTTCTTTTTACCATATTTTTCATATCTTTTTACCATATCTAGTTTCAAAGAAAAAGTAAAAATCACATATTAAAAACGAATTACATATAGAAACTACTTTCAAAGCCATAGATTAAATAAAAAATCTCAGATTTAGGGGGGGGGGGGAGTCGCCCCTTCTGCCTTGGCTTCGCCCTTGTTTACATTCATACATACTTACATTTATCAGTCAAAATTATTGCGTTGATAATACCCACTATACAAACGTGCTATTTTCCAGCTGCCTGGAAATCTCCTTTGGCGGTCGTGGCGCATTGGGTAGAGTGCGTGACTCATAGGCCAGAAAACTGGTTTAATTTTGACACCATCTGACACAGAAAGTTTTATCAATTGAATTAATTTTACTGTTCGGCCGTCACCTCTCTGCAGATAATGGCAAACCTCAGAGAGTAAATAATGCCATGTAAAGCTTCTTGAGAACATGCACATTAGCCGTTCGGAGTCGGCATAAAACTAGTAGGTCCAGTTCTCGATCGAATAGTGTACAGATATTTTAAAACACGCACAACACAATTTGATCACTAGAGGTTCGGTCAAAGTCCTTTCAAGAGCTCAAACTGCCAGTTTATATATATATTTTTTTGGAAATCTTCTTTTATTATACCGTTGCATAAATCCGGAAACCGATATTTAATTGATAATTATCGTGGAATTGCAAAATTAAGTGCCTTGCCTAAACTTTTCGAGGCAATCATAAAGTCACAATTATCACATAGTGTTAAATCATTAATGTCCCCATTTCAACATAAATTTCTTTCTGGCAAATCTGTTACTACTGTTACTAACGTACTTGAATTTACATCTAAAATAATAGAGAAATTCAGAAAAGGTTTACAAACTGAAGTTATTTAGACGGATTTTACCAAAGCCTTTGATGTTGTAAATCATAAACTTTTAGGCTTAAAATTATCCCTTTGTGGATTCCCCACACAACAGGTAAGATGGATTGAATTTAGAATGCAATAGAACACAATGTGTTCTCTTTAATCTTGTAAAATCACATGATTTTTCTGTTATTTTCGGCGTACCTCAAGGCCACCTTGGGCCTCTTCTCTTTTTACTTTATATCTATATATTAATACGCAAACAAAAAAGTTTGTGTTCCCTATTTTTCTGTGTTACCTTCAACATATTCACATAATACTTATATCGATGGATAGGTATTTTCGAGTAGATTTGCACAATATAATTTTTATTCAAATATGTTGTCATTAAGATAGGTAAAACTGAGCAAATGTAAAATGCTTTTTTACCAATGGGACAATGAGAAACTACAAAGCGACAAAGCTCTGTTGAATATCGCTGCTGTAGCTTACAAAAGCAAGAGTAGAATGCGGGAGTGACGCAAACACTTAAAAATTGCTGATTAGCATTATTGTTGTTGTTGTTATTGTTGTTGTGGTTGTTGTTGCTTTCTCTTAATTTCTCTCAGCGTTAAAAAAAACAGTTAAACTGCAGCTTGCTTCATATAACACTTGACGCCAAGCCATTGATAATTGTTTCTTTTGTTCAATACTTGGTGGATTATTTCGAGATGACGTTTAAAAAAATTATTGTTATTGACGCATATATGCTTCCTTTTTTGTCCTTTACCACTTTTTTTCTCATAGCGTCAAGGTACGCATTACGAACTCAAATTCATTTTTTTTTCAAATTCATTTATTTCATTTTAATAAGTACAGTAAGATTTTATGTTATCTTTTAGCGTACAACAGTAAACAGTAAGAATTTCCATGCAAATTAATAACAATTCATTATGTGAAAAACAACTTGAGCTTCGTTACCTTACAGAAACAGATGGCCGAATTTCGGACACAGGCGATACTAGTAAATTATAAATAGGCGTAGGCAGAACAGTTAAGAGCCATTTTCTCCCGTGTTTCTCAACCGATTTTGATAATTATTTTTGAGTTAATAATAGTAGGAAGAAGGAGTGCACCGAAAATCTATGGTGGGCGTGGCACATCCCATGCAACCCAAATTTGCGATATCGAATAGCTTTAGAGTTATATGTAACACAGCCTCGGAAATCGGTATTAGACCTCAAATTACACGTACCATTCGAACCATACTAAAAAAAAAAATAAATAAATAACTTGTCATTTCAGCCCTTGAAAGGACTTCGACCTAGCTTCTAATGATCAATTGTGTTGTGCGTGTTATTAAGTTTGTACACAATTGACCGATAACCGGACCTACACGTTTAATGCCGACTCCGAGGGCGGCCTCGGTAGTCGAGTTGATAGCGTGCTCGACTGCCAACCCAGAGGTCCCGGGTTCGATTCCCGGCCAGGCCATGGTCCTTCGCTTTAAAACCTTTCTAAATTTTCTATCCTCATCTCTAATCAACTGAAATTAAAAATTCATCAATATTTACGACTGAAGTTGTAGTTGATGGTAGAGAAGTTTGTGGATGAGATTGCCTTTATAACTTGAATTGACTGAGGCGAAGGCATAACACTTGCCTCTGATTTAAATTCACATGTTTCTTTGGCTTTCCACCACACTTAGAACATCCTACATATGTTTCACTTGATTGCCCTTTCCTTCCCACTAATCTATCACCCCATTTCGAACAAAGGCAGACTTGACTGAATAGGTATTCCATCTGAAATCCTTGGTTCAAAGCTAAAAAAAAAAAAAGGAACTTCCTATTTAGTCGTGTTCTTCGACTGGAAAAATTGAAAGAGCATTAGACAAGTGGGCGTGGCACCATCTATACATTTTAATGTTTATATATCGAATAGCTTTGGAAGTAAATGCCTTATAACAATGAAACTCAATATGGAGTTCCCACTTGGTGATATTCTTCTACTAGAAAGTAGATATGGGAAGTGGGGTACTAGGACGGGCATTGAACAAAAGGATGTAGCTCCGCATATATAAAATTTGATATCGAATAGCTTTGAAAGTTAAAGAACAACATTTGACAATTCTGAAATATAACTCACGCTTTCTGAATTTCAACTTACTATTCTGAACTACATTTACTTAATCTGAAACACAATTAACGAATTTTAAATTTCAATATACTGTTCTAAACTACAATTTACTTTTCTGAAATACAATTTAATATTCTGAACTACAATTTACTATTCTTAAACACAACTTACTATTTCTGAACTTACTAGTCTGAACTACAATTTCTTTTCTGAAATACAATTTACGGATTCTGTACTAAATTTCACAATTCTGAACTACAATTCATATATCTGAAATAAAATTTATGTTTTCTGAACTGCAACTTGAAAAGGTGTAGTATAAATTATTTGCCATCTGTTATAGACCATTCTAACATCTTGATGCATGCAGACAACATCAAACTATTCCTTTTTTTAATGATAAAAATGATGCTGCCTTCTTGCAAACTGACATTGACCATCTTCATAGCAAGAAAAAATGAAAAAATGCAAGAAACATTGGAGTCTATAGATACTTTCTATGATCTTGAAGTAACTATGGATCCTAAGCTAGGTTTCCATATTCATATTAATAGAATAATAAGAAGAACCTAAGTAGCTTGAGTTGAACAGGGTGAAAAGGCATGCAAGACTACTGACGAGTTGGTGTAGCCGCCAACGAACCAGTCTGTCTAGTCTGCTGTATGATTTGCTCTATACAGAGCCGTTGTTGTTGTTGTTGTTGGGCGTTGCCTTCATTTTCTTCATGTTGTCTGGCTGTCAACATACTTGGCCTAAAGCTCAAATTTGTTTCAATATAAAATAATAAAATATATCATATGAACTTTTATGGAACCAATTACATACAAAACGAGCCATTGAGTAGAGTCTGTGGAGACTTTAATGATGTATCCGAAGTTATATTTTTAAATGAATCCATTCACTCAATTAAAAATGAAATTATAGATTTTCTACAGAACAGTCACTGATTTTGATCGAGCTTTCCTAAAAACACTTCATATTTACCATACGATGAATAGAAGCACTTTATTTTTTTCTAAATGGTCTTGAGCCTGCTGATCTTCTTAATCAATCTTACGTACATCCGCGCGGTGAAGGTGATCTCTTTTGCAGAATACTACCGTACTGGTTTGGTACTTTTTCCAATCTACCAACACGCTTGAATAATTTGTCTATACCATATGTATTTATTACTTTAACTAATATATTTAATACTTATCTATTTTATACTTATAACAAGTCTATTTAAACTGTATTTTCTTTTATTTGCTATAAAGCCTATAGAGGCTTAAATGTCCACTTTTTAATGGGGGCCCATATTTTTTTTGTTCGAATGTAAATATTTTGTTGTGAGCCGTTTTAATATATTGTCGATCTTTTCATTAAAAATCAAATCGGTTCTCAGTCTTCGTCTGAAATTAGTTCTGTCTTCGCATAATTAGGATTACCCAGTTTTTTTAATTTGCCTACCAAAGTTTAAGTTTTGTATTGGGTCTTTCAAGCTTCGTAGCTTTTAACTTAGATCATCCAGGCCATAAGTTGTACTATATGGATAAGAAAGCATATATTACGAAAATACAATCAAATTGCTGTACTTTATTTCGTATTGCACTGTGTTGCTAATTGAGTTGTCAACAAAATTAGGACAAAAATGCTTGCAAAAGCATTGTTTTATTTGAAATCCTAATAAGCTTAATCTTTTAATAGAGAAAAAAATATTGTTTTCTTTTCATAGACTCTTGGTATCTTAGTGATACTATTTGCAGCACTTGGCTGGGATGCTATGCCGCCAAACTATGCCATTGGCATCGTGGCACTAGGAAGCGTTATTCTGTTGATATCCTTCTTTGGATGCTTCGGAGCTCTACGTGAGTCACCGCGCATGCTGTGGACGGTAAGTGCAAAATTGAGCAAAACAAATTTTTAAATTAACAACAAATTAATTCTGTTCTGACAAATATTTATCTTCACAATTCTTATCTTGAATTTTTAGTACGCCTCTATTTTGATAGTGCTGCTTATACTGATTGTATTGCTCATGGTTATTGGCACTGGTGATGTTTTCAAAAAGTATGCTCTCAAGGGTGTTGACGACTTCTGGAATAAGGAGATAACTAGTCCAGGCGCCATGGATCAAATGCAAAAAACGGTAATATTTCAAATGGAGTGGAGGATATTCTTTTGAAGATTTCACTGCTTAGTCAACTACGTTATGTATGTATATGTTTTGTTATTTCTAGTACTCTTGTTGTGGACGTAACTCCGCTGAGGATTACATGCGTATTGGTCGAATTCCACCATCGAGTTGCTGCAAGGATAGCAATTGCATCAATCCATTGAATCTAAATGTTATCGGCTGTCTGACCAAGGTCGAGGAAGCGTTTGCCGATGAAGCTGCCACCACAAAACACTATGAATGGGGATTGATTTCTATAGATGTAGGTTTCAGTTCGATTATTATTTTGGTCAATTAAGATAGTCTGACGATTTTCTTTTCTCTTCCAGCTGATTATTTTCGTTTTTGCCACAATGCTTGCAATACAGTATAGCAACAGAAAACGTCGTTACAACTATTAACTTATTTTATATAAAATACATGAAATAATATTTAAATCTAGCTTAAGTCTTGCCTCTTTGTATATTTTATAAAAACTTATTTCCTAAAAATAGCATGTATTTAAAGGCTGTCTACCTCTGCATTTATGTCACAAGTACCTACATTAGAGTTTACAAATTTTAATAAATACATCTATAAATATATCCTTATTATCTTTTTGAATCAATTACAGAGGAAATTAATTATATAAAATTTTTGAAATAATTCAAAAAATTATAATTTTTGGAAAAGTAGATAATTTTACGAATTTTCTAAGAGAAACCCTCTGCTGAGTAAGATAGGAATTTTTTCGAGACATTGATTTTATTTTGCATTTTATTTAAATTAAATTAAATTAAATTATTTAAATAAAATTAAATTAAATTTATTTATTTAGAAATGCATCTCTGCACAAATGCGTTATTCAATTATTAATTGAGTAATTGTTAATTGTTAATTGCGAATTCAATAAAACTTTTTTAAAATTCCATTTTTATTTTTCCGTATTATTAGTATGTTATATTATCTTTAATGATTCTCCACCTCTTATTTCTTTAATTCCCATTTATATTTGTTTTTAATCAGAAAATCATGAGTCATAATTTTTTGTATAATTCACAGAAGGGATATTCAACTCATCTATATGCAGCTGCGAGCTAAGAGAACGCCCCTTAATGCCCTTTTTGCTTCATTTTATCTTAAATGGTTGATATTTTTTTTTATATACACAGTAAAAACTATAAGTATAAATTGTATACTATTTGGTATACATATAAATCTAAACAAAAAAATTTTATAAAAAGGCTTTATACCACAGAAAAGATAAAATTTACCTTCAATTTTTTGACCGTTTTTTACTTGAGCAAAAATTTGATAACTCGCTTACTAAAAAGTTTTTAATTTTAATATTGAATAAATAATTAGAAAAAGTTCAAAACCTTAATCGATTTAAGCGAAACAAAGAAAAAACCTCAGCATAAATATTACTAAGGGGATCACGGTAGTACGAGGGTTGCCTTTTAAGTCTTGCGCCTAACAATAAAAAACAGTGGTTTATCAGTGAATATGTTTTTAATGTTTTTCAAAGTATCCTCCAAGTTGATCAATACACTTTTCCATTCGTTTGAACCAATTTTCGAAACTGTTTTGAAACTCTGATGTTGGTACCTTCGAAACCAGGGTTTTGAAGTCCTCAACGATCTGTGCGAGCGTAGAAAAACGCTCGCCGCACATTTATCCTTGATGTGAGGGATCAAAAAGAAATCATTGGAAGCTAAGTCGGGACTGTAAGGCGGATGACCCATCAATTCCACGTTTTGAGTGCTTACAAATCTTTTGTTTTAGCTGATGTGTGAGAACTCCCATTGTCGTAATGGAGAATGATCTTCCTTTGGTCGTTAGTTTTCTCAATTCTCCTAAGACTTCCAGCAAACAAATGGTTTTGTACCATTTAGTATTAACAGTTCTCCATTGTTCAAGTGGTATTGTTGCGACATGACCGCTTTTTCTGAAAAACGGGCTATCATTTGCTTGAATGTGCTCTGTAAAAAATAAGTTAAGCTTTAGTAATATTTTTGGGGCCTTATGGCTTATTAAGACTTGTGATACATTGCAGGTTTTGGAAAGTGCAGCCCTGACATTTGGCAGCTTTCAAATTGGATTTTGGGGCTTTGATAATCCCCAATGATCGAGGAGAAGCCATTGCATCTTAAAAAAGTCACTGTTTGGTGGTGTCATTGGTCCATATTTTTTTAAGAACTATCAAGGAGCAACTGTTACAGTCAATTCTGAGTGCAATGGCCGTATGTTAACCGATTTTTTTGGCCTGAAATTGATGATATGGATCTGGATGACAAGATAAGGCCATAAGCCACACACAGCACCAATTAAGGCTTTGTTGCAACAAAAATTTCGAGGACGACTTATTTCAAGATTTGGGGATGTCAAATGGGTTGAGTCCTGTAAAAACTCCCGTGGAGGCCATTGGAATGATATTGTATCCAACGTATAATGGCAAAGTTCAAACATTATAATGAAATGTGTGTTTTTTAAACCTTACTTTCCTACATTAAGATGGATAACCCTTTTTTTAGAACAGTACCAATTAAAGCTTAGTAACTTTTTTTTGGTAATAACAAAAAAAAAAAACCACTAACTGTTTGCTGTGATTTGATTTTTCGTTAAAAAAATTATTTTTTGTTTATTTTGAACCATGTAAATTCGTTTTGATCCCTTTTGGAATATGATTTTGCGTAAATGGTCGCCTCCAGGGCGAATGGCGCATGTGCTCGTTTTTCATCATATTTCGTAGTGTTTCGAGCTGAATAGCGCCCATTTCTGTCGAATATTGTATTTCAAGGCTAACAGGGCCCGTGGCTTGTTGACATAAACTTTGTATTTTAAATAACCCCGCAGGAAGAAGTCTAGAGGGCTTTAGTCGGACGATCGCGGAGGCCAGTCAAAATCACCATTTTTCGAAATAAGGCGACCGGGGAACAAAGGACGCAATAAAGCGATCGTGACTCGGGCTTCGTCAGCTGTTGAAACCAAAAGCTGTGCATGTCGCTATCAATTAGAATTGGCAATTAAAAATTTATCATGGTCTGATTACGCTCTCCATCGACGGTTAAGGCTGCTCCAACGTCGTCTTCAAAGAAGAAAATTATCCTTTCCGCACAAATTCCAGCCCAAGCAGTCACACGTTGGTTGTGGAGAGATTAATCTTGAATTAATTGAAAATTTTCATTGTTGTTAAACCGACAATTTGGTTTTTCACAACCCCATTGAAAAAAAAAAATTAGCGTCATCACCCATGATGATTTTTTGCCAAAAATCATCGTCGGTTTGAGCCATGTTCACGACGAAATTCGTAAAAGTGTTTGCGTAAATTGAATTTTGTACGAGAAAAACTTTAAATCAGCACGAACTATGCGATGGAGAGACGACGCCCAACCAGTGTCGCCAGAGAGACGAACTAAAATTTACCACTATTTGGGAAAAAATTTACTACTATCGGAGAAATTTACTTTTTCCTAAAATAAAAATATTAAAAAATAAAAATATTTTAAATGATTAACAACCGTTATAATTTTTTGTTAGTATACATATACATATTTATAAAGAAATAACAAGAACATGAAAAAATAACATTTGGCCCATTCACACACCGAAAAGCAACTCTGATCCGACAACCGCTTCTATTCTGGACGTGTTCTCAGCGGATTTCTTCGAGAGAGGATCGCCAACCGACAGCAGCTTTAGTTCTGTTCGGGCTCTTAAACTGCTTGTGAGTATGTTCAGAGAGACAACAGTGCCGCCAATAACTCAAAAAATTAACAACTCTGAAAAAATTATTATTTTCGCAAAATTTACCACTTTTGGTCAAAAATTATCTTTTTTACCTCTGCCAAAAAAATTAATCAAAAATTACCTCAATTAGGGGCATTTACCTCAATCTGGCAACACTGTGCCCAATTGGCAAGAATGGTGACAACTAGATATTGTTGGTAATCTCTCAACACTGGCCTGTACAGCCTCAATGTTCTCATCAGACCGCCTCGGAAGACGTCGACCTTGGTGACTGGTATTACCAAGATTACCGATGGCGATAAATTTTTGGTGTAAATACCTAATGGTGTGGTGTAAGGTGGTTTTACTCGACATTTTGCACGATACGTATTTTGAGTTTTCACAATTGAGAACATATTTTGAGTGTAAAGCGTGAGGCGTATACTCTTCTATAACACATATTCACTTGGACTGATGCTTCGAATGCGGTGTGTCATAAGCCGATCAGAAAACAAAAGAAAAAGTTATAAGGTTGCCAGATGACGGAGGTTTAAATGGCCCACCCATTTTTGATATGTTGTCTCTGTATGTCTCAACCGAGACCTACCTTGCAAATGTTAGATCAAAACATATTCTTTGTCTTAATCCTAGTCATTATATTCATAAATCTTTTTCCAAATTAGAGTTCTAATCCTTATTCTGAAATTTAACCTAATCCTTTTCCTAGTCCCTATCCAAATCCTTGTCAAAATCTTTGCCCAAAATTGCTCCCCATCCTTGTTTTTATCCTTGCACTATTCCGTATTCTAATCCTTGCATAAATTTGAGTTTCAATTCTCTTCCTAAAATAAGTCCTTATACTTTTTATAATGCTTTCCCCAATCCTTATACGAATATTTGTGCTAATCAATATCCTAATGCTTTCCAAATCCTTATCCTAGTCGTCATACAAAGACTTGTCAAAATACATGTCCTTACGTTTTTGTTCGTCTCTGTTCTTAGTTTTTTTTTTCATTTTTCTTTTTGGTTTTAGTTTTTGTTCTAGTTCAAATTCTAGTTCTAGTTGTTGTTCAAGTTCTAGTTCTAGTTCTAGTTCTAGTTCTAGTTCTAGTTCTAGTTCTAGTTCTGGTTCTAGTTCTAGTTCTAGTTCTAGTTCTAGTTCTAGTTCTAGTTCTAGTTCTAGTTCTAGTTCTAGTTCTAGTTCTAGTTCTAGTTCTAGTTCTAGTTCTAGTTCTAGTTCTAGTTCTAGTTCTAGTTCTAGTTCTAGTTCTAGTTCTAGTTCTAGTTCTAGTTCTAGTTCTAGTTCTCGTTCTAGTTCTAGTTCTAGTTCTAATTCTAAATCTAGTTCTAGTTCTAGTTCTAAATCTAGTTCTAGTTCTAGTTCTAAATCTAGTTCTAGTTCTACTTCTAGTTCTAATTCTAGTTCTAGCTCCAGTTCTAGTTCTAGTTCTTGTTCTAGTTTCGGGTTCTAGTTCTAGTTCTAGGTCTAGTTTTTATTCTAGTTCTATTTCTAGTTCTAGTTCTAATTCTAGTTCTAGTTCTAGTTCTAGTTCTAGTTCTAGTTCTATTTCTAGTCCTACTTCTAGTTCTAGTCCTTCTAGTTCCAGTTCTAGTTCTAGTTTTAGTTCTAGTACTAGTTCTAGTTCTAGGTCTAGTTCTAGTTCTAATTCTAGTTCTAGTTCTAGTTCTTGTTCTAGTTCTAGTTCTAGTTCTAGTTCTAGTTCTAGTTCTAGTTCTAGTTCTAGTTCTAGGTCTAGTTTTTATTCTAGTTCTATTTCTAGTTCTAGTTCTAATTCTAGTTCTAGTTCTAGTTCTAGTTCTAGTTCTAGTTCTAGTTCTAGTTCTATTTCTAGTCCTACTTCTAGTTCTAGTCCTTCTAGTTCCAGTTCTAGTTCTAGTTTTAGTTCTAGTACTAGTTCTAGTTCTAGGTCTAGTTCTAGTTCTAATTCTAGTTCTAGTTCTAGTTCTAGTTCTAGTTCTAGTTCTAGTTCTAGTTCTAGTTCTAGTTCTAGTTCTAGTTCTAGTTCTAGTTCTAGTTCTAGTTCTAGTTCTAGTTCTAGCTCTAGTTCTAGTTCTAGTTCTAGCTCTAGTTCTAGTTCTAGTTCTAGTTCTAGTTCTAGATCTCAATCTAGTTCTAGTCCTAGTTCGAGTTCTAGTCCTTCTAGTTCCAGTTCTAGTTCTAGTTTTAGTTCTAGTACTAGTTCTAGTTCTAGGTCTAGTTCTAGTTCTAGTTCTAGTTCTAGTTCTAGTTCTAGATCTCAATCTAGTTCTAGTCCTAGTTCGAGGTCTAGTCCTTCTAGTTCCAGTTCTAGTTCTAGTTTTAGTTCTAGTACTAGTTCTAGATCTAGTTCTAGTTCTAGTCCTAGTTCTAGTTCTAGTTCTAGTTCTTCTAGTTCCAGTTATAGTTCTAGTTTTAGTTCTAGTACTAGTTCTAGTTCTAATTCTAGTTCTAGTTCTAGTTCTAGTTCTAGTTCTAGTTCTAGTTCTAGTTCTAGTTCTAGCTCTAGTTCTAGTTCTAGTTCTAGCTCTAGTTCTAGTTCTAGTTCTAGTTCTAGTTCTAGATCTCAATCTAGTTCTAGTCCTAGTTCGAGTTCTAGTCCTTCTAGTTCCAGTTCTAGTTCTAGTTTTAGTTCTAGTACTAGTTCTAGTTCTAGGTCTAGTTCTAGTTCTAGTTCTAGTTCTAGTTCTAGATCTCAATCTAGTTCTAGTCCTAGTTCGAGGTCTAGTCCTTCTAGTTCCAGTTCTAGTTCTAGTTTTAGTTCTAGTACTAGTTCTAGATCTAGTTCTAGTTCTAGTCCTAGTTCTAGTTCTAGTTCTAGTTCTTCTAGTTCCAGTTATAGTTCTAGTTTTAGTTCTAGTACTAGTTCTAGTTCTAATTCTAGTTCTAGTTCTAGTTCTAGTTCTAGTTCTAGTTTTTGTCACTAGTTCTAGTTCTAGATCTAGTTCTAGTTCTAGTCCTAGTTCTAGTTCTAGTTCTTCTAGTTCCAGTTTTAGTTCTAGTTTCAGTTCTAGTACTAGTTCTAGTTCTAGGTCTAGTTCTAGATCTAATTCTAGTTCTTGTTCTAGTTCTAGTTCTAGTTCTAGTTCTAGTTCTAGATCTAGGTCTAGTTCTAGTTCTTATTCTAGTTCTAGTTCTAGTCCTAGGACTAGTTCTAGTTCTAGTTCAAGTTCTAGTTCTAGATCTAGATCTAGTTCTAGTTCTAGTTCTAGTCCTAGTTCTAATTCTAGTCCTTCTAGTTCAATTTCTTGTTCTAGTTTTAGTTCTAGTTCTAGTTCTAGGTCTAGGTCTAGGTCTAGTTCTAGTTCTAATTCTAGTTCTAGTTCTAGTTCTTGTTCTAGTTCTAGTTCTAGTTCTAATTCTAGTTCTAGTTCTAGTTCTAGTTCTAGTTCTAGTTCTAGTTCTAGTTCTAGTTCTAGTCCTTCTAGTTCCATTTCTTGTTCTAGTTTTAGTTCTAGTTCTAGTTCTAGGTCTAGGTCTAGGTCTAGTTCTAGTTCTAGTTCTAGTTCTAGTTCTAGTTCTAGATCTAGGTCTAGTTCTAGTTCTTATTCTAGTTCTAGTTCTAGTCCTAGATCTAGGACTAGTTCTAGTTCTAGTTCAAGTTCTAGTTCTAGATCTAGATCTAGTTCTAGTTCTAGTCCTAGTTCTAATTCTAGTCCTTCTAGTTCAATTTCTTGTTCTAGTTTTAGTTCTAGTTCTAGTTCTAGGTCTAGGTCTAGGTCTAGTTCTAGTTCTAATTCTAGTTCTAGTTCTAGTTCTTGTTCTAGTTCTAGTTCTAGTTCTAATTCTAGTTCTAGTTCTAGTTCTAGTTCTAGTTCTAGTTCTAGTTCTAGTTCTAGTCCTTCTAGTTCCATTTCTTGTTCTAGTTTTAGTTCTAGTTCTAGTTCTAGGTCTAGGTCTAGGTCTAGTTCTAGTTCTAATTCTAGTTCTAGTTCTAGTTCTAGTTCTAGTTCCAGTTCTAGTTCTAGTTCTAGTTCTAGTTTTTGGTTTTAAAGACATAAGTTTTATTAATTTTATGATGCAAGCATATATTTATACATATGTATATGTATGCCTTTTATTTACAAAGTTGTCATAAAGTTTACATTTAAAAGAAATTATTTGGTATCGAACATGATCAAACATGAACTTTTGAATTGCATTATTGTTAATACTTAATCGTTCGAAATTTTTGAATTAATAACTTAATTGTAATAAAATTGTCTATTGGTCTTACATACATTATGATATCAAGTCAATAAATAAATATTGTTTTGTCTGATAAGCTTACAAAGAGCTAAAATGTAAGCTCTGTTTTTTTTTATATGACAAATTATTCGGCATAAACCTTACGAGTATTAATATTGTTATGGATATATTGATCATAATTGGTCATAACATTATACATACTTTTTTTTTTTTTAAGCATAGCTAATTTCTACTTTGAAAAGTAGTTTTTTGTTTCTGGTTCCACAAGAAGCCACTTTAACAAACCTGCGTGTGTGTGTGTGTGTGTGTGTGCATGTGCGTGTTTTAAAGCCTCAATAAGTTAGCAAACTTGTTTATTAATGAGTTCATTAAGTATTTGTGGTCATCAAACGTGGCTATTGACATCATCGATTACCGCGTCGAGTTTGAACAAGAGCCCAAGACTTTCGAAAAGCTTGAAAAGCTCAGTTGGACATTGATGTGAATAACAACAAACAATACTAATTTGTTGACTTTCGATGAACTGCATCATTTTGAAGTGTGCCACCCAGCCTTTTAGTCAAATTGAAACATACACACATATACACACACATACATAGATGGCGCACCTCTGCCAATAACCACCAGTACCACACCTACAAAAGTTAATATTTACGTTATTTACGTATCGAAGCTTTTACAAGAAGTTAGCATAAGTTAATGAAAGCCGGCCGGTAAGCTTCATGCGTAGAGGGTGGGTTGGCAAAAGCTCTAAAAGCGTTGCTTGCTAGACAAGCCAATCATTCATGAGTAAATGATAATAAAACAACTATGTATGAAAGCAAAAACACCAACAACAACAATAACTATAGCTTGAACTATTGAAATTCGATGTAATAAAAAAAAAAAAAACGCTGCCAGTCGAGCGTACCAGCAATTACAACAACAACAAAACGTTGCTAGGTTAAAAACAAACATTCGTGGTATGAGGCATTCAAATGACGTCACCAGGTTAAAATTTTAGATTGTCGACTTTTTTTTGCTTTGGTTGGCTTTGTCGGCGTTGTTGTTGCTATGATTTTAGTTGATATTCTGCAGGTCTGGCTGAGTGTGTGCGTATGTGTATGTGTGTGTGTGTGTGTTTGTTTCATTAAGTAAAAAATAATAAATAAACTTTTGCTTTAGTTGTTTGGTGAACGCGAAGCGCTAAAGTTTTCGGTTGTTGTTATTTATTTTAAAACCACTTCGAAGGTAATAAAACGTTTTAATTGGTAAAAAAAAAATATTTAAATCTTTTAGATTAATTCAACTTTGCGTATAAAATATTAACAGAATATAACAGAGATAACTCTAATTATTTTGGAAGTGAGAATAAGTAAACCGTTATGGCATGAATTTGACGTGAATTTGAAGTGAATAAAAAGAGAGTAAAATTATAATATAATAAAGAAAATGGCGCTAATTTCGAGAAGTTTTTTGATATGTTACACTCAATTATAAAAAACTATTTTATTTTTCAACAATAACTGATTTTTAATTAAATCCTTAGAATATCAAAATTAAAAAAAGAAAACAATAATTTCATAATTTTTCGTAACAGTAAAAATTACAGACTTTTATTTTTTTAGTCAAAAATAAAAGTCAAATAATGACTTTTACTTTTTCGGTCAAAAATAAAAGTTAAAATATGACTTTTATTGTTCCGGTCAGAAATATAAGTTAAAATTTGACTTTTATTTTTTTGGTCAAAAATATAAGTTAAAATTTGACTTTTATTTTTTCGGTCAAAAATAAAAGTTAAAATATGACTTATATTTTTTCGGTCAAATATATAAGTTAAAATTTTACTTTTATTTTTTCGGTTAAAAGGTGAAAAAATATAACAAAAGTATAAATTCTATTCACTCTACTCTTATCTGCCTTTGTCTGGCTTATCACTGCACCTTGCGTTCCCTGTCACTGTTGTGAACTGAAATGATCATCAGAGAACATCAGAGAACTGAAATGAGTAACGGACAGAAATCGGATACTCAAATCATACCCGAGTTACTTGCTGTTCTATACCCTATCCTTGCTCAATGAAATATGTAAAATACTTATACAGGGTGGGCCAAATATATACTATTATATACTATTTATAACTAATAACTATAAACAAGGACGCCGAAAATTTTTTCCCCATCTAGTTTTCGTCTTCAAGTGAAGAAAAGGAACTTTCATCGTTTTGTTGAGAAAGTTGTGTTGCACAGTAAAATAATTAAATATTAATAAAAATCATTTTCAAACAAGTGAAAAATCGCGAAAATCCAAAAAGAACACGACAAATAAATTTAGGCTGCAAAACCACGTGTGCCGGGTAAGCAAGTAATTAATATAGGATGTCACTGTCAAACTGTGTACCTTTATTTTTAATAGAAAAAATAAAATAAAAAATAAAACTTAAAACTAAAAAAT
This sequence comes from Pherbina coryleti, assembly GCA_943735915.1. NCBI lineage: Eukaryota > Metazoa > Arthropoda > Insecta > Diptera > Sciomyzidae > Pherbina > Pherbina coryleti. The sequence continues at coordinate 42,109,552 of OX030950.1, read as the reverse complement.
AAAAGTCATGTTTTAACTTATATTTTTGACCGGAAAAACAAAAGCCAAATTTAAACTTATATTTTTGACCGGAAAAATAAAAGTCATATTTTAACTTTTATTTTTGATCGAAAAAATATAAGTCAATTTTTAACTGTTATTTTTGACCGAAAAAATAAAAGTAAAATTTTAACTGTTATTTTTGACCGAAAAAATAAAAGTCAAATTTTAACTTATATTTTTGACCAAAAAAATAAAAGTCAAAATTTAACTTATATTTCTGACCGGAAAAATAAAAGTCATATTTTAACTTTTATTTTTGACCGAAAAAATATAAGTCAAATTTTAACTGTTATTTGTGACCGAAAAAATAAAAGTCAAATTTTAACTGTTATTTTTGATCGGAAAAATAAAAGTCATATTTTAACTTTTATTTTTGACCGAAAAAATATAAGTCATATTTTAACTGTTATTTATTGACTTTTTTTAAAAAAGTCATAACAGTTACGGTCCCTGCTTTTTAACGTTAAACTAGTAGTAGTATCACTACACCGCCATCAACTTTCAAAATTTTCCACTCATCTTTTTACTCTTTAATTAAAAAAAAATATATATTGGTTTTGTCTCCTTGTTTTGTATGGTTACTTTTGAAAAACAAACTGTTTTTTTGCTTATCCTGAAAATTTTGAAATTATGAGTTTTGTCTGTTTTGGAGATGGAGTGCGATATATAAGTTTTTACAGTTCAACTTATACTTTTAACACATTAAATTCATAAAATTCATCAAATTTGGGGAAAAGAATAAATTCTAAGTTGAATTTGAAGTGTGAAAAGATGAATTTGAAGTGTAGTGGAGCATTCCACTGAAATTGTAAATTGTAATTGTTGTTTTTTTGTAAATTGATTGACGGAGTTGGTGGTAACGTAAAGCGACTTGTAAGCCAAAAAGCTCGAGGTCAAGGAGATGGTACCGTAATCCAAAACGCAAAAGATTTTGTTACATTAGCAGCCACCTGAGTACCTTCTACGAAGGTTTTCTATATTGCTGAATCAGAAATAGCTGATAAAATCTAAAATGTTCATCCATGGGAAGCTGCGGCCTGTTCCAGGAATATCGAAATTTCATCATATATTAGTTGACGATCATAAAGTAACATGCAAGAAACACGCTTTAGATAATCATAGTGTTAAGTTTTCATTTAAAAAGTGATTGAAAACGAAGACTTGATTTCTGAATTTCGTACGAGTCCCGTACAAACGAAAGTGTCCCGTACAAACGATTTCATTTTTATTTTTTTATTCTCATTTTAATAGATATTTTTTCGAACTTGTAGTATTTCGTCATACCATCATCGACGAAGTCTTCATAAGTATATTTTTAATTTTACAGAGATAATTAATTTTGCTGAAATTCTCCAATAATGTCAAAAAATAAAAAGTATGGTGGACTGCGGATGTCCCGTACAAACAAACATCTTTTCATACTTATTACTGCCTATTTATGAATATTTTCAGGAACAAATAATTGATTTTGTAAAGCCTCCGTAATACTTAATTAATGTACTAGATGCTTTGAACAATTACATTTCGGTTTATTACACCCCTACGTTTAAAAAACGTTAATGGGGTACATTAATTTTGTCACTCCGTTTGTAACGCCCATAAGGAGGCCTGGTAGGTATAGAAAAGTGCATATATTCTTGATCAGCATCACCACCCAAGTCGATTTAGCCATGTCCGTCTGTCTGTCCGTCTGTCTGTCTGTCTGTGATCACGATTACGGGCGTAATTTTCAAGCTATCATCACGAAATTCGATATTTAAGCTTTTGTCTAAAAAATAAAGGTCAAGTTCGAAAATGAGCCAAATCGAATGAAAACCACGCCTACCTCCAATACAAAGTAACTTTATCAAAACGGTAAAATCTCTTAGAATTCCTCATAAATTAATATATGGACTTAAAACTTTGCATATAAACTTTGATATATAACATGTACTCTGTGTATGAAATTCAACCAAATCGAGTAAAAACCACACCCACCTCCCATACAAAGTGATGTCATCAAAAAACAAAAGCAAATATTTTCTGTTTTTACAAATAAACACTTTATTGACTGCTTAAGACTTTAAATATACTTTGGTTCAGCAGTGGGGGTATGTTAACTTCGGCCCAGTCGAAGATCATTTCTTACTAGTTTTTAATTTAAGATCTTAACTTATCAAATGCGTACGATTTGTCCCGTACCAACAGTGGAATGCTCCAGTAAGTTGAATTTGATTTGTAAAAAGTTGCATTTGATATATAAAAGATTAAATTTTTAGTTAAAAGTCTGTAAATACATATAACATTGCAAAACACAGATTCCTTCTTTATAAATATTTGTATCAAATGTTTAAAAAAAAAAATATACTAATATCACTGAAAACATAAATATGTCAAGACTAAACAAATTTATTACAAACAAACTTAACAAACAAAAAATTTAAAAAATTTCGTATAAATAAAAAAATTTCTCAACAACAAAACGCGTATAAGTTCAGAAATAGAAAATTTATTGAAAAAGCAGAGAACTCCTTAAACTAATATTAGAAATAAATTCATAAAAATCGAAAAAAGTCAATTTAAAAGAATAACTACTTTTCTAGTTAAAAGAAAACCTAAAAAATTTTCTATAAAATAAACTGAAAACTGAAAAAGTTAATTTCAAACAATTTGTTTTACTTCACAAATAAGAGATCTAAGATCTATAGAAAAAACAAAAACATTTTAACAACAATAAAATTCTCAAAAAATTAAAAATAAAAATGATGAAATGTTTTCTTAAAAAGTTATGAACCTCGCGTAAAGCCTTTATATGAAGAAGAAGAAACAAGTTATACAAAAATTTCCAATCATCTCTCTCTTCCAAACCTCTTTTAAAGTCTTCATCGGTAAATGAGAGGAGTTTAAAAAAGATTAAATTTTTCTATAATCCCTGGTGAAACCAATTTTAAAATTATATGATTTCATCTCAGCACAAATATTGTCAAAAATATTTAAAATGACCCTCAAGGAAATATTGAAAGACTTCTATGTGGTAGTGGCGTCCGTGGCGTAGTTGGTTAAAGTGCGTGGCCGCTATGTCAACGAACTTTGAAGACCCAGTATCGAACCCCAGCAGCGACAGAAAATTATTTGTATTTAAAATAATTTTTCTGTACAGCCGCCACCTCTCTGCAGACAATGGCAAACCTCAGAGAGTAATCAAAATGCCATGTAAAGCTTCTTGAGAATAAGAACATTCCGTTCATCGCCGTTCGGAGTCGGCGTTAAACCTGTAGGTCCATTTCTCGGTCAATTGTGTACAAACTTAATAAAACGCACAACACAATTGATCATAAGAAGCTAGGTCAAAGTCCTTTCAAGGGCTGAAATGGCCAGTTATTTATTTATTTTATTTATTTTTCTATGTGGAAGTGATGGGGAAATTTCCACATCGTATCTTTTGAAAACTTAGGGATAGTTTTGCACTAATGTTGATCCCAAACCGCTTCCTGAAGTATGCACGTGGAAATAGTAGCAATGCGTAAACGAGATACAACGTAAATTTAAAAATTAATGCTTCCAAACCGCTTCTTTTGAAATGCAAGTGGAAACGTTTGCTTTTTGTGAGGCAATGCCAACAGAAAATATTAAAATCATTGTTTCCTAGCCGCTTTTTTCAACTTTCAAGTTAAATTTATTTTAAATAATAAAATCTCGAATAATGAAAATTAAATTGTTTGCCAAGCTTTACTTGGCCTAAAACTCAAATTTTTTTTCAATAGTTATAATAAAAGGTCACATTAAAATTTAAGATTTATGGGAGAGCACGCCCGTATTATATGTTAAGGAAAAATATAATTAGTTGTCTGCTTAGCACATAACAAAATTTCTCCACACCGCTTAGGTGTACCATTGTTTAAACTAGCTGAACCCAAGAATGATAGAAACCAGATTACGCGTTCCGCAAATGAGAGAGAGATAGCATGACGTCACAAGCATGACAAGATATTGTCTTACTTTGGAATAATTTTACTCCTACACCCACGCCTAAATATTTCTTTTTCTTATTTTTATAATATGTATATGGACCTCCTGAACTTATTGGTATAATACAATTTTGTCGGTCTCGAATATTTTAGGAGATAAGAATCTTGAAAATTTATAAAACTCATATTTTTCGTATACAAAATTATTCATATTTTTATACAGAAGAGTAGATATTTTTACTTTACTTTTTCGAAAGAATTTATTTTCAATTTCGTCAATTTGCCTAAGAGATCGCACATTTGCATACGTTCTTGTCAAGCAAAAGTACTGTGTGACGTCATGCACTCAGTTGAGAAAGAGATCATTAGATAGCGGGACTGGGGAACGCGTAATCTTGTTCCTATCATTCTTGAGCTGAACCCTAAAAGCGGTAGTGTGGAAAAAAAAGAATCTTATATATATCACGCAAACCCAAATTTTGTCCGGCGTAAGGCTTTTAAAGTACAAGTCAAATTTTAATAAATTTAGTATGGTTTGATAGGTTTAGACCTGTAGATGTGCAAACTGGACTTTTTATTTCTTAAAAATTTATATTTTTTAAGTTATAGCTTATTAAAGTTTGCATATAATTGCATATAATTGTTGTTGTTATGTTGGTTTTTCTTTTATTAACAGAGCAGCTGATAACAACATTATCAAACTCAGAGCAAAACTATTCGCTGCTCAGATTTCGCTCTCTTCTGTCTATTCTTAACAGAGCGTCTGTTAACAACAAAATGAAAGTCAGAAAAATGTAAAGCTTTCGCAAGCCGCTCGCGCTGAACGCTCGCAACCAAGATATAAACAAGTTTTTTTATTGCAATTTTCCGCTCACACTTCACTTTATTCTGCCTCTTCTTTATAGAGCGCTTGCAAACAACGGCAAAACTCTTAGAATATTATTATTATAATTATTATAGTTACTGGGGGCAGCAACGCGCACCGGTGGTCGCTAGTCTTATATATATTACGCAAGCTCAAATTTTGTCCGGCGTAAGGCTTTTTAAGTACAAGTCCAATCTTAATAAATGTTGTATTTCTTGGTAGGTTTATACCTGTAGATGTGCAAACTGGACTTTTTATTTCTTAAAAATTTGTCTTTTTGAAATTAAAGCTTATTAAAGTTTGCATAAAATTGCATATATTTGTTGTTGTTATGTTACTTTTTCTTTTTTAACAGAGCAGCTAAGAATAATGTTATCAAACTCAGAGCAAATTTATTCGATGCTCACATTTAGCTCTCTTTAGTCTCTTCTTACTAGAGCGTCTGTTAACAACAAAATTAAAGTCAAAAAAATGTAAAGCTTTCGCAAACCGCTCGCGCTGAACGCTCGCAACCAAGAAACACAAATTTTTTTATTGCAATTTTTCGCTCACGTTTCAATTTATTCTGTCTCTTCTTTATAGAGCGCTTGCAAACAACTACAAAACTCTTAGAATATACGCTGAACACAATAAACGGCGTCAGCGCTCAGTGCCAATTATTATTATTTTTATAGTTGATGGGTGCAGCAACGCGCACCAGTGGTCGCTAGTAAAAACAAAATAACACAACATCACCATGCTCTGATAGCAGTAAAATACTGTGATCGAATTTCGAAGATGCACATGAGTTAAGGCTATGCCTAAAAGTATGAGGTTGACTTTGACACAGGGTGCATCATGAGTGGATAAGAACTCAGTTATTTATTTAAAAGCGTTCTCTCTGTCAAATAGACTTCCGGGTAACTTTGTCGGCATATTGGCAGTATAAGTAGAACCTAAGTAGCTTGAGTGAATCACAGTGAAAAGTCATACAGGACCAATGATGAGTTGGTGTAGCGGCCAACGAAACAGTCTGTTTGGTCCGCTGTGTGATTTGCTCTATACAGAGCCATTGATGTTGTTGTTGTTGTTGGTTATTTGCCTTCATTGTCTTCATGTTGTTTTCTTGTCAACATACTTGGCCTAAAGCTCAAATTTGTTTTCAATATAAATAAGAAAAGGTCACATTAAAATTAAAAACAAAATAAATAAACAATTAAATAAAAAAATGTGATTAAATTAACTGATGTGTTGTTTCTTCCACATTAATTTTTGAATAATGAAGATTGTCCACATTAATTTTGAACACAGCGGAAAGGCATGTTTCCTTTCAATGACATAGTGGGTTGAAAAAAGAAATGTAGTACCCGACGAAGGGAATACTCCTTCATTCCATAGAGTGTTTTCTTTTTATATCCGGGAATGTTTCCAAAGGTAATACATAAAAGGGTCAGTTCAATCAACTTCAAAAATATTCTGCTTATTGTTGATGCTTTTTTTTTAGTATTTTCTATTGACGCGGAACCTTATAATTCACACTGAACCTTATACATTCGAGAAAGCATTACATAGTACATATATAAAGAACTTCAATTGCGTTGAACAGCATGAACAAAAAAGGTTGGCGAAAATATATAGTTACGTTTATGATTTCAAGATTGATTTTGCTTCATTAGCTGGTTCTATAGCAACAGTGAAAAAAATGGCTATTCAATAATATTCAAGTGGTACTAGAACTCTAAACCTAGGGGCTAATGAAATCGCTAGTTCTACTCTAGTTTTTTTTTTTTTTTTTTTTTTTTAGCTTTGAACCAAGGATTTCAGGTGGAATACCTATTCAGTCAAGTCTGCCTTGGTTCGAAATAGGGTGATAGTTTAGTGGGAAGGAAAGGGCAATCAAGTGAAACATGTGTAGAATGTTCTAAGCGTGGTGGAAAGCCAAAGAAACATGTAAATTTGAATCAGAGGTAAGTGTTATGCCTTTACCTCCGTCAATTCAAGTTATAAGGCAATCTCATCCACAAACTTCTCTACCATCAACTACAACTTCAAGTCGTAAATATTGATGAATTTTAAATTTCAGTTGATTAGAAATGAGGAGAGAAAATTTAGAAAGGTTTTTAAAGCGAAGGACCATGGCCTGGCCGGGAATCGAACCCGGGACCTCTGGGGTGGCAGTCGAGCACGCTAACAACTCGACTACCGAGGCGCCCAAACAATTTTTTTTAAATGACTTCTGTGCAGAGATTAAATTATTAAAATTATATATAATATTTGAATATCATAATGTTGTTGAAATTGTGAGAAGTAAACAAATATTATTGAATTTATCAAATTCAAAAATCATTTTATTACTCTTCCCACTCAAATTAAAAGTGTTCCTATTTTAACTAGGAAGCACATATAACATCTTTTAAAAGACATTTAAACACTCTGAAGCTTTTAAACTATGGAACCTTTTAAAGCAGTGTCGACGTAAAATACTTCGTCTTTTTACGTAAATACGAAAGAGCCTATTATGTTTTAAAGCTATTATAAAATAGTGTTCAGAAATGTTGTTCAGAAATAACAAATTTTAAAAATAAAAAAATTCTTTAGTATTTTTCAAATATTAAGAAATTTCTCAAGTATATCCTCAGAAATGAAACAATTTCTGTTAATTATTCTTTAAATTAATATACTAAAGTGTTAAATTGATTATAAAAAGAATTCAAAACATGATCAAGTAATATAAAATAAAAAATATTAATAAAAAAAGCATAAATTTCCACTACATAAGAATTTGATGAAAAAAATTAAAATTAAAACAATTTAAAAGTGTCATATACACAATCAAGTTCAACAATTACAAAATTCTTTGATATAGAAAGTTTTGTGATTAAAAAATCGATTCTCACAAAAAATTACAGGTTGTACCCGAGGGAAGGAAGCTATTGATTATGTGTATAATTAAGAAAACAAAATAATGTGGAAATGGGTGCAAATCTGTCTACTCTACACGATTATATGTAATACTTTAATTTTAATAAGAAATAAAAACAAAAAATTTCTTATATAATTTCGATAAGAAAAAGATAAAGATACAAAATGAAGACGAAGATAATGATAACAATTATCATTGTCTCTAATTTGTATCTTTATCTGGGTCTTATGAAAATTCATAACATACGCTTTTCATTGGTTTGAAAACTTTAAATCAAGAACACTCTACAGTCAAATTATTCTGATCAGATTGAAAAGAAAAAGGATTTTAACATGTTAACATGTTACGCCCATTTTTGGTAAACATATATACATGCCTTTCCCTGTATTTCAAGCTCATTGGCTCGCAACTCGAGTTTAATTTACTTTGTGTTGATATGAAACTCGTTATTGCGTTTTAAAGTTTCATTTCCGGTCTAATTTTGTGTAAAACATACCTATATATTTTGTATGGATTTAAAATAATCATGTCCAATTGTAAGTTAGCGGGTGTGTTTCGTTAAAAATTGAGAACAACTATAAGCAGAAATACATAGATTATTTTCAACAGTGCCTGAAGAGCCAATATAGAGAAAATCGTCTTATGCTTCTTGCAGCCATTTGTCTTAAAATACCGTGTTTAATTTAATGTTTGGAAACATTTTTCTAAGAAACCTTTTGATCTACTTTATAAGTATTATCCTCCTTGCGTAGAAATAACTTTTATAAGCGTTTTTTAAAAATTTAATTTCGGTTACATTCTTCTACTTCTGGTAATTTCAACTTCTTTCATAGCTATAGCAGGATTATTAATACTTATTATTATTCTTATAATAATTTCAAGAAATGAAAACGAAATATATTTAATTATTATTTAAAAAATTAATGTAAAATAATATAATTTATTAAATTCTTCTTTCCTTATAGTTAAAAAATGTAATCACATCATGATGACTTGATCATTTATAGTAAGATGAGTTATAAAATTGTGGCATTGTAATATGTTTATTTAATTTTATAGTTTTTAAAAACATATTTTTTAAGAATTATATTTTGAGCTTTATACCAAAAAATTCATGAAGCAACAGATTGCTACAACAACAAAAGTTATTTGCAGAACAAACCGAGCAGACTAGACCATGGTTTCGTCGGACGCTACAGGGACTCATCAGTAGTCTCTGTGGTTTTAGCAGTCCACTAACTTTGAAAAGCTAATAAGCTCAATAGCAATAAAACCAAAGCGGAATTATAGAAGCGCTACTCAGTTTATCAAATCAGTGTTTTTCTACTCTTTTGCTAGTCGCAAAATTTCAAAAAGTTGACTGCATTGATTCTGCAAAATATATCGACAAATATCTACATCGATTATTTACTTTAAAGAATATATAGACACGCTTCTATACCCAATAATTAAAGTACTGTGGGTATCTCTATCTCTTCGGATTACATAATCCAAATAATTGTAATGTCCATTTTCATCCCGAAATGATCGAGATCAAAGAAAACAAATAATCGAATTACTCTTTCAGTGAATACGACGCTCAGATCTTCTTCGATGGATCCAAAATGAAGGCACGAAGACTCCGCAATACAGATCCATCTTATATGAAAATTTTAGGTGCTTTGCCTACTATACAGATTCTAAAATGTTCAAGGAAGTGTTTTAGTGAGGTGAAATACCAAATGCTACCAACTTGAGTTGTTTTGTAAACCATTACCTTGATACACAATAGAACCTCGCATTAAAGAGATAATTCATTCTTGGGTCGCACATTAAGATTGTGGAACCTTCTCCCTGAGAGCGCACTTCCCAACTAAACTATCCGTTTTCCGAATAATCATACTTTATAGGAACATCCCCTGAGCCTAATGGTTTAGTCTAAAAAAAAAGAAAAATTATATTAATCGATCAACAATTCTGATCTTGTGGACAGCTAAGCAGAAGCTTCCTCTGTTAGAAAAATAAAAATTGGATTGGCCATTTCAGCCATTAAAAGGGCGTGTGCGTGTTATTAAATGTTTGTAAACAAATGACTTGGAAAACTGTACCTATTAGTTTTATGCCTCTGATTGACTATTGTGCATGTTCAAAAAGTTTTGTATGAAAGAGAAGAAGTATGAAATTATTTACTCTCTGAGGTTTACAATTGTCTGTACACTAAGAGAAAAAAATATTAAATTTATCCAAAAACTTTTTTAATTTATCCAAAAAGCGAGTCAATTTTGCACCAAAACGCATTTGCATAAATCGACTACGTAAATATTTAAAATTTATTTAAATACTTTTTTAATAAAATAAAATATTTAAATATTTAAACAGAATTAATAAAACATATATTAAATGTATGCACGAATTTTTTAAATTATCTTCCAAATATTAACTATTTGAAAATAAAACTATTGCAATTAAAGAAAATTTTTATAAAAATATTGAATTTAAAAATCAAAATATTTAAATTGAAGAGGAGGAAAAAAAGAGGAAGAAAAGAGGAAGAAAAGAGGAAGAAAAAGTAAGACAGAAAATACAAAATATGCAGGTAAATGACAACCGGTGCAAGATATTCGTAAGGAAATATCGACTTGTCACTCCAGCCTACATAGTTCCATTTTCGCACCCATCATGATCACCCGTCGCACTCACGAATCAAATTGCCCAAATATGCAGGCTATATTACCCTTGCAACAATAACTAAATGAGAACTATAAGAAACCTGCAACTGCAAGAAATAAACTGCAGGAACAGAGTGCGATGCTGTTGCTGCTTGTCGGAATAGATGTGTACGTGTGCGATACTGCTGCTGCTTGTTTGTATGAAATACGTGTGTACGTGTGTGGTATAAATAAAATTTAAATACGGGAAAAAAAGGTGTTGTAAGGAAAATATTTGATTCAACCAAGTAAATATTTAAATAAAATTTATAATCAGGCGTGGATAATGTTAATACGCGTTATTTCCCTTAGTGTAGATAGCTGATATCCGGCTATGGGCTATGATGTCCACTACATTTAAAGCTTTTGTGTTGTTTCTGTCTCTTGTCTTTGATTTTTTGTTGCGTTTTGTGTTGCTACATAAGCCTTTGCTTTCAATTCTTGCTCTAAACTCTCCCAGAGCGCTCTCTGCCCATAGCTGGTGATGTCCGATCAAAAAATTAATTTATATTAAAACTAGTCAGAAATGATCTTCGACTGGGCTGAAGTTAAAATACCCCCACGGCCGAACTGAAGTACATTCCAGGAAGTAGGGGAGGAAGGTGTGGTTTTTATTTGATTTGGTTGAATTTTATACTCAGAGTACATGCTTAAAATATCAAAGCTCATATGCAAAATTCCAAGTGCAAATATTCATTTTTGAGGAATTCTAAGAGATATTACCGTGTTGATAAAGTCACTTTGTATGGGAGGTAGGCGTAGCTTTCATCCGATTCGGCTCCTTTTCGAAATTGATCTTTATTTTTTAGATTCTATCTTAAATTCCTGATGATAGTTTGAAAATTATGGCTGTCATCGTGTTCAAGGGTGGACAGACAGACGGACATGGCTAAATCGACTCGGGTGGTGATGCTGATCAAGAATATATATACTTTTCTATACCTACCACGCCTCCTTATGGGCATTAAAAACGGAGTGACAAATTTAAATACCCCTTTAACGTCTTTTAAACGTGGGGGTTTGAAAATTGCCTTTGTCGTCTCGGGTTCGAACCTGGTCTCGAATATACATCTAGTGGTCCACGCACAGCTTAACGAACTCGACCACGGCCGGCACATTTTCTCCAACTAAGTTAGTGAAGAAAATTGGCAAATACAAAATAGTCAATATAAGTAATTATTGAATAATATTAATAATCGAACTATCTTATATATCAACTGCCAAAAACTAAAAAAATTCGAATATAAGTTAATTTTTATGTATCACGGAAGAGAACACACCAATAACAAAAAAATATCATTACAAATCTATGTGAATAAAATCGAATATTGATAACAAAACATATTTTAAGACTGTAATATTGAAAATATAACATATATAATCGGAAAAAACATAAAGTTTTTCTAAGCCTTAACCAAAAATCTTGGAGAAATGAGCTAAAATTTATGAAATGAAAACAAAAAAAAAAAAAAAATATATATCATAACATATAATAAAATTCTATATAATCATTATGATACTTACAAACAATCAAAAATAATTTTTTTTTAATATTTTTAATTGACATCCAATGCATACCTAAAATGCTTAAAAACTTCCTATAGTTTCAACAAAAAATCACCGATTTCTCTACTTTTTTTTTTAAGGAGCTACAAAATTCACAAACATGGGTTGCGGTATAACGGCAGTGAAAGTTTCGTCCATTGTTTTCAATGTCATTTTAGCGGTAAGTTTTACTTAAGTAAGTTTTCATATTTATTCCAAAACCAACTATTTTTAGTTCTTAGAATTCACCAACAAACTGATGATGTCATATTTTAAAATTTTTATTTTTACAAAAAACTAAACTAAAAACAAAATTGACATAAATAAACAATTTTTGTCGCACTTCTTGGTGACATTACCGACTCAACGTCCCCATCTTCCTCTCTCATTTCTCTGCTTTTTTCTTTATCTTTCATTGCCAAAATTATTATTTTTCTGCTTTATGATTTTGCTCTGATGTTAGTGTGTGTGTTTTAGTTTTAATTTTATTTTTCCATCTCATGATAAAAATCAGAAAAATAGGAATTTTAATTTTATTGTCAAATATATAGTGAGTAGTTCTACTCTTGATTTATGGAAAACATTTGTTATAGACACAATGTATACTTTTTTTTTTATTTTTTTTTTTTTTGTACTTTTTTTAATTATCAATAAGTAAGCATCACCTCAGCATTGACGGAATCGTCATGCTGCGTTAGTCATCGGTATTTAGTTTATATTGAAAATTATGTCATCTGCTTCAACAATAGTTCTGATGATCTACAAAAGGAAGCTTTAGACGCTAGAGTAGCTTTGTGTGAACAAAAATTATGATTCAGTATTTTTATAGCCACTTAGCACCCAGATTGATGGCCTATACAGCTAAATCAACAAAAGTTTTTCTCAGATGCAATCACATACAAGTGTCAATTTTTATACAGGGTGTTTGTTACAAGCGTTATTTTAGATATCTGATGTATAAGTAAGATAAAAATCCAGGGATTTATACTATTGCACAAATTTAGATGCAATACAAGAATTAATAAAACAGTTCACTTTTGCGAGTAATAGTACTTTAAGGCGGTCTTCTCATTCAAAACCCGTTTTTTGGACCCTTTTTAAAAAAATTCTTATTTGAAAACGCAAAGAATAATTGAAAATTTTTTTTATTTATTGTATTACAAAAGGTTCAAAGTAAATAAAAAAATTTTTTTTTGCCTCGATACGTGGGCTGTTCAAAAAGTAATGAGACTTCAAAGTTGGTGGTGAAAAAAAAGGTGTCGTCACGGCGGCCACGATTCCGGGTCTCCGGAGCGATTGAAATGAAAAAAAAACGGGGTTATAATCAGTATAGATGTAATTCTCGGGTGAACCTCAAGTTTAATTTTGTGATTTTTTTTGACAAAATGGCGGCCATTCAAAAAAAAAATTTCAATTTCGGGTTTTTTTTTGTAGTTTAGTGTAAAAAAAATAGTAAAAAATTTTTTAAAATTATGGTCGAGGTTCACCCGAGAATGGTGACAATTCTGCGTCGATTTTACTTTGTTTCATGAAAATCGGTTCAGTTGAACTGGAGATATCATGGCCGCCAGTTCGAAAAACGTGGGTTCGAGATAAACGCGTTTAAAGTTTGAAGTAATTTTTTTGGGGAAAAAAAGAAAAAATCAAAAATGTTTAAATGCAGTTTTAAAGACTTGACAATTCTCCGTCGAATTCACTTTGTATCATCAAAATATGTGTGCAAACACGTTTTTACCTAACAATAAACATTTTCAACGGAATTCGGTGGTTACTTTATGCCGCTTCGTTCGAAAATGAGTCGAAAAAATAGCTCATTTTGACGAAGACCTTGCTTCACAAAAAAAGGCTGTATCTTCTAAAGTATTTCGAATTTCTAAAAATCCTTTTAGGGGCATATTCACAACTACCCAAGCTATAAATAAATGCAAAAAACAAAAGTCGAAAAAAAAAGTTGCTCAATGAGAAGACCGCCTTAAGATAAAACCTAGTTTTTGACGTAAAGTTTTTTGAAAATAATATTGAAAAAGGCAGTTTAAACGTTTAAAAAAAGTTGAACCATTTGAGAATGTTTGGAACTTTTAGTTATGCTGAATTAGTGATCTCAAAAAATGTACCTTTTTTATGTTAGTATGGATTAAAAAATATGAATTTGATGAATTTTCCTAAATTGATATTGAGTCCCGAAATTGCAAGCCCTTAAGATAACGTACCGGCGTAAAAATCAATAAATTAGACTTCGAACTGCTACTCCATCCAACATATTCTCCAGATTTAGCCCCAGCGACTATTTCCTATTTCCAAACCTGAAAAAATTACTCGGCGGTAAGAGATTTGGGTCGAATGAAGAGGTCATCACTAAAACAAACGCCTTTTTTAGGACCTTGGTTAACTCTTTGCGACCGTGTCTGCTCTCAGCCACCAAAGTGTTTTTACCGTTCCAGTCGTATGTCTGCTCTAAGCCACCAAAGCTGTTTTTACCATTCCAGTCGTATGTCTGCTTCCAGCTACCAAAGCTTTTATATCGATTCATAGCCTGAACACAATACGCGCGACGAACGGCGAGCAGCACGTCTCCAATCTGTCGTTGTAGAGAAATGTTGAGCGACTTGATTATAATAGACGCGACACCAGCAAACTTCAGCAGCATGTATAGTACACAAAAAACAATGGCTGTTTTCAGCCGACTCAACAGTTGCCGTTTAGAATAACAACACAAAAGAAAAGAGCTGAAAAAGAAATCCATTCAATTTCATTTTATTTTCAAAAAGTTGAATGAGTGAATAACGAAATAAGAATCTATTCAATGAATGCAAAATTCATTTATAAATAAAAATGTTATTTCATATTCAAATTTAAAAAAAAATATTAATTATTCGTTAAATTTATATCAATTAATGAATAAAAAATCAATAATAACTAAGAAATTAGTAATGAATAACAAATGAATAATGAATAACAAATGAACAATGAATAAAAAAAATTAATAAAGATTAAAATATAATTATTTTAAGAAACAATTGCAAATTCTAAAATTCTTTGTGAATTGCATTCTTTGTGTATAGTTTTCATATGAATAAAAAATTGAAAAATGGACAACAAAAATGATTTATTGAAATGAATAATTAATCAAGTTTTTAAAATTGAATGTGAATTAAAATTTTATTTATAAATCAATTTTGCATTAATTTATGGATTTTTATGTCGATATTCAGTTGTAATTATTCTGAATATGAATGCAAACTTAACAACTCTGAATAAAGTTCAAATAAAACATCCCTCACTACCATCGCTACCATAAATTTCACAACAGTTTAGTTTGCTGCATGTGACCAGTAATAACCAATGTAAACAATGGCGGAAACTTGATTTTGCTGCCTGTCAAATTAAAATTAAATCTAAGCCGACGGCAATGTCGCGCGACAATGTTGAGCTACAAGTCTCCAAAATACGTCCCATAAGAAATACATGTAAAAAAAAAGTGACAATTGGCGCTTGCCGGTCGTCGCGCGTATTGTGTTCGGGCTATCAGTCGTATGTCTGCTTCCAGCGACAAAAGCTTTCTTACCGATCCAGTCGTATGTCTGCTCTCAATCGATAATCTTCTGAAATTCGTTGAATTCAAATGATATTTTATAAATTGTGCTTAAGTGAAGTTTTTGTAACACATGTTTTTGAAAACCTGGGCTTCATATTGGGGACAGCTTTGAAAGAATCTTAAGTTTTAAAAAGAATTAATAAATTCTATTTTTCTTTCATAATCTTGCATATCGTTCTTTCAACAAAAATTTATTCCGACCAGCATGACACCCATATATATAAAATTAATTCCATCGCAAAGGATTAAGCCTAAAATTTGAAAGGATTAAAAAAAATTGGAAATACGCTGGACTAAATATATTGATGTAAAAGGAGAATCAAAAGCTTTTTTGGCGACAAAAAAATCTTTATTTCAAAAAGTCTTCTGACTTTTTAAATTACCCTCGTATGCAAAATATTGAATCAATGACAGGCTAAACTGGCTTTAGTCACACATAACATTAAAATACGATTTAATAACATTTGTTTCTCATTAAAAATGGTCATAAAAATTATAATATATAATTTATAATTATGGGATATTCTTACAACAACTTGTATTTACATATGATATAGTTGTCATAACTAAAAATATTGTATAGGTATTCTTTCACAAAGTTTTAGGAAAACACACTATTTATTTGGCATGAATTTTGTCAATAATTCAATAGCGTAGCTTCTTTAAACTCATTCATTGAAATATATTCTTAATGAAAGTCATAATTATAATTAAAATGAATCCATATTGTTTTTTTTTTTATGATGACGGAATCTATACAGTTTGAATCATTATTTTAAGAGTCAAACATGGTTTCGTGTTATATGAATACCCATTTTTTTTTTTATTTTTTTTTTGGCGTTTTCTGTTTCAGTTATCTGTGAAGCATCACTTTTGGTTTATAGTACAATGAGGCTATCTTTAAAATGTCGTCATTTTTGAAGAATTAAAAAAAAGTTCTTATATTTTGTTGAGTTATGCTTATGTAATTAGTATTAAATATTATATTTTAATATTTGGTTAAAAAAATTCGTACACTTAGCGAAAAAAAAAATGATAGGGCCAATTGAAAAAACACATTTTTCAAAAATCAACAAACGGTGTCATTATTTTTTTTTCACAATTTCAATAAGTAATGCGAGTGTGTATCGATCCATATCTGAAAATGTCTAAGTTTTTCTTTGTCAAACGTCACAGTTTTATGTTGCCACCTGAAAAAATGGTGGGAAATTAAAAATGACATCTCTCGTTAAAAGACCCTTTATTATATATAATAAAATATTTACTTGTATTATTTCTGTAGAAGTATACAAGATCTCTGGTATTAGACACTCTGTAGAAGAACCGTTCTTGATAATGACTTCCTATAAGGGCCTTAACGGTATCATACTTGCGGCCAATTTGGAAAACTCGTTGTTGAAGAATACTCCAAAGGTTTTCAATGGGGTTTAAGTCAGAGCTACAAGCAGGCCAGTTCAGCAAGGAGATCGACCTCGATACTTCGATACATGAAACTTTGTACATGAGTTTTGATTCCAAATATGCACTCTGAGTTTGAAATTTGCTAAAATTGGATGAAAATCAAGCCTAATTTAAATAAAGAGTGATTTTTTAAGTGCCTGATAACTTTTTTTTAAAAAAAAACGCATAAAATTTGCAAAATCTCATCGGTTCTTTATTTGAAACGTTAGATTGGTCCATGACATTTACTTTTTGAAGATAATTTCATTTAAATGTTGACCGCGGCTGCGTCTTAGGTGGTCCATTCGGAAAGTCCAATTTTGGGCAACTTTTTCGAGCATTTCGGCCGGAATAGCCCGAATTTCTTCGGAAATGTTGTCTTCCAAAGCTGGAATAGTTGCTGGCTTATTTCTGTAGACTTTAGACTTGACGTAGCCCCACAAAAAATAGTCTAAAGGCGTCAAATCGCATGATCTTGGTGGCCAACTTACCGGTCCATTTCTTGAGATTAATTGTTCTCCGAAGTTTTCCCTCAAAATGGCCATAGAATCGCGAGATGTGTGGCATGTAGCGCCATCTTGTTGAAACCACATGTCAACCAAGTTCAGTTCTTCCATTTTTGGCAACAAAAAGTTTGTTAGCATCGAACGATAGCGATCGCCATTCACCGTAACGTTGCGTCCAACAGCATCTTTGAAAAAATACGGTCCAATGATTCCACCAGCGTACAAACCACACCAAACAGTGCATTTTTCGGGATGCATGGCCAGTTCTTGAACGGCTTCTGGTTGCTCTTCACTCCAAATGCGGCAATTTTGCTTATTTACGTAGCCATTCAACCAGAAATGAGCCTCATCGCTGAACAAAATTTGTCGAACAAACACATTTCGAACCGAACACTGATTTTGGTAATAAAATTCAATGATTTGCAAGCGTTGCTCGTTAGTAAGTCTATTCATGATGAAATGTCAAAGCATACTGAGCATCTTTCTCTTTGACACCATGTCTGAAATCCCACGTGATCTGTCAAATACTAATGCATGAAAATCATAACCTCAAAAAAATCACCCTTTACAAAGTGAAATAGTAAATAATAAAATCTTTAGAAGTTCCACCAAAATTAATCTTAAAACTTGAAATTTTGTATATGGACTTTGATTCCAAATATCAGTTTCAAAATCGAATGCACATCACGACTACTTTCCATACAAGAGGACGTCATTAAAATAGCAAAACCTCCATACGTTCCACAAAAAATTTTGTATGGACTTGATAGTTTACAAATAAGCTTTGATATTGAAAGCGTGCATTGAGGTTTGAACTTGGATAAATAATATCAAAACCATGTCTATCTCCCATACACGCTGACGTCATCAAAATAATAAAACCTTCATAACTTCGGACTTGGTATATTACACACGATTATGATGGTATTTTAACTTCTCCCAAACTGAAGATAATACATTCCTTAATAGTTTTTTTTATATATTTACGATTTTGGCAATAAAGTTGTAATTTTTTAAAGACTCACTATGGTGACGTGACATAGCCCTCAAGGGTCATAATACCAAATTGAGAATTTGAGAATGTGTCTCCTTATTTTGTGGACATATTCCCAAAAATTGGATTTGGGATTATGACCACTTATTAAGTAGTCATAGCACAAAATTGGGGTTCTGACCACTCGGGATTATGTCCGCTTTTAAAAGGTCATAATCTCAAAATGGTTTTATTAAATACAGTAGACGTCCAATATAACGAATGGTTTCTTGTCCAGCCTTTTCGTTAAATCGAAAAATCGAATGAATATTTTATACAAAGAAATATAGTTTTTAGTAGTTCAGTTTTTATTTATAAATTAATAAAATATTTGCATAGTTTGTCACTTTTTTTTTTCAATTAATTTTTGAAAAAACTTAACAAACTGGTTTGTTTCTTGACGCTATCCATTGTTTTTTTATATGCTTCTTCTTGAAGCTCTTGTAAAAAAATTGATTTTAGTGCAGTTTACATTATTTTCTGAAGCCCATTGTATAAAAGCCCTTAAGTGTTCGTTAAATCGAATGACAACAAAAAATTGGAATTCGTTATGTAGAATAGTCAATGAAGAGATTTTGCCGTTCGTTATATTGGACGTGTACTGTACTTATTTAGTAAAATAATGGACAGTTATTTTCAACTCCTAATTAATAAATTAAATAAATCTAGATCCTAAATAATCCTAAAGAAACAACTCCTACGAAAAAATGAAATAACTTCTAATGCAAAAAACGCAATAACTCCCGAATTTTTGGGGTTATTGTGGGTAGGGAGTTATATCATTTTGGCTATGATCACTCCTAATATGAAAATTAAATAACTAAAAAAAAACAAAAAAAAACAAATGAAATTCATACACTGAGAAAATGATTTGTTATCACCATGTTGTAATCACCATTCTGTAGAAGGTCGAATAAATTGTTGGTGGTGTTTTTTTAAGAATGATGTTACAAGATAAGATTCCGTAAATCAATTTTTAATGGTTGTTTTTTACGATCAAATGCTTTGCCCTTGTACAGAGATAACTGTTTTTTTTTTTAACAAAATTATGAATTTCATTTATATTTTTTTTTTTTTTTATGAGTTATTTCATTAATATTCGGAGTTATTGTATTCTTCATTATTAGTTATATCAAAACTTTTATGATATAACTCCTAACCCACAATAATCCCTAAAATATAAATAAATATACAAATTTCAGAATGCGGCCGCCTACTAAAAGGACATAACCCCAAATTTATTATGGGATAGTGCCCTCCTTTTTTAGACTTATGAGCTTTTTGAAACTGGCCATAATCCCCAATTCAATTTTTGAGGTTATGTCCTCAAGAAAGGGGATCATACTCTAAAATTTTAAATTGAAGCTATGTCCCGTCACCGCTCACTATATAATCACATTGTCAAAAAAAAAAAAATTAAATAATGCAAAAGTTTAATGATTGCGGAAAAAAATTCATTTTGCCAGATAATGAATACATGAAATTCCATTTTTAAAAGTAGGTAAGAGCAAAGAAGTAAAGGGGGACAATTTGATAAGTTAGTGATTTTTTAATAAAGGGGTATTTATTTTTATCTTTTTAGATCGATTCATTAAGTCCAGCGTTTTCCAATTTTCTTAATTGCTTCCAAAAATAGGTTTTCTCAAGTTCCTCAAAATTCGAGTTTCAAAATTGTTTCAGTGATGAAACAAACGCCTCATTCGAACCAACCCAGTTAACTAAAACTACAGTTTTCAAATGCATTTATGAACCCTTTCGGGTAGAAACGTTCATTTTCGAAACTCATAAATTAACTCGCTACGTATCATTCGTCGGACAAAAAAACCTCTTATTTTTGTTCGCAAATAAGTTAAAAAACGAACAATAGAAATGTTCTTCTTCGACACTAGGAAATGAATAATTTTCGAATCAATCGCCGGACTGAATTGCCTTTCGAAAGCGAACCTTGTTTTGTTCATAAATGAGTTAAAAATTTAACTTTTTTGAATTGTAAATTTTATTATTGCATAATATTATTTATTATTGCATATCATATTATATCATATCATATTATATCATATTATAATTACATATTATTATTACATATGTAAGAACTATCAAATTAGTAAAGTTGATTTTTGGAGAACTTATTTAATTACTTTTTTGCATTCAAAGTTGTCGTGGTTTTTATTCTATTTGGGCTTGATCTTAATTTTTGATTAAAATGTTGAAATGTTATGAAAGACTTGAAAATATTAACAAAGGTTTAAATTCTTTCTTTTTAAATTAATTTTAGAATATAAAAAAGTTAATATTGATGATTCATTTCTGAAATCATTTCTGAACAAAAAATGGTTCTTTTCTAAAAATTTCTTTTTTATTATTCTTTTCTGAACTCATTTATGAATAAAAATGGTTCATTTATGAGTAATTTTTTCCTACTTAAATTATAAAAAAATGATTCTTTTCGATAGTAAGCAATAGGGCGGCTCTAAGTATATGGACAAAAATGAAGTCAAAAAGCACACTCAGTTTCTGAATCTGTGGGATGTAAAACTAAGATATCCTGAATTTGAGAGAAATCGGTTGATTCTCTAGCCACCGGAAATTACGATGAATTTTCCTCCAAAATGGGTTTTTCTTTATATTTCTTATCGTATTTTTTTAAACACAAACAAACTAACCCAAACTGTTTGCCGGAATTGAGTAAAAAAGCTCTCTCCTTAGTCACGTAAAAACCTTAGTTTATGGTTCAGTGGGACATCTTTAAGTTTCTTCATTCGATATAAATCTGTTATCACCGAGCCATTTTCTCAGGTTCGGAAATAGGAATATGGTGAATGGGATAGCAGTACGTAGCCATATTCATAGATTTTTGTCATGGCGACTACAGACGTGTACTCCGGTGTATTGTCATGGTGGAAGAGCACATTTCTCTTCCCCAAATGCGGACGTTTTTGCATCAAATCATTGTCAAATTCATCCAACAGCTGTGAATAATATTCGCCGGTGATCGTTTAACCCTTCTCAAGGTAATCGATATGAATTACGTTGAGAATGACCATGTTAGCCGTCAGGCCCACCTTGGCCTTCTTTGGTACACGTTTACCCGAAGAATTCCACTGCTTTAACTGTTCTTGGTCTCAGGTGTGTTGTGATGTATCCATGTTTCGTCTACTTTTACGAAATGGTGCAAAAACTTCTTCGGATTGTTATTGAACATCGCCAAACACTGCTTTGAAGTGGTCACACGGCTGCACTTATGGTCGAACGTAAGTAATCGCGGCATCCATAGCGCGGAGAATTTTTTCATGTGCAAATATTCACGTAAAATGTGATGTATCCGCTCAGTTGAGATGCCTACTGCCTCAGCCATCTCACGCACTTTCATTCTCCGATCATCCAATATCATTATATGTGACCCGGTCTACGAAAAGGGACCTTCGGTGTAAAAACAAGTTTTCGAGAAAACAGCTGTTTGTAAACGTTTAATTATTTCATTTAATCGAATCGCCAAAAAAGTGAAAAATGATATTTTCACACCGAAGGTCCCTTTTCGTAGACCGGGTCACATATGGATTTTACCGACGATTTCTGGGGTGATAACCTCTTTTGTGCGACCTGAACTTTCAACTTGTGTTGGTATGACCACAACAAAATTCAATAAACTACTCTTGAAGCACTGAAATTGATGATGCAGAGTCCCCATAGTATTTATCAAGCCTTTCCTTGGTATCGGTGATGCTTATTTTTCCTCAAAAAATAATACTTGATGAGTACACGAAATTCAGTTTTTTTAATTTTTATCGAAATTCACGAGGCCGTCTGTTTTCAATGGCTGTCCAACACAAACTAACAGTCCTATTCTGGCTGTCAATTTACAAGATATAATTTGTCAAAATTTTGTCAACCTGACTTGTAAAACCTATTCAGGCGAACACTTGACAAATGAAAAGCTTTATTTATTCACCACAGGAAGGTGAAAAGCATGTTGTCAGAAAGCAGCTGTTAAGTGTTGCACTTTTATCGAAAAAATTACCCCAATTTTGTTAAGTTACTTTTTTAAAATGAAAATATGAATTTATCGTTGAGAATTTATTAGTTCTTTTGATATAATATATATAAATATTGAAACCTTTAAAACAATGGCACAAAAAAATGTCTTTCTCTTTTCTTTTAGAAGTTATATTGGTTCAAAGTTATTTCTTAAAAGTGTGATAACTCGGACAGTTTAACAGTTACTATAAAAAATTATATATCAAATTGAAGGATAAAAATATGACTTTTTTATTATAATAATAAAAGACTTCAATAATAATGAATTTTTTCTTTAAAATAAGTTTATTGAAAGAACAAATCTTAAAATAAGTAAAATCGTTATGTCTGAAAAACCATGAAGAAATTTAGTAAAAATTTTAACAAGTATAATGAAGGCAATCAATTTAACTTTTCAATGATACCTTCTGTGATGAAATATCTTTGAAACTTTTAGAGCTAGCACACTTTTAAGATGGAACTTTTAACCGCTATATATTCTAAATCAAAAGAGAACTATACTTTTTCTTTTCACAATCTTTTTGAACGCTTCAATATTTTTAAATCATTTACAAATATTTAAAGAAACAAAAATATAAAAATTTAATTTTGTACTTGAATTATCCCCCACAACATATTTGATCAATACTGTTTATAGGAGGCAACACTTTGTTTTGACAGTGTTTAAATTATTTCGAGAAAATAGACGAAATAATTTTTATTCTTATTGTTCTTTATTTTTATTTTTATTCTTTAGTTTTTATTGCTTTATTAATATGTATTATATATGTATTATTAAACATTTTTAATCATTTATTTTATTTGGATATGAGTGAATAACCCAGCGTAAGATGGATTTCTACATAAAAAATTCACTGTCAGCACCTCTTTTGCTATTGACAACAGTGTCAAGAAAAGAGCTCTTAGAATTGAACGAGAATAGGAAATATTTACAGTTGTCAATATATTTACTATTGTTAATATGTTGAACTTTGTCAACTTGCCGGAATAGGTCTGTAAATGACGTAGCTTGCTCAAAATTTGAAAGCATGGTTGAATTAATAAAGTTGTCTCGGGGCCGATCGTACTGTCTTCTCAGTACCCACAATTGTTGAAATCAATGAAAAGCAACAACAACTTCATCGGCTTTACATGTTATCAATTTTCGCTTTTAGATTTTGTATGAGCTGTCAACTTCGATTTGACATTTATGGGCACTCGCTCTCACCCTTGCGACAACCTCATTTTTCAACCATGCTTGAGAGTAGCATATTAAAGCCGCTGTACATTGTCCTACAGTGTGTTATGTCAAAATTTTCATGTATGATAGAATGTAGAATGGTGTAAACAACGAAAAGCAAAGTGTGTTCGAACCTGTTTTGATTTTTTTGACATGTCGTTCTACATTTTAATTTTTAGGTTTGTTTCTAATTTCATCACACATTCTATTCGACCAGAGATGAGTTTTATAAGATTTCTTCGAATTTAATTTATTGGAAATCACCAAGCTGCAAATTACATTTCATCAAATGTTTAAAAGCAAGAAAAATAATGACTACTTCTATTTTTAATGCACAATTGGCCCTTATAATGCTTACAATAGCTGCTATGCCCCGATTCATTTTAAGAATTTTCAATTTTTAAATTTTTATTAAATGAAAGTGCAATGTGACTCTGTGAGATAGTCTAAAAGAGAAAACTTAATTTCTTTATAGAAAAATTAAAAATGAAAGTGTGATGAAATTCAGTTATACTTTCTATCTCACATGTCGTAACACACAGTAGGACAATGTAAAGCGGCTTTTAGATGATATTTGTCAGGACCAGTGTTGCATTTAAAGTTACTACGCGGGAAATTCAAAAACTTATTGACTTCTTAAATTGCCGCCCAACTCTGATAATGTCGTAGGCTATAGCTTTTTTGTGAGAATGTAGTTAAATGCAAAAACATATATGTATGTAGCTTTGCGCAAAATAAGAAATAATCTTAATCCTACTTCTCTTTAATAATTCTTTGAATAAGAAGTTAACGTACTAATAATTTTACAAAAGGCTTGCGTCAGTTTTTTTTTTATTTTTTATTTTTTTATCAAAAACAAAAGATTTTGAGCACATCCGAAAAAGTACTTGAGAACTGACGTCATGCCATATGTTAAGTTCTTAAATAAACATGAATCCGAATTTTTGCATTTCATGATGAAATAATGATTGCTTCATTACATTTATTTATAAGAGGAACCACTAATTGATATATCAACCAATGACTGGTTGAATTAATTGGGTCATAAAATAAATAAAAGTTTTTAAATAAATAAGAATTAATTTTATTCCTACTGAACCACTTTGAATAAAATAATTTTTCTTTTTCAGTTCCTTGGCATCGCAGTTATTGGCTGGGTGGCCTTTAATGCCGATGCTTTGCGACAAGAGCTGGCCATTGGAGCCTATATAACTGGTTCACTGGTAGTGTTATTCTCATTTTTGGGCTGTTTTGCGGCCATACGGGAGTCAGTGTGCCTGACAGCAACAGTAGGAAAAACAAAATTTTTCAAATATTTCTTAAATAATATCCTTACTTTATAACAATTTTTGTTTTCCACATATAGTGCGCCGTTTTTCTACTGATCTTAGCTATTCTACAAATAGTGCTCACCTGCCTCGATTACAACGATCAACAGCTCAGAACTGGCACTGAAACTGTCAGCAAGGCCTGGGACTTAAATGAAATGGATTCTTTGCAGCTAAAGGTGCATATTTTATAGATGCTGCATAATTTGAAAAATTACACTTATTTTGTTGAAACTATCTTATAGCATGAATGCTGTGGCAAGACCAGTGCCAACGACTATATATTGCTCGGAAAGTCCATTCCGTCCTCATGCTATGTGAATGCAGATATGAACGATACGCAGGCACTCTATACAGTGGGTTGCACGGAAAAGCTTCAGGACTATTATGATTATGAGTCTGTGCATTTTGCCATTGTGTCCTGGCTGTTGGTGGCTTTTGAGGTGAATACTTTTCTTAGTTAATTTTTTTTTTTTAAAAATATCTTTTTTTTTATGTTGCATTCTTTAATGCTTTGATTTTTTCTTTTGTAACAGCTTTTGGGTTTCCTGCTGGCTGTCTTTTTGGTCATCAATTTCCGTCATACCCAGCGCCGCATGCAATTTTAGAAATCTCTAAAAAAAAATCTTGATTGTATATCGTCATTTTTAAGTACAAACATTTTTTTTGCATCTATAAAAATGTGGCAAATATTTTAAAGCAACAACAACAAAAAAGAATACTCAACATGTTCCAATCTGTGAATTATTATTTATTTATTTATACGTTTATGTGTAGCAAAAATTTATTTAAGTGTGAATCAATAAAAAACTGAAGATTTGTAGCTGTCTGCATTTATTTATTTTTTTTTTTTTTTTTTTTTTTGTTATTTTGAAATGAGTGTTTTGAAACTTGAGTGATTTGTAAGACAATTCACCACATTGAGATAAAAAAATTAATCTTTTTCGGTTAAAAAATACATAGAAAATGTCCCAAGTTTTGATTTTTTTTTTAAATTTCTGATTTATTTTTAATATTTTTAGTTTTTGTAACTAAATGATCTAATTGTTTCAGGAAAATATCTCTACTTTAAATTACCGCATGATTTTTTTCATCTCGGACTTCTTGTTAGCGAAGCGAAGTTAGCTTGTTAGCTTGTAAGCGAAGTTTATTTTTAGGGTTTATTGTTTAAAGGTGTTAAGAACAAAACAAATTAGTTAATTAAGAAAAAAAAAAATGAAAAATTACTGTAGTTAATAAAATACCCCAGAAAACAAAATATTGCAAAATTGTATTTGTTTCGCCTTATAAAGTGTACTAGTACCTTAAGTCGCAGATAGTAATGAATTTTCAATTTCAGTTGATTAGAAATGTGGAAAGAAAATTCAGAAAGATTAACCCTGCAAAAGTCGCGAGGACTACATATACATGCAGGGGCGTCCCTTGGGGCAGGCGGAGCAGACCCTTGTCTGTAGCGCGAAATGTTAGGGGCGCCAAAATTAAACATTTTTATGGTTTTCTTATCTATGTTTACTTTCAAGAAGTATTCTTTCATATCGTTTAAAAAATCGTACTTATCGTACTTCCTCCTAAAAATTGCAATACCGTTATTCACATTGTTTGACAGCTGCAAAAGCAATAATACGAGTACCATTCTTAACTACTCAAACTTTGACAGTGGAAATGATTTCATCTCTTCTTTAACTACTTACCGTGTAATTTTTCTTATTGGAAAAGTCGCCCTTAGTAGAACTCTTAGCGATTTTTAATTTTTAAGGTTTTTTTTTTGTTATCAATGAATATTTAGTTTTTATTGAGTATATTCTTAGAAAATATGTTGCTGTGATTTATTTTAAATTTAACATATTTAAAAAATTAATTGCATATTTCAATTATTTAATGTGATTTCATACAAAATATGTTTGATATTATTTAAAAATATTTTTGGATTTTCTCGATAAGTTCTTTGAAAATTGAGTATATTAATGATGGGGGCGCCAAAATCATAGCTTGTCTGTACTTCCAAAATGCCTCGGGACGCCCCTGTATGTATGTAATTTTCATGTAAAATTTATGGTGTTTTCGTTCTACCAAAATATGTTGCCTTTTCATTGCCCTCTTCTTTTTTCGTGTTCGATTGTAAAATAAGTGCAAACGGGTGAAAAAATCTGTGTTCGTTTCTCAAAATGTTGCATTTATATAGGGCAAAAAAGGCACATTTCTTGCCCTGCAAAACTTTTTGAGAAGAGAATTTTGCCCTGAAAATCAGCAGATTGCTTTAAACGAAAACATTATGAAATGCGTGTGTTAGACAAAAATACATATATGCATTCATAATTTGACACTTAATAATATTTTTAGGGCCGTTTTCTCATCTTACCTATAAAGTTCACTTTAGTTGAAGTTCACTTTAAAGCTACCTTTAGCTTTTATTCGTTTTCTCATATTGCCTTTAGTGATACCGATATGATAAATTTAACGGGAGGTTCAAGCTGGTTGTAAATTTTATAACACAGATAAAATTTTAAGTGCTACCCATTTTGTAAACACAAAGCAGCCGTTTGCCAACTTCAAAATAAATTCAATAATATTTTTATAAATAAAGAAAATAAATATTCGTAATGAATTAAAGGCGTGTGTTTCAAATCAATGCACTAGAAGCCATGTTCGAAAATACAAAAGTGCAGAATACTAGGCCAAGAATATTTCAGAAGCGTAAGGACTACTGCCATTTTTTGTACGGCCTTGCCGTATTTGCATGCATATAAAATAATAATTTAAAAGTAACATGAGAAAACCAAATATGCTTTACCGAGAGGATAAATTTATTTGGTCGGCAACTAAAGTGAACTTTAAAGGTAAGATGAGAAAACGGCCCTTAAAATATCAAATTTTTTATTTTAGGCGCACACAAATATCTCAGCTGATTGAGCAAGCAGGGTAGTGTTTTGGGTTCAAAACCTGCACTTTTTCAGGGTTGAGCGCAACACTTAAAAAATGTTGCACTGTGGTAGGGCAACATTTTTTTTGTAGAAACGAAAACACCATTCGATTCGCGACCACTGTAGGGTTAAATAACCGTGGTCTGGACGGGATTCGAACCAAGGACCCCTGGGGTGACAGTCAAGCGTGCTACTAACTATGAGAATACCGAGGCCGTCAAATTTTATGATACAAATGACTATAGAAATGTTAAGGGCTTCCTGTCTGTTTATACAACTTTGTCCCAAAAGGGCAAGAGCATCCGAATGCATCAATAAGAATTTATTATCAACTAACAACATGCTAAATAACTAAAGATATATGAAAATGAATCGAGATTTGTCAAAATGATATAATTTTGTGTCAACATAATACTGGATACTCCTTTGAAATCTTTATAGAGCAATTAATTTCATCAGTATTAGCCCGAACACAATACGCGCGACGAGTGGCAGCGCCAATTGTCACTTTTTTTTTACATGTATTTCTTATGGGACGTATTTTGGAGACTTGTCGCTCAACATTGTCGCGCGACATTGCCGTCGGCTTCAATTTAATTTTAATTTGACAGGCAGCAAAAGCAAGTTTCCGCCATTGTTTACATTGGTTATTACTGGTCGCATGCAGCAAACTAAACTGTTGTGAAATTTATGGTAGCGATGGTAATGAGGGATGTTTTGTTTGAACTCAATTCAGAGTTGTTAAGTCTGCATTAATATTCAGAATAAGCACAACTGAATAACGACATAAAAATCCATAAATTAATGCAGAATTGATTTATAAATAAAATTTTAATTCACATTTAATTTTAAAAACTTGATTAGTTATTCATTTCAATAAATCATTTTTGTTGTCAATTTTTTATTCATATGAAAACTATACACAAAGAATGCAATTCACAGAGAATTTTAGAATTTGCAATAGTTTTTTAATATAATTATATTTTAATCGTTATTCATTTTTTTTTTATTCATTGTTCATTTGTTATTCATTATTCATTTGTTATTCATTGCTAATTTCTTAGTTATTATTGATTTTTTATTCATTAATTGATATAAATGTAACGAATAATTAATAAATTTTTTAAATTTGAATGTGAAATAACATTTTTATTTATAAATGAATTTTGCATTCATTGAATAGATTCTTATTTCGTTATTCACTCATTCCACTTTTTGAAAATAAAATTAAATTGAGTGGATTTCTTTTTCAGCTCTGATTGTGTTGTTATTCTAAACGGCTACTGTTGAGTCGGTTGAAAACAGCCATTGTTTTTTGTGTACTATACACGGAGAAAATTGTTTGCGCACGATTTTTGATCAAGCTGTTCATAAAATACAAAAAATGTATTCTTTAAACATTTATAAGTTTTGATCATCAATTATGCGCTATGCTCTGAATTTTTGCTATAGTTCTTCAAAAAGCACTGATCATATATTATGATCAATTTATCAAAGTTAATAATTTTTTTGATCAACGTTATTGCATTCCTTATGCACAAATTGCTCATGAAAGTTTTTTTACTTTATAAGCATTGATAACATATAATGATCAAGTATTCATGAATCGAACACTTGACAAGAAAGAAAACACAGATGTTCTTTTAGAAATAGTACTTTTTTAGGAAATAAAGCAATATGGTAGTATTTTATATAGTATGTAGATTTATAACTACTTAAATGTATAGTAAATATTAATGTTTTAGTATTATTCACGACACGAACAATTAATGTTTCCTTTGTATTGGCGTACATTTAATGTTTGAAGCAAATTTTGTAGAGAAACAAAAGCAATATATGTACATTAGGCCAAAAAACATAGAAAGCATGCGTCGCCTATATGATAAATTTCAAATATGTTAAACTGAATAGAAATTTTTAAGGAAAAGTAGTGAAAATACATTAAATTTATTAAAAAAAAAGTGGAATTGGAGAATATTTTATGGTAATTGCTTGTGTTGATATTGCTTTTATTTCATAAATGTCTTCTGTCAATGCTTTGATGCCTGCAAAAAGTTAAAAATTCGCCAACTTCAGGCATGCTACAAGCATCATGCATGCGTGCATGCTTTTAATGTGGGCTACTTCATAACAATCCGTATCACAAATGCCAGACGCTTGAAGCATGCATGCCTCCTATGTGTTTCGGCCTATTGGGTTTAGAATACAAAACTTCACAAAAAAAAAAGAAAAAATATTTTTCATAATTCATTAATTGCTTTGCATTTGCAAAGCATGTTTTATTAGTAAGAATGTTTTTTGATAAATATTAATTTTTATTTTCTTTTATACATATATCTTAATATAAGTTATATAAACTTTCGATACGATCGATAGTCCAAAATAAAAGTAAATTATCGATATGAAACATTGATTACATCGTGAACACCTTTCCTAATCAATTTTATAATAGAAAACGAATTAGAGGACAAAAATGTACCAAACTTTTTTCGGAGTCACTTTTTTGACCACGTTGACAGCATTAAAATGAAAGTTCTGGTCGACTTCAGAGATTTGAGGAAAAATTAAAAAAAACGCATGTTTTTCTCACCTGATTTTGATATTTTTTTTCTTATACTTTTTGAATGAATTAAAGAATGGAGGAGTACACTGAATATTCTTTATAGAAATATACCTGCTTTGAACAAGTGAAGTGATGTATGATGAATTTCACCCATTGTTAGTTCATATCTACATAAAGAAAAACAAAGTGTACCATGCAAGCATGCAAATTAATTTTTTTTCAATATAATCTTTACAAATAAATCAAACTAATCCTAATTTTACAAATAACTAATTTTTATTTCATTTGTTGTATTACACAAAAGTATTTCTTAATGTATTTTTTTAATTCTGCCAAACTTTTATTCAATATAAATAAAACAAAAATCGATACTTATTTATAACAAAAACAATTTGGTCCATTTGTACTGCAAATTGTTCTGCAAACATAATCATGCAACCCTGTCATTGCTGATACAAAATATACGGCAACACTTACAAACCGTTCAATTCCTTTAAAATTCTACGTTGACAATGAACGATGCAGCATTTTATTGCAATTTATAATGAGTTTGTTTCATTGTTAAGAAGTGCTTAATGTTGCTGAATAAATTTCAATAAACTTTGCTTAACCAAATCTCCAGTTTTAACAAGGTAAGTAAAAGTATTAGTATAATTAAAAAGTGTATAGTTATACTGATGTTCAAAGAAACGATACTTAGTTTGGAATTGACACATTTTGTGCAAATTAAACTTAATCGACAAGTATTATTATATATATTTACTTCTGTTTTAGGTTAGATTATGAGCAAAATGGCCCTTATTGATGATTCAATTCAAACAAGCAGTTCAAATGTTGTATTGGTTAATGATGGATGCAGTGGTATATACATACATTTTTTTATTTGATTAAAAAGGATTAATAAGAAATAACCAGATTAATAACACTCCATAGTGGCTATCCAAATTCCAGAAGAAGACGAACAATTTTTTGATATGCTAACAAAGCATAACATACAAGAGTACTACATGAAACTCAACTTCTTAAAAATTAATGTTGACTGTTTATCATCAATACGGGAAGCTGACATAAGGGACATTTTTGATAATGAAGTTGGTCCTCGAATCAAGTTTCGTGCGCTGTTAGATGAATGGCGGCTCTTAAACTTAATGCTTCGAATTTTGTAAGTTACAAGGGAACTGATTTTAAAGTCGGGTATTATGTATTTTTTAAGGAAGGCATTTATAAAATCATTAATTTAATATTGTTAAATAAAAATATTTTTTTATTGCTAAATGAATACAAAATAAATTCATTTAACTCGCAATATTCTGTTTATATAATTATAAGAATAAAGAAAGTAAGAATATTGATGAAATCCAATACAGAAAGCCCTTTGAGGTTAATCCTTTTTTAAACGGAACAAAGTGTTTCATGAAACGTATTTTATAACTTTAGATTTTATTTACTTTTTTATATATTTATATTATTTCAATTGGATCAATTATTTCTTTTATTTTATTTTCCGTAGTTAATAACTAATTTATATTAATGTTATTTAAAACTCAATAAAGTCAACCAAAAAACAAAAATCTTATTTTTCTTTGTGGCAAATATAAACGAATAATATGTCATTTATGATCACTTTGGTCATAATCTATGTGCAAGGTTTGTTCAATTCAATCCGAATTGAGAATAAGCTATAAATACTTTAATCAAAATTTCTGCACAATGTTTTTCAGTTCTTACCATTAGCTCATGGTATATGAACATTTTGCTCATAATCTATGCGCAAAGTATCTTCAATTCATTTCATTAGCTCACGATCCTTAAACAATCTGAGAATTATCTATGTGCTAAGTTTTTTTAATTTAACTCAATTGAGCATAATCCATAAACACTTTGGTTATACATTTTATGCCAGTTGCTCATATATAACGCTTATTTCTTGCTCCAAATTTATGAGCACAAATACATATTTTATGATCAGTTGCTCTTAATCGATCAATATGTGCAATTAGCGCATAAGCTATGTGCATAGGGAATAATATATGAACCGAATTCTCTCCGTGTACATGCTGCTGAAGTTTGCTGGTGTCGCGTGTATTATAATCAAGTCGCTCAACATTTCTCTACAACGACAGATTGGAGACGTGTTGCTCGCCGTTCGTCGCGCATATTGTGTTCGGGCTATATATCTTTAACCGTTACCGGCAGATCTAAGACAATTTAAAATTTTAACATTATTTGCTTAGCATTCAATAAGTCTAGTTCTTGAAAGTTTTTAGGAGGTATTTTTAAATTTTCCAGTGTGCTTTTGATATTTGATATTTGAATTGATATTTTTAACCACAAGAAAAAAATCCTTATTTGCTCGAACTCATTTTTTCTCTATAATAATAATAATAATAATAATATAATAAACAGGCCAT
The DNA here is from genome assembly GCA_943735915.1 of Pherbina coryleti. Taxonomy (NCBI): domain Eukaryota; kingdom Metazoa; phylum Arthropoda; class Insecta; order Diptera; family Sciomyzidae; genus Pherbina; species Pherbina coryleti. Next base: position 42,076,513 of record OX030950.1, on the reverse strand, counting down.
TTCAGCCCTTGAAAGGACTTTGACCGAACTTCTTATGATGAAATTGTGTGTTATTAAATGTTTGAACGCAATTGATCGAGAACTCGACCTACTAGTTTTATGCCGACTCCGAACAGCTAATGTGCATGTTCCATAGAAGCTTTACATAGCATTATTTACTCTCTGAGGTTTGCTATTGTCTGCAGAGAGGTGACGACCGAACAGAAAAATTAATTCAATTGAAAAAACTTTCTGTTTCGGATGGAAATTGAACCTGGATTCTCTGGCGTATGGGTCACGCACTCTGCTCACTGCGCCACGGCCGTCACTTTTTCTTTATAACATCAGCATTATTTCAAAACGGCATCGATTTTATAAGCACTTTCTCAACATAGAGAGAAAATCTAGCCTTCTATGCTTGAATCAAGCAAATAGTCTTTTAGTTTACACTCCATCGTAAATTTTTGAATTCAAGGAGTATTTTGCTAGCATCGAGGAAATTTAAAACATGCTAAAAAAGAAAATAAAAAATGCTTAATTCAATAAACATTTGCTTAAAACTTAAAAATATTTTTTCTATATTCAAGACTAATATTTGCTTGAAGTAAGAAAAAATTTGCTCTATTTAAGTAAGTAACAATTTACTGAAAACTAGAATTAGTTGCTTGATTTGAGAAATTTATTTTCCTTGAATTGAGAACAATTTGTTTGATTCAAGCAAAGAATTTACTGAAACCTAGGATAATTTGCTTAATTCAAGTAAACAATCTTCTTAATACTTTAATGTTTTGCTTGATAGTAGAAAATCCTTCAGCAAAGATGTAGGATATAGGATAACCGATCATAAGAAAACTACTCAAATAAACTTAATATATCTTGTAGACACTTACATGTTTCCAAATAAGGTAACAGATAAGACTGCGCATTCAAATCAAGCCATAGTTTATCAATTCGCACCATCTTAAGAATGTTTTCAGGTAAACATGTTGTGAATTATAACCATGCCAATATAAGTGGGAGTGAGAAATATTTGCTTGATTCAAGTAAATAATTTGCTGAAAACTAAAATAATACTCTGCTATTGCTAAAATTAAAAAAAAATATTTTCCTGATTCAAGTCTTGTTCCAGGTTCTAGAATCAAGCACCTTATTCTTGTTTCAAGCAATCATAATAATCATTATAATGAGTTTACTTAGAAATTTAGCTTAAATTTGTAATTATAAGTTTAGTTTTCTTACCTTTGTGCTTGATGATGGCCACCGCCTGAACTAGGAAAAAAAAATCGCCCATTTGAAAAAAAATCGATTTTCGAGGTTACAAAATCTGTCGCCATTATGTTTTTTTTTCGGCAGATAAAAATTATCCTAGTTGAGGCGGTGGCCACTTAAACAAGGATTAATTTGTTTTTTTTTTTTTTCTTTCCTCAGATGTTCCAGATTGATATCCTGCACGCCGTATTTTTTTTGGCATTTAAAAAAAAATCAAATAACGTCAAAACCTGCTTCAAAAATTCTGAAATTCTGAATTTTTTTGTATTCTTTAAATGTTAATAAATATTTGTGCAAAATTTGAAAACGATATCTTTTTTCCTTCTATGAGAAAAAATTCCCGAAAAAAATTTTTTTTTATTTAAATTTGTAACCTATGTCTCCTTAATATAAAAATATTACCTGATTAGGCTCAATAATTTAAACAAGTTATATTAATAAAAAAAAAAGAAGTTGGCTGTATCGTGGACTTACCCAGAGGTTTTTACGTGACAAAGTATCTCTTTATCCTTGTCCTTACTATAGTTCCTATCATTTCCTTTGTACCCAAACTTGTCCTCATCCTTATCATTATCCTTCTTCTTGTCCAAATTCCTGTTTTAATCAATGTCCTCACGTGTTTGTTGAATCCATGTCCAAATTTCTGATCTTATCCTTGTTTGATTAATTTCCTAATTCGTATTGTACTTATTTTCCCAATCTTTAACCGAAATCTTGACCTTAGTTTGTTCAAATCCTTGTTCAGTCCTTATCCTATTTGTTATCTTTTTCCAAAACTAGTAGTTCTAAATATTGTTTTAGGTGTGTTTAAATCTTTTTCCTAATCCTTGTCCCAATGCTTATCATAGCACTTTTTCCAATCATTGTCTGAATACTTGACCTATGTCTTGTACCGAACTCCATTCTTTATCGTTTGTACACATCTTAGTTCTACTCCTTACCTTACTCCTGGTTCTAATCTTCGTCCAAACTCTTGCCCTCGTCTTTTTCTAGTCCTTTCTAACACTTGTCAAAATCCCTGTACCTATCCTTGTCCATGTCCTTGTGTTAATACTTGGCCTTATTAAAATTTTTACTTAATTTTTCTATGTTACATTTTTGTTTTTTTTTTTTTTGTTTTGCTTTTGGTTTTGCATTTTGTGCATTTAGGATATTTTAGTAGATTCCCCGAGAGGCCTCATGACGGCATTAATGTTTATTTTTTTTTTTTTATTTTTACCATGTGATCGAAGGCCTCCGCTTTTATGTCGTACCATAAAATGTACCGTAGCGCCAATAGTCCCCGATAAATAATTTCATACAACATATTTTCATAGTTGTTGTATTTTAACTGCATTTAAGGGTTGTCCGTGGTGTCGTGGCTAAAAAAAAATTTTTTTATTTTCGATTTAAAGTCAAAGAACAATTTTTTGTTGTCGTAAATTTTTGGTTGCACTTCTGCTCACCCAGTTATAATTCCATTCAACAATATTGCATTTTTGTTGCATAAGTTGGTACCTACCTCATCTGATGACTTACACATTCTAGACTTGTTAGGCTAGATACACATTCTTAACTTGTGTTTTATAAAATTTACCTTAACGCATACACTCATCGAGTAATAATTCCCTGCAACACCGTTGCATGATTGATGCATTTCTGATTTTGTAGCTGTTTTCTCCGCGGCCTTATGGCATCATGTATTTTTTGTCTATTTTTGTCATTGGGCTTAAAAAGCAGCCTCTACTGGCTTATAATTTTTTTTACCGTAGCACCTATAATCAGCGAGTTATAATTCTATGTAACAAATTTGTAGTTTCCTTGCTTAATCAGTTCCCTCCGCGTCGCGATGACGTCTAAAATTTTTCTTTTATTTTTCTCATAAAGCCAAAAAATTAACCTGTACTGTCGTGTCATAACTTTTATTATAGCACCTTTACGCATTGAGTGAAAATTCCATGCATGCCGATACAATTTGAGAAAAATGCTTTTTCCAACTTTTTTTCAACGTGGTCATGGCAAAATAGGAATTCCACAAAACTTTTTCTTAAAATATGGGGATTTTATACCTAAAAAAATGGTAGTTACCCTCATTGTAGTAAAAAAATGTATTTTGAATATTTTAAAAAGACATACAAAACGGCCATATAACTTTGACCATAAACGGTCAAAGTGTCAATTATGGTGTGAAATACACCACCGATATAAATATATGAACAATATCATAAAATGAAAATTCAATTTTGTCTGGATGAAAAGCAGAAAAATCAAGCTTGAAACAGTTAAAAATTAAAACAAAATAATTCATATCATTACCAACATACCTTAGTACAGTAAAAATAATTAAACTATAATTTAATGAATCAACCACTTACGATATAGTGCAGTTTGTTCTGAAAGCAATGAACTACCTCGACCGAGTTTCTCAACATTTGCATTTAACATTTTTTCCACGTATTTACAAAACGTCCCCATTAGCTCACATATCACATCGTTGACTTACGTCTTAAATACACACTAACACCTCCCAACCCCAAAAGCAGGCAACTATTTGAATAGCTTGTAATTTTAAGCAGATGTTTTTAATAATAATCATACTTCTACTAAATATCAATGCATCAATGAATACATCATTTTCCACAATTGAGCTCAAGAACACCGCCTTGCGAACCTGTAGCAAATAAGCTTATTGTTAAAGCTTTACCACCCCCATTCATAATAATAGTGAGTTGGTCTTCATCATTGCCATACATTATAAACGAATGGACATTATACGAGTGTGTTTATTTGTAAGAAGTATGTATAAATATTTATTTATTAATATTGTATCTTCTTCTATTTCGTTTTGTTGTTATTATGAGATTAATCATAAAATATTTTTCAAGTTATTTAAATAATCTTTTAAAAAGAAATTAAAAAGTAATTTAGCTCGTGAGTTTTTTATAGGCCACAAATGATATTAAAAACCAATGTTTGGCCACATTTAGCGATATACAGTGGAATCTAATGTTCGAACACACCCACCCACAACTGAAGATTGGACACCAGCGTATCGAGGTTTTTTCTCTAAGGGGGTTCGAACTTTTGACGCGACAACGTTACGTTTTATCGCGCAGGTTTCCAAAAAAGTTGAAAAACTGTAATTTTTAAAAATGCATCCGCATTGCATGGAATTATTTCTCGCTCACTGTGGAAGCTATAATAAAAATAATAAGACGACAGTAAAGGTTGATTCTTTGACCCTATGACAAAAATAAAAACAGTTTTAAGGACTTCTTCGCAGGGAGTTAAGCAACGCAACTCAAAATTTGTTACATGGAATTATACCATGCTACGTGTAAGTATTACGGTCAAAATTATTATACGCCAGTTAAGACTGCTTTTTAGTCCTTACGGAAAAAAATAGACCAAAAATTCATTACGTCATAAGACCACGGAGAGCGCCGCTCCAAGACTGAAAATGTAGTTATCATGCAACGGTGTTGCATCGAATTATTACTCGGTGAGTATATGCGCCTCGGAAAATTTTATTTAACGCAAATAAAGAATGTTTACGACAAAAATTAATTAATAAATTATGAAATCGTCAGAACGCGTAGGTAGCAACTTATGCAACAAAAATCCAATATTGTTGCATGGAATTATTACTCGGTGAGTAGAATTGCTACGAAAAAGTTTATTTTATGGCAGCAAAAAATGGTTATTTGACCTCATAAAGAAAATAAAACAAACAAAAAATGTATGGAGCCATTACATGAAAAAAACGTTGCATGGAATTAGAACTGTGTCTTTTGACGCTACGGTGAGTTTAATGGAATGACACTAAAGCTAAAGTCTTCGGTCTTATGATAAAAATAAAAAATTATAAATAACGGCGTCAAGAGGCCTCTCCGAGAAGCTCTTAAAGTAACCTTAATGCACCAAACGCAAAAGCAAAAATAAAAATAAAAATAAAAATATATACTAAAAATAAACCAAGGACAACTATTAGGACAAGGGTTTGGATAAGATTTAGGACAAGGATTAAAAAAGTATAAGGGCAAGGATTTGGACAAAGGTTAGGTCCAGAAGTAAAACAAGGAATACGACAAAGATTAGTGCATGTAATTGGAAAACGATTAGCACAAGAATTTGGTTAAGGATTGGGAAAAGAACTACTACAAAGATTGGGACAAGGATAAGAACAAATATTTAGACACACCTAAAACAATATTTAGGACGAGATTAGGAAAAGAGCAAGGAATAGGAGAAGGATTTGGCCACACTAAGGACAAGATTTAAGATAAAGGTTGGAAAAAAAACGTGGGATAAGGATTATGTAATGGATTCAAATAAGGACAAGGTCTGGAATTTGGGCGTGAATTAAATCAAGAGTTTGAATAAGAAATTAGAACAAGGTTGGGATCAAAGTAAAGGGAAAGTACAAGAATAAGACAAAATTTAGAAAAGAAGTGGGATAAGGACTATGGAAGAGATTCGAATAAGGGCAAGGTCTGGTATTTAAGCATGAATTTAATCAAGAGTTTGAATAAGGATAAGGATTAGGACAAGTTTGGGGTCAAAGTAAAGGGAAAGTACAATAATAAGGAATTTATTTAAGTGAATTTATCAAAATGGTAAAATCTCTTAGAATCCCAACAAACAAAATGATTCACTAATGTTATCGTTTACGAACCGCATTCTCGTACATTTTATTCATTAGCAATTATTAGAAGCGATTCACTTATAATATCGCTAGCGGGAAAAATTCCTCCTTCGTTAACGAATCGTCAAATCCGAAAAAAGGAATTCATTAACGATGCGCCGAAACTATAAGAAACAATTCGTTAACGAGTCTCAAAAAATAAAGAAAGCAATTCGATAACGATTCACCGAGACGAATCTTATCTTATCTTAATGACAGAAATTTTGAATAAAAATTATATTGTGCACTTGGTATGAACCAGAACTTTCAAATGATATAAACTTCATTCGAATTTGTTGTCTTTAAAAGGGGTATAAAGGAAAGTAAAATTTTGTGTTTACGTATTAATTAGAGAAGCAAATTGCTAACGAATCGCTTAAATTTAAAGAATTGATTCACTAACGAGTTATAAAATTGTTGAAAGGCGATTCGATAGCGAATCGTTGAGACTGAAAAAAAAAAATATTTAATTAGAAAAAAATTGTTTCTTTGTTAAGATTGGGCTAAAAACATCTTCAATGGAATTTAACAAAGTCATAATTTCAATTGGTGCTTTTTTTAAGAATCAAGCCAACCTATGATGCAGTCGTAACGAAACTATTCGACAACAATTCAAAAAAAAGTTTCATAAGCGATTCGTTAACGAACCACCCCTCGCCAAAATGTTTATTGGGATTTCACAAAAATTAATATATGTACTTGAAATTGCATATAAGTATTGGTATTCAATATGCACTCTGAGTATGAAAATCAACGAAATCGGGTTAAAACCACGTCTTATTTCTGACTGTAGAACAGTGGTGGTCACTATATGGTTTCTCATAGCCCGAATGCATCGTGTGTTGTTGAGCTTTTGCACACGAAGTAGCAATCGGCTGGCTGTGTTTGTACACTGCGTAAAACTTTGTTTTTTCGGCTGTTCTTCAAATTTGAAGTCAGTATGCTTTGAGTGTTAATGTGGTATGGGAATCACTCGCTGTTTTATTTATGAATGTACGTAAAAATTTTGCAATGAGGAAAAACATTAATACTTCGTTGTTGTAGCAACTTGTTGCTTCATGAATTATTTGTCATAAAGCTCAAAATATAATTCTTAAAAAATATGTTTTCTAAGAATTATAAATTTAAATAAACATATTAAAATGCCACAATTTTATAACTCATGTAAACTGGTGCGAGCACGACCTACGAAAACAAGATATTATATGTTTGCGCATATAATAAACATCTGCTTTCAAAAAAACCTTCTTCACGCCTTCTATGGTTTAATACCAACAAAATGTTAGAACCTAGATGGACACGTAATAAAGAAGTAAACAAAAAAGCGCAACAACAAATTCTTTGCAGAATCAATGCAGTCAACTTTTTGAGATTTTGCGACTAGCAAAAGAGTAGAAAAACACTGCTTTGATAAAGTGAATAGCGCTTCTATAATTCCGCTTTGGTTTTATTGCTGTTGCGCTTATTCGCTTTTCAAAGTTAGTGGACTGCTAAAACCACAGAGACTACTGATGAGTCGAAGTAGCGTCCGACGAAACCATGGTCTAGTCTGCTCGGTTTGTTCTGCAAAGAACTTTTGTTGTTGTAGCTACCTGTTGCTTCATGAATTATTTGGCAACAAAAATTTGCTTAGTGTACTATCACAGCGAGCCAATTGCTGGTTCGTCTGAAAAAAACTCAAAAACGCACAAGGCTTCGAGCTAGGGAAACCATACAGTGATGATCAGGGATGCCGTTTTGTTACTTAAGTGAAAGATTTGGCTCTATTTTGCTTCAAATAACACCTTAATTTTTAATTCGGCACAAGGTGCTAAAATGGAACTAATTGAAAAACTGTTTAATTTTCTTGCACATGTCTTTTAAATATGTAAAGGGTGATTTTTTTGAGGTTATGATTTTCATGCATTAGTATTTGACAGATCACGTGGGATTTCAGACATGGTGTCAAAGAGAAAGATGCTCAGTATGCTTTGACATTTCATCATGAATAGACTTACTAACGAGCAACGCTTGCAAATCATTGAATTTTATTACCAAAATCAGTGTTCGGTTCGAAATGTGTTTTATCGACAAATTTTGTTCAGCGATGAGGCTCATTTCTGGTTGAATGGCTACGTAAATAAGCAAAATTGCCGCATTTGGAGTGAAGAGCAACCAGAAGCCGTTCAAGAACTGGCCATGCATCCCGAAAAATGCACTGTTTGGTGTGGTTTGTACGCTGGTGGAATCATTGGACCGTATTTTTTCAAAGATGCTGTTGGACGCAACGTTACGGTGAATGGTGATCGCTATCGTTCGATGCTAACAAACTTTTTGTTGCCAAAAATGGAAGAACTGAACTTGGTTGACATGTGGTTTCAACAAGATGGCGCTACATGCCACACATCTCGCGATTCTATGGCCATTTTGAGGGAAAACTTCGGAGAACAATTAATCTCAAGAAATGGACCGGTAAGTTGGCCACCAAGATCATGCGATTTGACGCCTTTAGACTATTTTTTGTGGGGCTACGTCAAGTCTAAAGTCTACAGAAATAAGCCAGCAACTATTCCAGCTTTGGAAGACAACATTTCCGAAGAAATTCGGGCTATTCCGGCCGAAATGCTCGAAAAAGTTGCCCAAAATTGGACTTTCCGAATGGACCACCTAAGACGCAGCCGCGGTCAACATTTAAATGAAATTATCTTCAAAAAGTAAATGTCATGGACCAATCTAACGTTTCAAATAAAGAACCGATGAGATTTTGCAAATTTTATGCGTTTTTTTTAAAAAAAAAGTTATCAGGCACTTAAAAAATCACTCTTTATTTACATTTAAAGACGTTGAAAGAGGTTACAGTCATATAAATTTCATAAAAAACAAGTTGAAAAATTCTGTTAAAAAAAAAAATAAATAACTGGCCATTTCAGCCCTTGAAAGGACTTTGACCTAGCTTCTTATGATCAATTGTGTTGTGCGTGTTATTAAGTTTGTACACAATTGACCGAGAAATGGACCTACAGGCTTAACGCCGACTCCGAACGGCGATGAACGGAATGTTCTTATTCTCAAGAAGCTTTACATGGCATTTTTATTACTCTCTGAGGTTTGCCATTGTCTGCAGAGAGGTGGCGGCCGTACAGAAAAATTATTTTAATTCAAATAATTTTCTGTCGCTGCTGGGGTTCGAACCTGGGTCTCCAAAGTTCGTTGACATAGCGGCCACGCACTTTAACCAACTACGCCACGGACGCCACGAAAAATTCTGTTAGTTTTCTTTATACTTTGTATAAAATAATCACCACATACATTCTTAAGAGAGCGGTTTGGAAACAATATAAATTCAAAACTTCCCATAAGTTTCTAAAAGATACCATGAAGAATGTTCTCAAATCATTTCGATATAGATGCCTTCCAATTTTTCCCAGAGGGTTGTTACTGACATAGATGTGTTCATTTTGAAGTTCAATTGTTTATTTAATGTTATGTTTGTTTTATTAAATAAGGGAAATAAATGTTCTCACTTTGATTTGAAAAAAATTGGCACCTTTTTTGGCACTTTTATATTATTATTTGGCACTTTTTGGCGCTTTTTCCAATATGACACGTCATGACGATCTCTGTTCTACAATTACTATAAAGCATTTCTCAATAGCAATCCAACGCTTTTTCTAAGCTTGGTGCTTTGCTTCTTAGCTTGTTTAAAGCTTATTCTTAGCTTGTTTGGGTGGTTGGGCATATTCTCGAGGCACCATTACATCCACAGAAATTCCTATTTAGTTCAGAAAAAGATACGATAAGAAGATAAGATAAAAGAAGAATTAATAGCTTCTTTCCCCACTTCTGATAATTGAATTCCTATTTTTCTCCACTTTTTAATCGAAACATGGCCTAGTTGAACCTAGTTAAAAACTGATTTTTTTGAAATTGTTTCAGTTACTGAATTGAAGGCAAAAGAAATTGACTCAAGATTTTGCTGCGTGTAGCACAGCAGACATGTTTACCCAAATAGTAGCGTGCAATCACCCAACAAACTGGCTGTTACTCTGTTAGCAGTCAAGAGCAGCTGTTAATGCGCCATTTGCACGCCTTATTAAATATGGTAGCTATGTGGAAGTTTATTTTACGGTATTTAAGTCATTAGCCATATAAACAATATAAACAAACATTTTTTACAAATATTCAAATATTTTTGGTTTATATACAAAAATATTTGTATATAAAATATTTGTAGTAAAAACAACATGTTACTGGAATATCGTAAATTACATCGGTAAAAGCTTTTTGATTTACGATAAAATCAGTTGTTCTAGACGAAATTTTTATATTCTGTTTTGTTTTTTTTTTTTTTTTTCTTTATCAAAACATTATATCTTTTAGAGAGAAAGATATAAGCGCCAAAAATGCTTTTAAGCACTCATGCTTTGAAATGCTTTTTAAGCATTATATTAATCATTAGCAACAACAAATAGTAGACAGATGCTTTGAAAACAATTATGAAAGCTTAAAATTAATAACATAGAACACAGCAAAACGATGGCAACCTTCATTTTTGTACCAAATTTTTAGTTCTGGCTACAAACAATATCTTCATTCTCAGTTCGGTGTCTTCACATCCAATTAGTTTTAATTGATATTTAAAGCTTCTCTATTTCTATAGTAAACAATCTTAATAGTTTTTTCCTTGTTTGCTTGTCTTTATTATTCGGTATCAAATTATTTTGGCTGTCAATCTTCCAAATTGTTTAATTCAAATTGGCCATCTTTTACAGTTAATTGGAAACACTGTATTAAGCACTTAGCAAAGTAAACAATGGAACATTTCAGCTGAATTCAATATTATTTTAATCCTCTGGCTCCAAAGTTGTTGTAGAGAAAACTTTATTAAAGAAGTATATAATGTAGCACAAGTTGACATAAGCGAAAGCTTAAAATTTCACGTAATACTATTCACCCCTTCAAGATGCACAAATTTGTCTTAACCTTGTTTTAATTCGGAATTTGATATGTTATGTGATGTCGAATTTTTAATAGATCTAAGGTTTTTTAAACAAAAATATTTCTAAAAGATTTTTTAAAATGTTGATAATCACCAGTAGCGGATCAAGGACTCGCCAGAAATTGCTCTAAGCTCTAAGGGGCTAGCTAACAGTTTTTAGCACAAGGGGGGAGGCGGGCTGAAACGTCTAAAGACCTTTCTGCACGTATATACCCACGATCGGATTGGGATGTAGTACACTAAGGTGGTTACCTCCTATGGGGGAAAAATGTTTGCAACAAGAAATGCAAACATGCAATAGGAAACTTTCTCAACAAGAAGATTAACTCGTACTCATATTTTTTTACCTCCGATGCCATCTTTGAGGCATAAATCCAGCGACATGTAATTTTTTAAGACCCGTTATAATCTATTAAAGTTATTAAAAAAATACCATTTTGGATGTTAATAAAGCTCACATAGAAAAAAAAAAATTTGTTTGGTACACTAAAAATAAAAAATGCAGTTAAATCAAATAAAAATTGTATTTGGCGCTGTTGTTAGCGAATTGCATTTGGCTCAAAAGCAACTGTAGTTGCTGTAACGAAATTGTAGTTAATTCAAATGCAATTGTATTTGACTTCCCAATTTCTGCTATCATCATTGCATTTGAAACAAATGCGGAATTGCTCTTGACTAAAGATATGCCAATCAAGAGCAATTTCAGTTGGACCAAATGCAGAAATTATTCGAGTCAAATGCAATCGCATTTACAAACAAAGCATCACTGAAAGTTTATGTTATTTAAGAGAAAGTATGACGCTTATAGTTCAGAGTTACTTTTTGGACAAATTGTTACATATAAACAAATTTGTAATTTACTTAATACGCGGAAGAAGATGGGAACAGAGGTGCGATGAGAGCAATCAATAAAAAGACGGACGGACATGGGGAGGAAGATAATTAATCACCACTTTCGAGGTGGATTTCAGAACATGCCTGAATATAATAAATAATAATGACCGAAAAAGTTGCTTGAATACACTTACAAATTAAAAAAGAATATTTGGAAAAAACTTTTTCAAATTCTTATTTCTAATTGTATTAATTTGGGCCGAATGCAATTGCCTTTGGGCCAACAAAATCAACATTTACAATTTTTGCACTTGGTCCAAATGCAAGTCCGCATTTGATGCATTGATTTGAATGCAAATTCTATTTAAGTCAAATTAAAAATCATTTGTCATTACTATGTTTTTTTTTTGTGTGTAGTAAAATCCACTCAAGGTCAGCTTTAAATTTTTGGTGGTTTTTAAACTTTTACTTTGATACCAAAGTTGTCCTAGTGCAAAATGATTTTCATATAGAAACCAAATCTTCAACTTGATTTGCTTATATCTGCTAGACTAGAGAACAAAATTTGCCCTGATGCGAACGATTTTAATATGAATATGAAATTGTCAACTTAACTTCTTACGAACAAAAATTGTAGCATATACAACAGTAATTTGTAAGTCAATAATATGGCATATAACATGTCAGTATAATTTTTCAGTATCATTTGTTGCCGTTAGGTCACCCTGATGGTATAGTTGATTTTTTGGTAGGTACCACCTACATATAAGTTATATATTTTATGCGCTATGCGCAATCTTTATTGATTATGATAAGAAACTTAAGCGCTATGCGCTACTTAGAAGTTCTAATACACTTGATCAACTAACTCTAAATTAAAAACTACCCTAGCTTATATTTTACTTTCGTTATTCCCATCCTGCTCCTTCATTTGTACGCTCTTGTCGTCGTTGCACCTTCAGCTTGGTTTGGTAGTTGTGGTTATTGTTGATGTTGTTGATGTTGCTGCTTAAGCTTGATTTCTGTAAGTTCTCCCACGCAAAGACATGCTGCCGACAATTTAATCTATTGTCACGTAGGATTCCTGGCTAGTTTATTTCAGCTGCACCAGTAGAAAATTTGGTTATTGGCACGTAGAGTTTCGAATAACTTTCGGATGTTCCAAAGAAGTCAAATGATGATCTGCAATGGTGATGTGTGAACCTTGGCATTGCAGCTGGTCTATCAGAATATTTGAATATTTTCACGTAGAGTTTCCAATTACTTTTGGATGTTCCAAAGAAGTCAAATGATGATCTGCAATGGTGACGTGTGAACCTTGGCACTGCAGCTGGTCTATCAGAATATTTGAATATTTTCACGTAGAGTTTCCAGTTACTCTTGGATGTTCCAAAGAAGTCAAAAGATGCTCTGTGATGGTAATGTGTGAACTTTATATTGCAGCTGGGATCTCTTAGATTACTTCTTCAGAATTAGGTTGAGAATGAGAGTCATGTCTTAACTGCCCCCCTTGTAAATCAAGGCCGTCCGCGGCTGCTCTTATGATTTCTGAAACTGCTTTCTCTCTATTGATTTTATTTTTATTTTTTCTCCATCTTCTGTATAACAAAATTAAACCAGTACTGGTTAGTATGATTATTAGTATTGTTACTCCTTGGTATGAACGTGTTTGGATAGTTTGGTGTAATTTTTCGATATGACCGATGTTTTTTTGATTGACCTTGTGTAGGTATGGTAAGCTTAGGATTTCCAAATGTTCTGTGAAATTTACAAATTGTGTCGATGGGACTCCAGGTTGAAGTACTGCAGTTGCTTTATTGTTGAAAAATATTGTGCCATTTATCTGTACCCTTTTCTCAAAGGTTATTAAAAAGGTGCCAGATATTGAGACTGAAGAGTTGCTTGCTTCCAAGACATTTACGGTTTGATCATTTACGATAATGATGCCATCATCTACTTCGACAATTGGGTGGAGTTGATTGAATACGGTTTTACATGATGCTTTATGGTTATTAAACAGCTGCTGCACACATGTGGAATCTTCCCTTATTTTGCAAAAACTTGCTGTTACCGCTACCGTGCAATTTGTGACTGGTATCGTTGATTCACCACAATCTGCAACTGTATTGGTTTCCAAAAAAACTGTTCTGTCGCCGTGTGCTACTGGAAATACCCTAACTAAGCTACATAGTTTTTTAATTTTTGGATATTTAATAATAAAGTAAATTAAATTTGTATTCTGTAAAATTTTTAACTTAGAGTTACTTATAATATCACTTATGCTAACATTAACGTACTCAGTGATCATTATTTGCAAAATTTCATTAGAGTCTAAGATAACAGGATTAACTATACTTATTTTGCCTAATATTATAGAGTAAATTACATTGTCCAAGTCCGTAATAACTGCTCTGTTCCTAGCCATCAGTAACTCAAATAAGTGTCCAGTGTCAATTTCACTTTGCTTGGTGTTTTTCAAAATTTTGTTTACTGTCTCGGTAAGCTTATTTACCTGTTCCTGTATTTGGGTGTTGATGGAATATTGTCGCTCATTGGCTTCAATAAGTTCATTTTCCTTAATTTTAACCTCATTAAAATCGTCAAAGTCAGGGGTGCCGGCGATGTACTTGAGTGCAGTGCCAATTATATTTATACTACGGGCATGCCTATGGTGGATCTGTAGGGTATCAAGTAGTCGGAAAATCTGATCAACGTCCGATTGAAGGAGTTTCCGCATATGCGATTGTGGAAAAATGTGGAGTATGTCTATTGTCTCACTTACAACAATACGATAAGTTGTTAAATTTGTACAATGTACAATGTAATCATAACTTTCCCAAATCGCTACTTTTCCATCGGTTATTGGTATGAAATTAGATTTTGAAAAATCAGTTATTTTACTGTCCGATCCCTGAGCACTTACTAGTATCAATAATAATCTGAAAAAAAAACAAAAAAAACGATTACGTTTTACCTCAACAGAATTCAATTAATTAAAATAAAACTTATTATCTAAGGTTGCATTTATGCACCTTCCTATTATCTATTAAAACGGTGGATCCTAAATCTTTCTGAACCGTTTTTTCTATAAATACTCTAGTAAACTTATTACCTATTCTTTTATTTGTCCTTACGTAGACCTTATCTCCTTCCTTAAAAATTCTATTTCTTTTATTCCTATTATTTCTTTTCAGTTCTAGTTCCTGGGCCTTAATAATTTTGGATTTTATTTGTATTTGGAGAGGTGAAGGCATTGAGGATATTAATTCTATTGGCTTGCAGCCGGTAACCGAATGTATAGATCTATTGTATTTTGCAGTAGCAAGAAGTATTAATTCATTTGTATCACTTATAGCTAGATCAAGCTTAGTACACCTTGCAATTTCTGTGAGGGTACTATGAAATCTCTCTACCTGTCCATTGGTTGTACTATGGAAAGGAGGAGTTGTGAAGATGTTTGCACCGAAATGGTCTCTAAGAAGAAACTTTACTGTTTGGGAATTTAATGATTTTTCATTATCAAATGTAACATTTTTTGTTTCATTAAAACAATTAAGAATTTGTAATAACGCCCGCTTAACGTCAATAATGGCTCTACTTTCAATAGGAATAACAATAGCAAATTTTGAGAATTTGTCTACGCAAGTTAAGAAGTGATGTTTATCAGTGGAATATATATCGATATGTAACATTTCCCCAGTACGAGACGGTATTGGGGTCTTACCTATTTCCGGATAAACCGGGTGCCGTTGATACTTGGCTTCCTTACAAATTTTACAATTTAAAGCTATCTCCTTCAATTTTTTCCGCATATCTGGAAAATAATAATCATTTAAAACTTGCTTAAGGTTTTCTCGATCAGAACGATGTGCTCTATTATGTTCCATTGCAAGTATTTCATTCTGATCATCTTCATTAAAAATATCATTAACTTGTTTTGTAGTATAACGAAATTTTACAGATGGAAATTTCCTAACAACTTCATCCTGAATTTGCCCTAAAATAGGCAACTCACAAAATATACCATTTACAACATCAGGATTAATGCATTCTCCAATTAAATCTATTAAATCTTGCAAGTTTTTGAATGTAATATGGTGTCTTATCTTCGATTTAAATACTATCTTCGTTTTTTTAGTCGAACTTCTACCTATTTCTAAAATAATCTGATTTCTAAATGAGTTCACGGGGTTTTCTACTTTTGGAATTACTTCCGATAGAGATTCTTCGCTATGAACCCCAGTGGATATTGATTTTTCCGAATGCTCTATTGCATTTATGTGTTGTCGAGACAACGCATCGGCAACGAGATTATCCTTTCCAGGCTTGTAAAAAAATTGAGGTGAAAACTCCTCAATAAATGCTCGCCAACGCTTTAGTTTTGTATTTGGGTTTTTGTCTGAAACGGCAAAAGTTAAGGGCTGATGGTCTGTAAAAATATTCAGCTGTCTCACGCCATATAGATAGTTTCTCAACTTTTGAAGTGCCCACACAATTGCTAAAAGTTCCCTCTCATTGGTTGCATAATTTTCTTCAGCGGATGACAAAGTTCTGGAAATCATTGTTATTGGTCTACCTCCCTGCGACAACACTGCACCCAGAGCGTGAGCTGATGCATCAGTTGTTAGATCGAAATGTTTACTGTAATCAGGGTATAAAAGAAGAACTTCTTCGGAGGATAAAATTTTTTTTACTTTCTCAAAAGCCAGTAACGCGTCGTTATCTAAATTAATTTTAATATTTTTTGATTGATTAGCCCCTATGTGGCCATTTTCTCCTCTCAAATATTTTGTAAGAGGTTTTACTATAGAAGCGTAGTCTTTAACAAACCTCCTATAGTATCCTGATAGTCCTAAGAATGATCGTAAACCACGAAGAGTATAAGGAGTTCTATAATTTATAATATCATTGATCTTATCAGGACATGTTTTGATTCCTTCCTTTGAAACAATAAATCCTAAGAATTCAACCTCTTCTTTCAAAAATTTCGACTTTTCCATTGAAACTCGCATATTTGCCTGATACAGCTTGGTTAGAATTCTTTCTATGTCCCTGTAGTGCTGCTCCTCATTACTCGAAAAAATTATTACATCGTCGATGTAAACATGGCAGCATTTTCCGATTTCATCTCTGAGAACATCATCAATTGCTCTCTGAAAAATGCCAGGGGCATTCTTAAGCCCGAATGGAAGTCTACAAAATTCGTACTTCCCATTATTAATGGAAAAAGCTGTCTTTTCCCTATCTTCCTCCGCTAACTTAATCTGGTGAAATCCAGATTTTAAATCTAAAGTTGTAAATAAGGCTGACTTTCCCATATTTGTCAAAATGACAGAAGTATCGGGAATGGGATATTTGTCACAAATTGTTTTGCTATTAAGCTTCCTGAAATCGATAACCATTCTCATTTTCCTTTGCCCACTGTCATCAACCCCTTTCTTATCCACAACCCATATAGGATTGTTGTATGGTGATCTCAAAGGGCGAATAATGCCATCTCGCAATAAATTAGAAATTTCCTCATTTATAAATTCGGAAGCAGCAATTGGGTAAGGGTATGACTTCGAATACACCGGTAGGTTGTCGACAGTTCTTATTGTGGCAACGACATTAGTGTTGAATGGCAACGCCTCATTTGCATTGGCAAACACTCCAGAATGCTGATTTAAAATAACTGAAATTCTGTTATTAATTTCTGGTACATAAGTAGGATTTTCACATAATATAATGTTATTTACATTCCTACAGCTATAGTAATCTAAGACTTCTTCACCACCTTTATAATATAGAATTCCAGTTTTTAAGTCTAATTTTGCTTCGATTTCTTTTAAAAAAATCAAACCCAATGATGCCATCAAAGGTTTGAAGATCCGAAAGTAGATAAAAAGGAGCATTCACTCCAAAAATATTAACTAAACATTTACTGTCTATTTCAGTGGTACCATGCAGAGACTTTACCTGAAATGGTTTATCAATACTTTTTATTCCCTTTAAATTTCGATCATGTTTTATGAAATTTTTTCCCGCCCCAGTGTCAATTAGAATTTTTATTTGCCGCCCTGCCAACTTTCTGCTTACATATGGCAGGAGCGATCTTCTTCTAAAAAATTTCTTTCGTCAGTAATTTCATTTTGCGACATTGAGTCCTGAAAATTTCCTTGAACTGGATTTTGAATCACATGATTGATCCTTTGTATTTTGGGCAGCGTTTGCCTATCGCTGTCTCGCTGTCTTTTAAGCTGTTCTCTTTGCTGATTCTGTTGCTTATTGTAAGTCAAAGGTTGTTGATTAAAATTTTGAAATGTTTGGACAGCTCCGGTGGAGTTATTCGAAGTTCTCCAGTTTTGATTAAAATTTGTTCTTTGTCTAAGATGTGACAAAGTTGGGTCAACCTCCATTGGTACTGGTCCATTCTGAACCTGATTGGGCACCTGCCTAAAATGAGGAGAATGGTGGGGTGCATATGTCTTAGTACCATATTGGTGTGAAACTCTTGTATTTTCATTCCTTATATTAAAGGAATTCGCAAAAGAATACCTTGCATGATTTGCCTCTAACTCCTGCGCGAGAGCTAAGGCACTGGGCATATCTGGTGGCTGCGAAGAAAACATGATATCGCTCATAGGCCTACGTAAGCCAGATATGAAAACTCTTAATGAGTCCTGCCTATATTTTTGACATAAAGATTTTATTAACGCATCATTGCCCTCATGAAGCATGATGGTTTTATTTATAATCAAAGTGAGTTTTTTCTCTACTTCATCATAGAATTCAACTATTGACAACTTGCCTTGTCTCAATGTTGACATTTCCTGCTCAATTAAGTATACCGGCCTCTTATCCGCATACGTAAAATCAAGCCGTGCAATGATTGCTTTGAAATTAAGAACGGTATTAAAGGAAGAGAGAACTTGGTCAGCTGAGCCGACAATTTTATTTCGTATGATGGCTACCGCCTGGTAGTGTTTCGAACTGTTCTGATAATTTTCAAATAACTTGTATGCTGCAAATGCAGCTTGTCTCCAAGAGACATAACGTGTCCTGTCACCGCAGAATTCAGGCAATGATTTTATTATTTCTAGAGACTCTTCGCATCTGACAGTTTGATCAATTGTCACCGGCTTATATTCTTCTACTGCTGTTGGAGCTTCTAAAACCTTAAGTCGTTCCGTCAGTTGTTCGATTGTCCGTTCAAACGCTATCCTAGTCCTTTCTGTTGCTGTAGTAACAGCAGCAGAAATTATTATTCTTAGTTGTTCGTCAGACATTTTATTTTTTTTCAAATAACAATTTTTAAAATTTTATTTTTTTACAATTTTTATTTTTTTATAATTTATGCTTACAAAAAAATTTTAATTGATTTAATTGAACATGTAGCTAAAAACAGATCACTGAGTACTTACATAAACACAAACATATTGACAGCTTCTTTTCTTATCTCTTTTTTTCTTTTTTCTTCTTTTGCTATGTATTTTGATTTCCTTAATACATATTTAGATGTTCCACGTTTGTTGATTGCGCTTTTTAATTCTTATTCGTTCTCGTTTTTCGGTCACTTTCCACAGGTTAGCTGCTGCTAATATCTGATAGTTTTTATATTTCTTTAAAAAAAAATTTTTATAGTCAGTCACTTCATACATGCAAGCTAGTTTTTATTTCTAATAGTTTTTATATATCTTTAAGATTTTCCTTTTTTGTTCAGTCACTTCACACAGATTAGCTGTTTTTTATTTCTTTAAAAAATTTTAAATTAACAGTTTTAAATTAACAGATCGGACATTCACGAACAGAATTTCATTATTAAAGCCACGGTTTCAGCTTCAACGTTTGACAAATCGTCATAACTTTCAACTGTTGCGGGTTTTTTGCTTCCAATAGCTTCGAACACGGCCTTCATGCACCGGATTTTCATTGCATCCGTGATAACTGGTTCGTCAAGCGATCTAGGCCAATTGATGGGATTCTTCGACCTTGGCATTATGGCAACAGTCGCAACATAATTTATCGGTTTATTTTTTAAACATTAATCAATTTTTCTTCCGATTTGGAGCCCTATATTTTAGGTTATGCTCAGCTGTTTCTGTTCAATACAAATTAAGAATTGTTTTATATTCACTTCTAACTTTTTGTAAACACCTTAACTTTTTTGTTTTTTTTATTTGTCTTATGGTGTTTTAATTAATTTTGCATTTTTAGTTTTTTAAGAGCACATTTAAATTTTTCAGTTTTAAGTTTAGTCTTTATAAGAACTTCAGTTTTTGTTTCTTCACTTTACCACTACGTGTAATATAAAATTTGTTAATTTATTTTTTCAACACAGAAACTTCTTTAAATTTGTTCACATAAAAAATTTTTTTTTCCGTTGGGCGCCAGTTATATATTTTATGCGCTATGCGCAATCTTTATTGATTATGATAAGAAACTTAAGCGCTATGCGCTACTTAGAAGTTCTAATACACTTGATCAACTAACTCTAAATTAAAAACTACCCTAGCTTATATTTTACTTTCGTTATTCCCATCCTGCTCCTTCATTTGTACGCTCTTGTCGTCGTTGCACCTTCAGCTTGGTTTGGTAGTTGTGGTTATTGTTGATGTTGTTGATGTTGCTGCTTAAGCTTGATTTCTGTAAGTTCTCCCACGCAAAGACATGCTGCCGACAATTTAATCTATTGTCACGTAGGATTCCTGGCTAGTTTATTTCAGCTGCACCAGTAGAAAATTTGGTTATTGGCACGTAGAGTTTCGAATAACTTTCGGATGTTCCAAAGAAGTCAAATGATGATCTGCAATGGTGATGTGTGAACCTTGGCATTGCAGCTGGTCTATCAGAATATTTGAATATTTTCACGTAGAGTTTCCAATTACTTTTGGATGTTCCAAAGAAGTCAAATGATGATCTGCAATGGTGACGTGTGAACCTTGGCACTGCAGCTGGTCCATCAGAATATTTGAATATTTTCACGTAGAGTTTCCAGTTACTCTTGGATGTTCCAAAGAAGTCAAAAGATGCTCTGTGATGGTAATGTGTGAACTTTATATTGCAGCTGGGATCTCTTAGATTACTTCTTCAGAATTAGGTTGAGAATGAGAGTCATGTGTTAACTTATATATTTTTTATGAAGTATATTTTTCCTGCCAATTTGACCTACTCAATGGACACTTTAAGCTGTTTTATTTGTTTTTAAATGGCTGAGACCCTTTTTATACCACTGTTCGCAGGAAAATTAGAAAAAGGGATACGTTTGACTGTGTCACTTAAACACCAATAGGTGTTTTGACGAAACAACGTGTCTTTAATATTGCCCTTATAATAATCCGTATTTTTATTTTGATTTTTATTTCTATTGCTTTTTCCATATCTACACTAAGAGAAAAAAATATTAAATTTATCCAAAAACTTTTTTAATTTATCCAAAATATATAAAATTTTTCCAAAAACTTTTTTAATTTATCCAAAAACGAGACAATTTTGCACTAATAACGGATTTACATAAATCGACTACGTAAATATTTAAAATTTATTTAAATACTTTTTTAATTAAATAAAATATTTAAATATTTAAAAAGAATTAATAAAAAACATATTAAAATTATGCATGAATTTTTTTAAAAATTTCAAATTTTTACTATTTGAAAATAAAACTATCGCATTTAAAGAAAATTTATATAAAAATATTGAATTTAAAAAACAACATATTTAAATTGAAAAGGAGGAAGAAAAGAGGAAGGAAAGGTAAGATAGAAAATATGAAGCAAAATATGCAGGTAAATGACAACCGGTGCAAGATATTCGTGAGAAAATATCGAGTTGTCACTCCACCCTACATATTTTCATCATGCGATCACCCATCGCACTCACAAATAACATTTGCCAAACATACACGCTATATTACCTTTGCAACAAAAACTAACCGAGAACTATGAGAAACCTGCAACTGCAAGAAATAAACTGCAGGAACAGAGTGCGATGCTGTTGCTGTTTATCGGCTATTTCAGCTGTATGGAATATGTGTGTAGGTGTGTGGTATAAATAAAATTTAAATACGGAAAAAAACGAATTTTAAGGAAAATATTTGATTTATCTACGTAAATATTTAAATAAAATTTATACTCAGGCGTGCTTAATGTTAATACGCGTTATTTCTCTTAGTGTATGTATTTATAATTCTAATTCCAATTCCAATTCTATTTCCAAATATATATCTATTTCTACTTTTATTTCTATTTCTATTTCTATTTCTATTTCTATTTCTATTTCTATTTCTATTTCTATTTCTATTTGTATTTGTACTTGTATTTGTATTTGTATTTGTATTAGTATTTGTATTAGTATTTGTATATGTATTTGTATTTGTATTTGTATTTGTATTTCTATATCTATATCTATATCTATATCTATATCTATATCTATATCTATATCTATATCTACTTCTATTTCTATTTCTATTTCTATTTCTATTTCTATTTCTATTTCTATTTCTATTTCTATTTCTATTTCTATTTCTATTTCAATTTCTATTTCTATTCTTATTTCTGTTGATGGACTACTATCTTTTTTAATAAGATACTACCTTCTTCTCCTGATCATGTCGTAATTCATTGTTTTATATTTGTCGTACGACCAAGTATTAATTCCATGTTTTTGTTTCATTTGATTTTCTGTAGAGTCTACCATATATTAACCAAGTAATAATTCCATATAACGTAGTTTCATTATCGCATTTTCCATTTTAAAACGGCTTCTGCGGCTTCATGAAGTAATAAATTTTTTATATGCTTTTGTCATGAGGACTGGGGAACAGCCTCTAGGGCGTATTATTTTTTGAGTGTAGCATCTTTAGATATCTAGTTATATGATGATGATATTTTTTATATTTTTGTCATGAGGTTTTGCCATGCAATCGGCATTTTACAAAAAGACCTTTTTGGTGTTTGTAAAAAATAATTTTTGTAATCATGTGAGAAAAGCGCCATATAAGTAAGTAAGTAAATGAGAAAAGACGTAACTTCTCACATAATAATCCTAAAAATGCAACTATTTTTAAAAATGAAAAAAATTACAAAACCACAGAATTTTATAAGAGATGTGCTGAAATATGTTCAGTAGTTTTTAAATGAAATCAAAACTCTAAATTTGGCGTAGTATCGACAGGAATAGGATTGATTTAAAAACTCAACTAAAGCACTGATGTACCCTAAGTGTTGTTTTTTTTTAATTAAAAAATATTGTTATTTTTTAAACTATATTAAAAAAAAAATATTATACTTCAGGAACGGTATCATCGATTTGAGTGTATTGGGTTTACTCATAAGTGTTATTCGCGAATTAAAGGGGTAAGTAATTTTTTTTTATAAGAATAATTTAAATTAATAAGTATCAGCCAAAATAAGAACGTAACTATCATTTTCTGTTCTATCATTTCTTACTCTGCCATAATTTGCCCTAGAATTTCTATAAAGTACAGTTGTGAAACAAATCGTAATCAAAAGAATTCTCAAAGGGATGATATTTTTCCACGAAAAAATTATCTATTCTTATTAAGAACCCCATTTAACCTTCAGCCCAGGTCATTTGACCGGGTGACCCGCTGTAAAAGCGTCTAAGAAATGTTTTTTATTCCTTGATTTTTTATTTGTTGAATTTTATTGATTTTCTTGTTTTCTATTCCAGATACATGCGTAAATATCTATCAAAGTGAAAGTTTACCTGTAAGGAATTCAACAGACGAGCTCGTATGGTCGTCATATATCCCTGCCAATAAAGCACATTAGAACAACAAAAAACTTTAATGTTATTTCATAGCTAAGTGTAATACAAACAAGACGAGACCACGAAAAGAGCTTTTAAACATGGAGGCCATTAGGTGAAAGCTTAAGGTATGACATCACAGGGTAAGCAAGGAAATACTTCGAAAATATTTTGTATACAATACACAATCACGAAGGACGAGACCTTCACTTCAAAACAACTTCGGCAAAACAGACAGGACTGCGTGCATTTAGTACGTTGTCAGCTGTTTCGAGGACCAGAACGAGTTTGAGAATATAAGAGAACAAAATTGAAAGCGGATGTATAGTGATAGCCATATTGATATACGAGCCATTTACAACAATCACAGACAACAGATACTACTAAAGCACAACAACAAAAACGACAACCGCCAAAGATAAATAAACAACTTTATTGATTTTCACCACATTGACTCATATTGAGCTTTGAAGGATTTATAAAGTGAAGAATCAACAACTATTTGTGAAATTTTTGCTTAAAGTGTTTGCATTCTTTCCATTATGAGTCTAAAAATGTCCGTTTTGAAAACCGTTTTGGCTCTGCTGAATACATTATTAGCGGTAAGTTGGATATAACTTAGAAGAGTTGATAGCTGAACTTGTGTAACTTACCTAACCCCAAACATAGCTGCTTGGTGTTGGTCTTATTGCGTTATCCGTATTCGAATTGAATGCCTCTACACCCGGCACCATCGAGCACATTGCCATCGTAGTGCAGATCTTCATTGGTTCGTTTGTTATACTAACTTCTTTTTTGGGCTGTTTTGGTACTTGCCGTTCCTCGTTGGGCCTAACATGGACGGTAATGAGTAGAGTTTTTATTATCTTGTGGATATTGTTATTACTTTTAATATCTTTTCCTATAGTACGCCATTTGCATGTTAATCCTGTTGGCCTTTCAATTGTATATCATTATTGTAGCCTATTCCACCAACTATGTGCAGAATGCTAGTCAAGAATTTGATAGACTTTGGTCAAATCATACCGTTAATGCTCTACCCATAGCGGAAACGGAGGAGACGGTAATATCTTTATTTCGTAATTCAACAATTTTCTATTTTTTTTTTTTTATTGACAGTTCATGTGTTGCGGTAAGAATGGCTCTCGAGACTACACCTCACTTGGCAAGACGATACCAAAAAATTGCTATTTGAATGGAGATAAATCGACGGAAAATCTATACGGCCAAGGTTGCTTAGAAGCTGTACGAAAATATGCGGCCAAAAGTGGTGAAATTGGCATGACAGTAAAGTGGATACTATTTTGTAACGAAGTAAGTTTCGCCTACATAACTAATATTACTTAGATTGACTTCTAAGAAAATCATAAGATGTACATAAGGGTTTCACAATGAAACCATAATTTCCAAAAGCTGATCTCTGAAGGTCCGAAAATGTATTTTTATGGGTTGAATTTCAAAGATTTTAACATGTTTGGCGGTATATCTTCCGTTCAAAACTGAACCGGACTGTGCAAATAAAACAACAACGGTTAATTATTCTTCAATATTTATTTTATCATCTTCATGTCAATCACCATTGGAGGCGATACACATATGGTAACGTTTTTTCCATTCTTGAAAGCATTTTTGGTAGGCTGATTTTGAAATGGCCGTATCTCCTTTAGCTAACTTCAATCAACTCAAAATGTTTTCCACGAAGCGACAATTTGAGTTTGGAGAACAGAAAAAGTTATACGGGGCCATATCTGGCGAATATGGTGCTTGTTGAATGATATTGACATTGTTTTTGGTCAAATTATATTGAGTGTGGAACGTGAACCTAGCGGAAGGAATTCCGAGTGCACTACACTTTGAGAATCGAAAAAACGTCAACATCACCTTAATTTTTGAAAGACTTCGTCGTAGTTTTCTGTTTCTGTTGTAGCTTTTCGTGATTTCGGCTCATCTGGATAGCGTCAGTCTGCAGATTGTTGTGCTGTTTCGACGTCATACTTCAACACTAGGCTTGGGCATTTCAGTTCACCACAAAGATCGTTCTTTTTAGTTCAATCGTACGTAATGAACTAGTTCGTTCATTTAGTTATTTTCGTTCGTTCGTTCTTTTTATTCGTTGCATGTTTTACTTCGTTCCCTCTTTAAGTCCGTTAGTTCTTTTAAGTCGTTCGTTCTTTTAGTTCGCTTGGACAAACCGAAGATTCAAACCATGGCTTGGTAAATTTAGTAGTTTTTGTTCTCGTTCGTTTTGTTCCTAATCTCTGCTAAATCAATTGAACTAAAATGAACTAAAAGAACGAGAAACACTGAACATCGTTCAAGAGTGGTAATCGTTCAATTGAACTAGTTCGTTGCAAGCCTATTTCACACCAGTTTCGTCAAAAATAATGATGCTCTGAACGTCCGTATCGTCCATTAAAATCATCTCCTGATCGACGTTTCCTTTATGAAGGAAATTCAGCAATTTTGGCACAAGTCGCGCTGCAACCCGTCACATGCCTAAAACATCACGTAAAATGGTGTGCGTCGATCCAGTCGATATATCAAGCTCGGCTGCTATATCTCTCACGGTCACATGACGATTTTCGAACGATGGGATTTGATGTTGCTGGACGAGAAGCGTGAGGCACGTTGTCAACTGATGTACGACTCTATTTAAACAATTTGTACTACTCAAATGCCTGCGTACGTGATAGATTCCCCAAAGTTTTCTGCAACATTTTAGAAGCATCAGGTCATGAAATTCCCTTGGTAAAACACAATTTCAAACACACTCAACTTTTTTTTCCATTATGAAATTCACAGGTCAGACTCGAGGTGAACTTGTAAACAAAGCAATAGAAAGAAAATACGCCGAGAAGAAAACTTATGCAAAATTAACAAAAAGCCTAGTATAATTTATAAGATGCCTTTGGCAATTTTCAAACTCCTAAGTTTTTCGTCAAAACATCTAAGTTTTACACGTTTATCTTACCAATATTGATTTGGATAGGATAAATTAACAAAGTATTTTGTAATTTATACATTATGGGTTCGAAAAACATAGTGTTCAAGTCCTTACCATTTTTATAAAGTGTCAAATTTTTCGATGGTTAACCTACACTATTGGTAACCAAACAGTTGGTATAAAAATAGTGTCGCAGAAATGAATTAGACATTTTGCTAAAGATCAACTTCCTTCATAATCATTTTGATTTATTCCCTGGAGATTTAGTAGCTTATAGCTATGAACATGGCAAAAAGTTCCATCAGAACATTGCGACTACCGAAAAGTGCTTTAAAGGCCAAAACATTACGCACATGTTTGGCGAATAATACTGGTCTTTTTCTCGCGATACTGAGACAAATGCATACAAACGCCAAATTAAAAGGTCCAAATTCCTTTAAAAACATTTTGACAAAAAAAAAAAAAAAACCCGTCTTCAAAATCACTACAAAGTAAAAAATAATTTTAAATAACTTTTCCCATTAATTTCTTGGTCAAATTTTAAAAGTTATTTATATGTATTATGATATTGGAAATATTATCATTTTCATTTTTTCTATTTTGTTTTATTATCATCAATATATTAATTGCTTTATGAACATAAAAGCTTTGAAGTCGGCGCTTATCTTACTAAGTCGAAATCATATTGTTCTAGTTTTTTCTAATTTGAATTTATTACCATAAAAATATTAATAACTTTATAAATATAGATAGAATAAGCTTTTTAGCGATTTTGTTTTCAATGGCAATAAAATTAAGATTTAAAATTACTACAGTGTCACCAAGGCAGCATAGTATCAAATATAAAAGTTTAAAATAGTGCAGGGATGGTAAAAGATCATGATTGTGTGTCAAAGATTAGCGCCGACTTCAAAGCTTTTATGTTCATAAAGCTATTAATATATTGATGATAATAAAATAAATTAGAAAATAAGAAAATGATAATATTTCCAATATTATAATACATATAAATAACCTTAAAAATTTGACCAAGAAATTAATGGGAAAACTTATTTAAAATTATTTTATACTTTGTAGTGATTTTGAAGTCGATTTTTGTTTTTTTTTTTTGTAAAAAAAAGTTTTTATTTCTTCCTTTTTAGAGAATATTAAAAACTTTATGTAATAGTATTCTCGAGGAAAATTTCAAACATGAAACTTTGTTCTTAAAAAATTTGTTTTATTAATTCCTGAAAGTTTATTGGGTATTTTCCATTTCTGTCTCTTTACAATTTTTATTAAAGTGCCACGCCCTTTCTATAATACCGCCCACTTTACTTACTGTAATTTATAATGATTCTACCTAGCCCTGTGCCAAATTTCAGTTCCCAAGTATCAATATTAACCGCCAAAGAGTACTTTCCTTAAAGTGCCACATCCTATGTACAATCCCGCCCACTTTTGTAATGATTCTACCCACCAACCTACCTGCATACCAAATATTAGTACCCTAGTGTCAATATTAACTGAGATATAGTATTTTTAAAATGTTGCCACACCTATTTTTTTAATAACGTCTACTTTTTTGACCGTAAATTGTTGTAACTGTGCCTACCCATGAACTAAATTTGTATTGTGTTTCTAATATTGCCACACCCCTTTGTCGAATAACGCCCACTTTCTTCAGAGTAATTTTTAAAAACTGTTTCTACCCCTGTATTAAATTTCAGTGCCCCTAGTGTCAATACTATTTGAGATACAGTGTTTTTCTAATATGATCACACCCCTTTGTCAAATAACGCCCACTTTATTGACCGTAATTTGTAATAATTCTGCCTACTCCAGTATTTTTACTGTAAATTCAAGTACCCTAGTGTCGATATTAACTGAAATACAGTGTTTTTCTAACATTGACACGCCCCTTTGTCGAATATCGCCCACTTTTTTAAAAAAGTACCTCCGCGTTCATAGTATCTATCTGTTGACAAACAATTACGGAAATCGGGCAAGTTCTTTAGGATTTATCTATGTATATACATTTAAAAAAAAAACGGACAAACCAACGAACTTGAGAACCTCCTCCTTTTTGAAGCCGGCTAAAAAATAGATACATTTTCGCGCGCTTTTTTTTATTAAAAAAAAGAAAAAAATAGATACTTGAATTAAGGGGGGATGCTTAAAGGACAAAATAACGAACAAAATGCAAAAAAAATCATTGAAACTGAACTAATAGATTTCGAGTTATCTATCGAAACGTTTTAAAAAAACTAGTTTCGAGGAAATCGCGTTTAAAGTTTTTTTACGAAAACCGTTATAACTTCTGCTTTCTTTTTACACATCGATTTAAAAATATGTATGTTTATTCTTAAAACTATAAAGAACACATTAAAAAAACAAAAAAAATTTTTTCGTAAAATTTACACAAAAAATTTACACCTTGAGGGCCTCCGGGAGTTTTTCGAAAAAATTATAATTCTTTAAATTTTTTTTTTAACTATATTTAATTTTAGATCTATTTTTTTTTACAATATTATAGTATTCAAGATTTATTCCTAACATTTTGGTCCAAAAATATTCGTCGATAAGGTAGAAAAATGCAATGCCGCGATATATCTTAAATTTGTGGTGAGCAAGATATCTGATAACTGATTCATGCTTTAATAATGTAAAACAATTTCGATCTTAAATACAACTTAAAAAAAAAACAAAAAAAAAAACAAGTTAAGAAAGTGTTTTAAAAAAAACTCCAGGAGTCCCTCAAATTTTAATTTTTTTTTAATTACCATCGCAATTTTCAACCAAGGCTTAGATAGACCGTCTTTAAATGCAATAAAATTAAATTGAAAATCTCCTTAAATGCATCTATTCTCGATTTTAACTTAGTTATGAACCTACCCAGCAGAAAAGTGGACCAAATTTGAAATAATTCTGAACTAGTTCCAAAAAGGACCAGTACCAGTTCCACTACAATACCCTTTATCATTGAACGAACTGACGCTTTTTGCGGGTTGATGTCATAGGAAAAGACAATTGTCTCCAGAAACACTCCTTTTTCCCTATATTTGAACTAGTTGCATTAGGAACATTTTTAAACTGGTTGCTTTCGCAGTAGCCTGAAAGTGGTTCTTTTTTAACTAGTTTTAAAGTGAACATATCAAAAGTGTAAGAATTTAGTGCAATGGAAAGGTCCTAAAGATCTCATTTGTACCACCTTTTCCATCCACAATCCAGAAAACATTTTGTCTATAAACATTTTTTTTTATTATTTTTTCTTGTGCGCAGCAAATTTTAAAAAGTAGCCAGAACGCGTTTATTTTTGTCAGCAATACTTTTGAAAACAAAAGCAAAGATAACTGTTCTACACTGAACGCCTTTTGTACTTTTTCAGAGATACTGTGAACTGCGCTAGAAATGAACTAGTTCACTTTTTCAGTTGACTCCAAAATAACTGCTGGGTAGTTATGGAACTTTGGTTTCCTCTCAGGTATAATCCTAAAACATTTAATTTGAATATTCTTTCAAGTGTCTTTAGACATACTTGGTGTACCCATAACATTTTAAGGCCTCTTTCTTTTCGTATTGTCAACATGGACTAATGTATTTCATATTTTTATCCAATTTCAGTCACTAGCTCTTGGCTTTGCTGCCCTGTTGGCGATAACCATACGCAACAAACAACGCAGAGAACAATTTTAAACCAAAGCTGAATTATAAATTCAAATGAAAAAAGGGAAGCAAATAAAGCGTAAAACAACATTTGTAAAATGCCTGATTAATGAACTATATATATAAAAAAGAAGCCCACACTTTATAATTACAATAATATAATAAAAAATATAAAAATATTTATATAATATAATATAAAATATATATTATTTCTATATAAAAATATTATAGAAAAAAATATTTCATTATGAGAACATAAAAGAGAATTGTTACAAAGTTAAAAGATTTTATTTACAACAGCAACTTTAAATTTATGTCAACAGTACAATGCATAAAATGTGTCTTATTTATGTACATGTTTATTACGATTTATACAAATATTTTTTTTATTTTTAAATAATAAGATTGTTGTACATGAAAACCAATAAAAACTTTAGAGAGAGTTTAAAAAACAACTTCAAATTACTTTAAAAAACTCAATTTATAACGGAAATTGAAAAAAAAAACAAAAAAAAAAGATACAGTAGTTTCGACTATGTCGTAACACAAGACGTAGAATTATTCAATTCGCTTTTGATGACATCTTTTTTAAAAATATTTATTTCATACACCTGAGGATATGACCTTTAAGAGAGTGCCGGAGAGGGTGAATATGTATCACCAACCCCCATTACTTTTGCAAAAGGAACATTTTTGCCTTTAACACCTATTCCCTCCGACCACCCTCCGAAAACTTAAACAAGCAAACAAAATTTGTTCAATGCTATCAAGTTCAACAACCCATGTGTCAAAATTTCACTGTCGATAATATGCCCGGATATTTAATTGGCTGCGTTTGACATTTCAATAACAGATTCTGTTAAAAAAGCATGCCCCTCAAAATTACTCAGTATTACTGGGCTACGCGAGTCTGTTAAAAACAACATGCCCCCAAAAGTATGCTTTTTTTTAATTATAAGATTTATGTCTTCACGCTAGATGGCGCTGTCTTCGCCGTCGAAAAAACCGGAAGCCGTCGATAAATAGGTAGCAAGTTTAAGCAAACAAAAACATCAAATGTTGGCTTTATATTTCATGTAATTGTGTAAAATTGATATAAGTTAGACAGTTCTAACATAAATTTTTGTCGCATTGAGGATCAAGCAGACCAACAAGTGCTAAGATCAATATTGTACGATTAGTACTTTAGGCCCACCAAAGGCTCAAAAAGTAATGTAAATACCGACACCTGATCACTATCAACCACCCTACTTACCTCCGAGAACGACGTATTCTACGTCAAAAATGTAAAAGTGTAAATAATTACAACCACAAAAAAGCGTCCATTTTATAAAAGGACTCAAAGCAAATTCCAAAGCACCCACAAAAACATTGAAGATGAACAAAATTATGAATACGAAATCTCCCCATTTCACGCATGATTAAGATGTATGGTATATATTCTTAATCTTGCATACACTCTTGTAAGTATTGGAGAAAATTTTGTTGAAAAGAAAGATATATTGGCTGCGAGGAAAGGAAAAATTCAGGACGAGTTTCGCAACAAACTTGGAGCACAATATTAGAGCACAACAACCGTTAGCAGGATATGGTTTTACGAATTATGGAAATATGGCGCAAATATTTTTCGATACAAATAACATAACAGCTGAGATAACAGGTGTTGATGGAGAGATCATCAAAAGATTGAAAGTCATCCTCAATGTCTTTAACTGCAGGGAAAAAGTGAACGCCGAACACTACGGGATACAGAAACAGACGATATGATTCAGAAAAAAAAATCCCTTAAGAAAGCTCACACCTACACTGCACAAAGTCCTAGTGCATGGTAAAGAATAGCAGTCGTTACCAATTGGAGAATTGTAC
Organism: Pherbina coryleti; assembly: GCA_943735915.1. Taxonomy (NCBI): domain Eukaryota; kingdom Metazoa; phylum Arthropoda; class Insecta; order Diptera; family Sciomyzidae; genus Pherbina; species Pherbina coryleti. Next base: position 42,044,584 of record OX030950.1, on the reverse strand, counting down.
GAAGAAGCGCAGGAATCCAAAAATAATGACTATACAAATTATAGATCTTATCTGCAAGATTTCTCGAAAACGATAAAACGTGCATCTCTTCAATATTGGCCGCATCATAAGACCCGAGAATTTCATCATTAAGGCATGGCACAACTCTAAAAGAGTTGAAAAAAAATATTCCCCGGGAATGTTAGAATCATAAGATAACACTGAACAAAAAAAAATCAATTTTTTTCCAAAATAACAAGGTTTCGACAGTGGATTCTGGTGAGTGTACAGAAAAAGGAAATATATGTGTATCGGCGTTTTTAAAGTTTACGTATGAGTCTTATTTTAGGGAGGATCTAAATTTCCGCCTTCGTGAACACTGAGTAAAACACTTTTTTCATAGAAACTAACCCCCTAAAACCAAGGGGGTTTTGTACGACATCTATGAATCAATTCTGAACAAGTAAGAAATTAACCCTTAAACACATTTTAAGTTTTGACTTATTTCTAGCATTTAAGTTGAATTTTTAGCTTTGGTATATTGAGAGACTTATCGTAGAATTTTATGGCAAATTTTTTTGTGGAACATTTTAACCAGTTATATCCTAGTTTTATGGGTAGTTTTTGCCTTTTATCATAAAAGGGTAAAAAAAAACCCATAAATTGAAAAGTTAAAGGGTGAAAATGTTCCACAAAAATAGTCCTCGTAGTATTTTACATAACTTCTCAAACACATCCTTTACCCATAATATAAGGATAACATGATTTCTTATGCCTTATTCTTAAAGCCTCCCCCTAAAATAAGACTCATACGTAAACTTTCAAAACGCCGATACACGTGTATTCTTTTTTTGTCAGAATCAGATCAGAATCCGTTGTTAGATACTTGTTATTTTTTTTCGTTTAGAACAGTGTTATTATATAAATTTCGATGAATGTTTTCAATGAATGTTTCGTTAAGTTTTGAAATTGTATTTCTCATTTATAATTTCATTTTATAATATTTATTTTTTATTTATGAATGACAAAATAATTTTTAAATAATTTATATTCTAGGTTTTCTTATGTTTTGAGACAATTTTTTTTTTCAGTGTAGCAATAGCTTAAGACTTTGAAAAAGGAATTTGAAAAACTCAAGTTATTCATCAGTGTTTTCTTAAAGAAAAAAAACATCATTTGTATAGTTTTTTATACTTTGTAGAAAGCCTACCTTAGATTTCAATTGTTCAGCATCCTGCCGATTTATTGAAATGAAATTTTATAAGAGAGCTGTATAGAAATAATAAGAGCTGTATTATTTTTCTACCCTTGCCAAAAAAAAAAAGAATGGAGACATCTCGATGTCAGAAGTTTTGAAGATTAACATTCGGTCTTTTTTTTTAAAGTTTTTGGAGGATTTTTTTTTTGCAATGTAGAAAATAAATAAGAATTTGAAAATTATAACGTATTGCTCAGGAACCATAAAACAATCACAATCCATATTTTATATAATTTTTAAACAAGAAAATATTAACTCATTAGCGCAACTATAAATGTCTAATCGAATTGTTTATTAAAATTGAAACTTAATGTCACTACACTCAGGGAAAACAATCGTAAAACCAAAGAAAATACACTTTGCCACAAAGACTTTTATTGGTTAGATTGTGCCCACAGATAAAACATCCTTACGGCAAAGGCAAAGGATTGTTAAATTCCCATGAAAAATATACTTTATATCAAAGACTTAAATTCTTGTGACAAAGATGTACGTCTTTAAAAAAGTCGATTGCTTTAATACTATCTTTGTATGTCCGCCTTTTTTTTCTATTACTCATCCCTTCTCCACTCTCCTTCCCACCCCCTCCCCCTTCACCTTGACCCTTAACCTATACGATTTAATCTAGTGCTAATTACAAATTATACATATGTATTAATACATCAATTGCCTTATATACGACATATTGGCCACAAAGTAACTGCGAGCTATAAGCGTGTGTATTTTTAAGAAAAATATGATTTTGTAGAAAAAATTCTTTAAAGTTATATACTTTGTCTTTGAAACAACGATGCTTAGCTCCAAGAAAACAAAGAAAATTTGTTGATTTTGCGTACTTTTTTAAAAAATCGTTATAGTAAATAATTTATCTTTACGGCAAATATTTTTTGATTGATTTAGCTTCAAAGAACTTCAGTCTTTTGTTTCAAAGATGCAGCAGTTGCTTAGTTAAAGAATAAATCATTAGTGCAACGATCTTTTCTTTGTAGCAAAGATATTTTGGTTACAGTCTTTTAACAACTTTTTTTCTTTTATTTTAAGGCGTTCAATTTTCTCAGTGTAGTAGTTATAAAATGGAACAAAATTGGCTGTTCGCGCGAAAATAAATGTCCATTTGTGCATTTTTTTTTATGTTATTCTCAAAGTAACTTATGCCGGTCATTGTTTTTACGAGATTTTAAAAATTTGTCCAGAAATTTATTAAATTTTATGTTGTTATTGTTGTTTATGTTGTTACTTATTAGAATAAGATAAAAAAATATCAAATTTTGTAATATTATTTAGCAAAAAGTGTTCAGCAATGTTAGTGTACACGCTTGTGTACAATGGGCGAATTGGTTACCAATAATTTTTTATTTGGGAAGTGGTGGTTTATTGAAGATGTCCCGAAATTACCGAATATCGTCCGATAATGACTACCTGCTGCTAAAAGAAGCTGTATAATCCATTATTACTGCAAAAGATGACGACAGGGAGCTTGACTTGATCGTAGTTCCACCTGATCCTGCTGTTGTAAGTGTCAAGGAAGAAGGTGCAGAAGATGATTTGGTTTCTTCGGTATTTCCACGCGATATACCAGGTATGGTTGAATTATTACGGCGTCAACGTTTCTATGAAGATTCAAAGCGGAATGTTAGCGACGATGAACCCCTTTCTACCCATGTTCCACCTCCCCAAAACGAGCTAAAAACGATGAGCTCAAACTCCTGCTTGGAGAAAAATATTACATATTTATTCTAAAGCTCATAAAATTACACAAGTAATCCAAGAAAGGCAACATTTCATATCAGATTTTCTTGAAACGTTTAGCCCTTCAAGGCTGTTTGAGAAATTTTTCAATGACAAAGTCTTACACTTCAGTATTAAAATTTCATACCTGATCCTCCCGTTGTAAACACCCGTGTACAGGTGATTTTCCAACTTTTCTTCCATTTTAACGTAGAATACGTTATACGGGGGTGTTAATCTGGAGCACAAAATTTTGAGAAAATGTTTGTCACTTTCATTATAAGTTTTTAATACTTTATGCATGCATTGAAGAAAATTCAAGTATGGTCGTAACATATTTAATATGTCTTCTTTTGATTTGTATTTAAATAATCATATTGCTACATATAATTTTTTTGATTCTATAAGTAAATCAAAATTTAACTCCTTCAAATTTTGTATTAATTTTCATATGCTTTGTATTTTATGTATTACTAGCTTTTCCCGGCGCGCGTTGCTGCACCCTGCAACTATATGGGAACATAATAGGTGTATTCATAACTTTTCTTAGACTCATAGTTTGACACCACTGTTATTTTCCACTGCCAGTTACAGTTTCCCAGTAGCAGGAGATCACCAAATAGTAACTCCATTTTGAGTTTGTGTGTAAGTATTGCTACTTTTACTTTCAAAGCTATTCGATAATACAAATTTTGACTGTATGGGCGGAGCCACACCCTCTTATATAATGCTCATCCCAGTTTTCTAGTAGATGGACATTATCGAGTTTTAGTACAGTTGCCGACAGTGAGCATACAAACTAAATTACCAAAATGTAGCCAAATCGACGAAAACCTTAGGAAATATAGCATTTTTATTGATTTGTGGGCGGTAAAAAGGGGTGTGACACAAATTTAAGCCATCTTGTACTTGAAAAAAATGTGCTGCCAAAATTTCAGCTCTATCGGCTCAGTAATTGTGAAGTTTCCAGCCATCACACAGACAGCGTTTTGCTTTTTGTATACATATATATTTTGGATAAAGATTATTGGTTATAACTTTTGATTGGTAAGAGATACTAAGATAATTTTTTCTAATAAATTAATTTCTTAGCTTTTATATTTTTACAAAAATATAAAAACACAATATTGGAAAAAAAAATTTTCTTCGAAAAAATCAAGGGATAGGGCTTGCTTTTTGAATCACAAAAATGTTTTTTAATTTTTGCGCAAAATTGAAATAACTCTTGTGTACAAATGTTATAACTTTTAAATAGAGTTGACAATTTGTGAATTTGTATTTAAATTAGTTTTACAACAAAAACAAATTTTGAGCCTTTTTTTGAGGAAAAATCCAAAATTTTAGACCTTTTTTGAAAAAAAAATTTAATATGTATATACTCAACTAACGGTATTTTTGCAATAAGGTTTTCATAGTACTTTGATGAAGCTTTAAGACAAAAAAAAATTTAACAAAATGTATACAAATGCAGCGGAGATATTTGAATCGAAAGTCACAAATTTAAATTTCTGATTGTTTTTTTCTCATTAATAAGCAACGATGTTGCATTAAATATATCGTTGTAGTAAAATTTTTCATAGTTTTCAAAATATGTTCATGTTTTTGATGTCAAAATAACGGAAATATTTTTAGTTTTACTAAATTTAAGAAATATTTTATATTTTGTAAATATTTGCACATGTAACCTAAGAAAACAACTAAAAATAGGCGATTTTGTAAAAAATTTGTACTACAGCACCATCTGGTGACCAAGGTGGTTCAAAGAAGATACTGTCAAAAAACTCATTGTACTTGAAAACTACTATATACCAATTTTCATTCTAATCCCATGAGCGGTTTGGGAGTTTTAGGTGGTTTTGCAAAAAATTGTAATTGCCATGGTGTAATTAACAAGGTGATCGTGACGTTTACTAATTTCCCTACGGTTGTCAAAAAATGTTGAGAAAGTAAGAAAAAAAGAGACAAGCTGCGGAAAAGTGTCAAATCGCTTGCACTCAATAAAAAATTGTAATAGATTGTTTTGCAACTTTTGGTTGGAATTTACCAACAGCTGCTTTTGACAACAGTGGGTAAAATTTTTTTGAGATAAGCTAAAAATTCACGATCACCTAGTTAATTACACCATGCGTAAAGCCTAGTATGCTGTAGAAACGAAAATTTCTTGGCATATAATTCTACACCCGAAATATTAGTGTAGAGTCAAAAATGTTTGTGTGGAGAAAAAAGCAACTACAGTACGACCTAGCTCAATGCAACTAATAGAAATTCGGCCAGTTGACGTAGTTAATGTTGAAGAAACGCAATTAAACTTCTAAACATAAAGCTTTATGGCTCTGAATCCTAGATATTATACTTTTATGTATTAAGATATGCACTTAGTTTCCCTAAATATTGTTTTAAGAGATTTTTCGTATATCAAAAATGTATTTTACAAGAAAAGAAGAACTGAAAGAAAATAATATAAAAGTTTATGGAAGTGTACGCAAATGGAAGTTGCGATAATTGTGCATTTTTTTTTAAGTTGCGTTTACTGAGTCAACAATATAAATTTTTGAGTATTGCGATAATCGAGTGTTGCGTAAAGCGAGATCGTACTGTTTTCTTATTGAAATGTCAAAATTCTGGCGCCAATTAAATGCCCGGACATATAATCGACAGCGAAATTTTGACATTTCAACTCTCCACATGGTGGTTGTACTTGCTAGCATTGAACAAATTTTTCACCTCTACAGCGTACTAAGTAGCGAAAAAAAAATTCCGCTGCCTTTTCGCTGTCAAAAACTCAATGCATTCCTTATGGAAAGTTTCTTTCCGCTTCTACAGCATACTGGGCTTAAAGCCTTAAATAGTACGTAACTAAACAAGCGTTTAAAGGTTGTTTAAGGAAATCTATTGAATAAGGCTGTTAATGACTAACGTATTCTACGTCTGACCTATGCGCCCGTGCTATCTAACACAGGCTTGAGCTTTTTTATTTTTTATTTTTTTGTTTTATAACTTACTTTTACTCTATTTAATTACATTTATAATAAAAAATCATAAAAACATACCGTCGTTTTGCTATGGGCGTTAATGGGTTAATATGGAGATCTTTGTATGCTTAATTCATACATATATTATAAAGTCTCACTTTGACCATGAATTCCATAGCATCCTGATGGTTTATTAAAATCAACTAGCACAGCATACATGGTACTGTATTACTTCTCTATCCACAGCCAAAAGCAAAATCATCGAGGTTGCTCAATTCGATCAAAAGTTTTGATTTTTGCAACGAGAAATGCAAGATGGAGCCACTGTGTGTTCTTGGTGTCTCGTCACGATGTTTTGGGCATGAGACATACACATCTCATCTTCTTGTACTATAGAAGACTAATTGACCAAAAACAACGTTCATACTGTTTTGAAAGTTCGATGTTCAACCGACAGGGTGCCTTATGACTTTTTCCTTTTCCCAGGACTCAAGTTACTACTTTGCGGAAAGTTTTTATACGATTGAGGCGATAAAGATGAATTCGTAGAAGGAGTTGAAGGCGATTCCAAAATCATTCAATGGAAAGTGTTTTCAAGATTGGAAAAAGCGTAAGGATATGTGTATTACTTGCAATGGAGATTACTTTATAAGGAAATAAAATGCATATCGATGAATAATTGAACCATTTTTGTTTTATTGAAGAATTTTGAGTATTTTTGGATGGAAATCAATGATTTGTTATAGAATTTTCTGCTATGATTTATCAGAGGAAAATTATAAATTCCACACAAGTGAGAAAATAAAGATTGGCACGATAAAAAAATATATATATGCATATATGTATATGTTTATTAAAAATATTACTCACGTCATGTATAAATGAATGAAATGTATAAATGAATCCATGAGCATTTATTTCAGAATATGAACTCAAGTTGACTGCGCATGGATTGCGATAACTCAAGTTGGCTCTTGCACATGGAACCTTGAATATCGCCAAATATTTGCTGCACCGCATCTCCAGCAAAATAATACTTTAAGTTAAGCAACCCAATGTGTCTGTCTGTCTGTGGAAATGCTGAAAAATATTTATTATGTGAATTTGTGTGTTTTACCTTGTTTTACAAATTCAGCTCTTTTCAGTTATTAATGTTTTTTTTATTTATGTTTTTTTTTTAAACTCATGGTTTTCTCCACTATACCTCAAATTAAGTCAATCGTTTAAATATAAAAAGCTTTTAGGTTTTTTTTTAATATTTTGTTTTTTTTTTCTTTTAATTTCGCACATTTAAAAGTTTCCATATCATAAGCGAGAACATATGTTTGTTGTTATTTTTGTTGTTGTTGTTGTGTTTTTGTTTCTGTGGTCTTGTAAATTTAGCTTTTCCATAAAACATTTCGGAAAATTCATTTCAGTTTCATTGTGAAGACGCCGCGTCGCGTTTCGTTGTGCCTTCGTTGATTGTGTGGTCAGAAGAAAATAAAACAAAAATAACAAAAAAATAAAAAAACAAAAAGTTTAAACAAAAAACTAATATCTTACAGCACTAGAAATTTTAAAAATAAACATAGTTTAATGGAATAAATCAAAAAAATTTCATAATAAAAGCGCAAAAAATGGCTTCCACGCGTGGCGCTCTACAGTGGTCTTTAGTATTTTTCAACACAATCAGTGTGGTGAGTATTGAAGAGTGATCTGGTATAAACAATTTTTTAATCTAGTTTGTTGGTTATTGTCTTAAGTCTCTTTGCTTACCTTCAGTAAGTAAAGTTTATCTTTACCTACTATTCTTTACGTATACATCTGTATATTCATCTGTATTTTCGTGTAATCAGACCAATGACTTTATTATGGTTGTTTCTGTAATTTTATTTTTGTTTTTAGTATATATTTCCTTCGAAAATTTTTCGAAATATTTCGACTTGTGCTTTTTTAATAAGATCAAAGCATTATTATTTGTTTGGTCGTAAAAAAAACTCGTAAAATTTTTATGAAGTGTCTTGTACAGAGGTGCCGCAGTAATTTTGTAAATGTTAATGCGAGGGTAGCTACATATATTTCGAGATTAATTATAAAGATATAAATTTCTTTTTTTCATTAAAAATAGCTTTATCGTTTTTCAAAATATTCTCCTGGATGATTAAAATGTTTTTGCATGCGTTCAAACCTTTTGTCCCATAACATCTATCCCATTCCGCTTGAGACATCTCCAAAACATAGTTTTTGAACGCATAAACGGCTACTTCTGGCGTCGAAAATCTTTGTCCAAGCAATTTGTCCTTGATGCGTGGGAACAGAAAGAACTCATTGGGTGCCAAATCAGGACTTTACGGCGAATGATCTATTAATTCGATGTTTTGAGTACTTAAAAACGCCTTTGTTTGAGCTGATGTGTGGGAGCTCGCATTATCTTGATATAGAATAATTCTGTTCCTTATTTCACTGAGAACTACTGGCAAATAAATGGTTGGTACCATTCCGAATTGACCGTTCTACGTGTCTCAAGTGGTACTGTGGCCACATGACCAATTTTTTGAAAGAAACAGGCGACCATTTGATTCGCAGTGTTTCGAGCTCGAACAACTTTTATTGGATTCGGTTCATCATTAAATACTCATCCATTTGACCGCTGCTTACTTTCAGGCTCATTCGCACAGACCCATGATTTGTCATCATTAACGATTTTATATACGTCTTTTGAAGCACAGTGGTTGTATTTTATTGAGCCTTTCTCATAGAATCGACACGAGCCTTTTCTTTTGAACGATTGTCAAATTTTGTGAAATCCAACGTGAACAAATCTTTTTCGCAACTATGTTTTCATGTAAAATGCTAGGTATATATGTTGGTGGAAGTAATGCCCAGAGATGCCTGAATCTCACGGTACGTAACATGATAATCAAGTATTATCAGCATCAATTTTTTTTTGGCACAACAGATTTTGGACGCCCCTCACGAAATTCGTCAGTGAACAAAGTACGGCCCCTTCGAATTCTGTTTACCACCGATAAAAAAAGGTTTTTGATGGTGCTTCATCGCCGAAATTCGAATTGAGTTCATCGATGCAGTCTTGTTGAGATAATTCACGTCGAAAGTTGCAAAAAGTAATCGCACGAAAATGTTCACGTGTTAATTCTATTTTTTTTTGCTGAAACACAATTTTAAAAGCACTGCAAACAATACAATAAGCGCACGAACACCAAAATGTTGTTAGCACGTATAAACATAAAAATGTCAAGCTTTCCAATGGAGAGGTCAGTTTGACAGGAATCTCATTGTCGTTGCCAGATTCCGAAGTTTAGGTAGTAGCCTATGTATTCCTTCTATTAATATTTACAATTTTCACCAGGATTGTCTATACTATATCGAGTTCCTTAATTTAAGAATTAACTTCGGATGACGAATAAGAATGCTCTAGAATCTTGGGAACATTAGAAATTTCCGATCAAACGTTGGCTTAGATCTTTTAAACTAGAAAAAACAATTTCTCATAGGCGAAATAATGCTCCATTTGTTGGTTTGAGTCTGATATATTTTCTGTGAGTCATATCAAACTTTTTTTTTTTATAACCCATATTGAACTTTTCCACACTAGCCTTAAATTTAAAACTTAACATCTTTTATACATATAAATACGCAAACATCGAATGATGTCCAACACTTCTTTCATATTTATAATAAAAACAAGGGAATGAAACTCATATCATTCGAAAGGTGCTGTGCCACAGATGTGCCCAAAAATAACAAGAAAAATTAAATATATCATGTGATTATTGCATTTCAAAATAAATGTATGCATTTTCATACCCAAAACTGTATTGAATCTCTCTTGTAGTTTGAATTTCTTACTCAAGAGCAAATACAAAAAAAGCTATACAAACAAATATTGTTGTTGCTCTCATTTTCTCTCTGTCTTTCTCTCTCTCTCTCTCTCTCTTCAGCTAGTCACAATGCAACAATGAGAAACAACAACGAAACACAACGACGCAGCCTTGGCATGGTGTAATAACAATAAGGTGTTAGTGAATTTGACACTTCTCTCTCAAAATTATAAATTTTTTCGCCCCGCTCCTGTCAAAAACAGCTGATGGTGAATTGGAATGAAAATAAATCAGCTAACGTTCAGTCGATCGAAGCTCAATACCATGTCCACTTCTTTTGATGGCTAATATCAGTTGAGGTATTGAACTTCTTTTGGCATTCGATATTTTTTTGAAGCAGTCGATGTGAATGCAAAACAATTTGCATGCTGGCCAAAGCTTCATGTCGGTGACACCTTCCAACGCACGTTTTTGATCAAATGGCAAGACCATTCAATGGCGAACTTGGCAAATGGGCGAAGACAACTGCAATAACTTTTTGTCAACACAACACGGCACAATTAATTGAATTAAATATTTATTTAAACTTTATTCGCACAATAACCTATAAAAACTATAACACATCATCATCTAGCAAATCAAACAAATAACACAATTTGACAACTATCAACGGCTCCTCTCTTTTGCTCACAAGTTTTTGACAGAAAGAAAGCTATTCTTGGTGTTGTCAAAAATTCACTAACACCTTATTATGATTACACCATGAGCCTTGGTTGAATTAATAAGGTTGTCGCAAGGGTGAGAGCGAGTGCCCATAAATGTCAGATTGAAGTTGACAGCTCATACAAAATCTTCAAGTGAAAATTGACAAAAAGTAAAACCGATAAAGTTGTTGTTGTTTTTGTTTTTCATTGATTTTGACAAATCTGGGTACTGAGAAGAGAGTACGATCAGCCCTGCAACAACCTTATTAATTTTACCATGGACACAGCTCTGTTGAACATCATTGCTGTAGCATAGACTCCTTTTACATTGGTGAAGAATTGGCGTCAATTCTTTGCTTTTCCCTTTTAAATTTATCCTCTCTCACGCTAATTGTCCGCGATTTTCATCAACAAATGCAAGAGTCGACCGTCAACTCTTGACCAATGTAAAAGGGGTATTACATGAGAAAAAGTAGAATGCGAATTCAGATAGCCTCATCACAGACCATGATACAATTATCCATGGTAGGAGTGACAGTTTTTTCGTCTTCCACCAACTGTCAAAAAAAGTATAAATTAGAGAACGAAAAAAGTGGAAAAGAAAATAGACATTAAAATATACAGGCAAATGAGAGTCGGTCCAAGATACTTGTGAGAAAATAGCCCGTTCTCACTCCTACCTTGCATAATTGTATCATGAAACAGACAATATATTCATGTCGTCATTAGACCGTGAAGAGAGCCGCAACAAGATCCAAAATGCATCAATCATGCAATGTTGTTGCATAGAATTATTATTTGGAATATATTTGCGGCGCGATAAATGTGATAAAACCAGAATGAAGGATTTTTACTTGGCCTTACGACAGCAAAAAAAGTCAGTACATGTAAAATTGCAATATTGATGCATGGAGTCTTTACGCGCTGAGTAAAAGTGCTACGAAAAATTTTATTTTGCAAAGATAAAAAACAGTTCTATGGCCTCATTATGAAACAACATCATCAACATTTCAAACCGTAATTAGGCAAGGCAAACCGCATTAATGCAGTTAAAATGCAACAATCTTAACGTTGCATCGAACTATAATTCCATGACTATTGGCGCTACGATAAATTTTATAGAACGAGAGTAAAGCTGAGGTTTTCCGTCACATGATGAAAATAAAAATAAAATAAAAATGGCGTCATAAAGCCACTCAGGGAACACCTTAAAGTAATCTGAACGCTACAAATGCAATAGCAAAAGCAAATAAAAAAAAGAATACAAAAATAAATTAAAATTAAAATATGGACAAGTATTATGACAAGGATTTGGTTAAGCATTAGGACAAGCTTACAACAAGGGATCAGAGCAAGGATCTGGATAAATATTAGGACCAGGAATAGATAAGGAGTAGGACAAAAATCAGAGTATAGAATTAGACAATGATTAGGACAAAAATTCAGACAAAAATTCGGACGATGACTCCGACAAGGAATGACGCAAGGGTAGTGACAAAGATTGAGACATACCTAAAACAATATTTGAGACAAGATTGGGAAAAGTATAAGGATAAGAAATGGGACAAGGAATATAACAAGGGTTTGAACACACTAAGAACAAAATTTAGGACTAAGATATCGAACTGAAGTGGGAAAAGGACCAAGATAGGATTTGAACAAGGATAAGGTCAGGAATTTCGAAATGGATTAAAAGAAGAGTTTGGACAGGAATTAGGACAATTACTAGAAATAATAAGAGAATAGGAATAAGAATGAAGATTAGTTTGGGAACAAATGATAGAATCTGGACAAAAATAAGGACAAGGATAAAAATACAATGTCATGTCAAAATCTACGGATGTGTCCATGATATAGCTAACTTATTTTAAACTTTGACCAGTGTATTTCAATGAATATAATAAAAAACAACAGAAAAACTATTTTCATACGGTAGAATTTCGGCCATAGGCGATACTATTATACTTAATACTATACTTTTTTTTATAAATAAATGATGATCCTTCAATTTGTATCTTTAAACTTCCACTAAATTGAAATTTTGCTTTTTTTGCACTCAGATAATCGCCGTTTTGGCTCTAACAGCTGTTGTTTATGAATTCGAAACATTCACTCACGGCTCACCGCAGTACACGGAGGAAATTGTGGAAATTTGTGCCGCTTCTTTGCTGTTTATTGCAGCATTTGTTGGCTGCTGTGGCGCAGCATACAACTCAGTACAGACGATAAGCGCGGTGAGTGGAAAAGAAAGAAAAACAATTCCATTTTAGAAACAACTAATTTTTGGATGCATGCCGTAGTTTATTATTATATATTTATTGCTGCTATTAACACATATCTGGCAACTAGTGAGATACAATGAGGATAAGTTATTAGCTGCCACAGAGACTATGGTGGCCTATAAATGGCTGGAAGAGTTGGATAAGCCGGGCGCAATGCACGGTTTGGAGGATAAGGTTGGTAACGTGGAAATGAGAAATTTGTTCAGTTTTTTTACTTACCAATTTTATTAAGTACGAGTGCTGTGGCAAGGATAGCTACAAGGATTATATGAATGTCGGCATGACTGTACCTTTGAATTGTTACATTTATGAACCGGAAGTGAGTGCGCTTCCTTTTGGTGAAGGCTGCGTGACTGCTATGAAAGCAGCACATCTTGAGATTTATCGGGTTGAGTGGTTTGTGCATTACATCATGATTGGCTTTGAGGTGAGTGTGGATATTTGGTGGACTTTTCTTATAGCATGTTGCATAATTTTTTTTTTATTTCTTTTAATTGCAGTGTTTGGGTATTATTTTGGCCTCGCTATTGATTTGGCGCATTGTCAGCAAACAGCAGAGATATACTTATTATTGAGTAAAGTTTAAAAATTTTTTTGATCGATATTGTACTTGTACGTTTCACTTCAAATTCCACCACTGATGTTTCAACTTTAACTATTTTTAATCAAATGCAACAATTGAGACTTCAAATTCAACTTCTAATCTGGCATGTAAAAGTTTAATTTGTAAAAAAAAGTTCTAGTGTAAAAAGTTTAATTTGATTTTTTAAGAGTTACAGTTCAATTTTATATGTAAAATGTTGAACTTGAAGTGTTATAAGTTGAATTTGGTTTGTAAGAAGCTGAATTTCAAATGCAAAAAGTTGAATTTGAAGTGAAAAACAATCACCGATTTATTTTTTACAATTGGAACTAAGAGATATGCAGTTATTATTATTAAGAAACAGAATTTTGAAAATTATTTGGAAACAATATAATTGTTTATTAGTTTAAAATCTTTGTCTATTTTGTACCGCAAATATGTTTATGACATTATTCTGTAAAGAAAAAAATTACTAACAGAAATCCTAATTTTCAAAGAAAAACAGCACCGTTATTTTATTTAGAAAACATCTCAAAAAATTAATGTAAAAATAGTGGATAATGTTACTTACTTACTAACTTCGTTGGCGTTTACAACCGTTAGTCAGATATGGCCTCATCCGTCAGATAAGGTCGGATATATCAGGCTGTCCAACACTGTAGCACTCCATCTTCAAAACAGACACAACTCAAAATTTTCAGGAGAAGCAAAAAATCAGTTTGTTTTTCAAAGCAATCCATACAAAACAAGGAGATAAAACGATTTTATTTTAAATTAAAGAGTTCAAAGATGAATGCAAAATTTTGATAGTTAATGGAGGTTATCACTACGAATAGTTTAACATTACAAAGTAAAAATTTGTAAATTTTGACTTGTGCCTGACTTGTGCGACAACCGGGTACCCAAATCGAATATTTCTTTGTCATTGGAATATTTCATTTCATTCGCTTAACATGACCAAGGCAGCGAAGTTAGCTTTTTATGAGCTTAATAGCATGTTCAAACCATAGCTGTTAAGTAATGATTACTCGTCGTAATCATTACGACGAGTAATCATTACTTATTCGATTCTTTTTTTCAAAAAGGTAAAATAATTGATTAAGTGCGATTCTTTTCTGTTTATAATCCTAATCACATGATTACGATTACAAATAATCAAAAAATAATAACGATTACTTGAGATTACGCAAAATAGTCAAAAAGAATCAAAAGTAATCAAAAAAATAATCCGATTACTTTTCGATATTATTTTTGATTCTTTTTTGATTAAAATTTTGTTAAATTTTATTAAAAAAAAAAACAAAGTTATGTATTTAACATAACAAGTAAAGAAGAACGAGAACAATAATGTATTATAGTACAACATAAACGAAACAAAAATAAAACCTTAATTTAATTTGTTTAATTTAATAATACTCTAAATTACTATTTGCATTCATAACAACTAATTTTTCAAAAGAAAAATCAGACAATGATTGCCGTCTTGGAGTGTTTACTATGCCGGCAAAAAAAAATGGTCTCTCAACTTACACTGAGGGCATTAAAGGAGTATTGAATGAAAGGAGTGGTTCCTTCTACAAGCCATACTTTTGCCAAATCATTTAAGCACTTGAATTGTCATGCAAGTAGTTTAACGGTGTCCTGTGAAGAACCAGTTGTGTCAATTTCATCATCACTTTCACAAAATATTCCGTACTTTAGACTGAAATTCTTAAAATAATCAAAAAAAATCAAAGATAATCTTTAAAAGTAATCGAATTATTTTTTTGATTACTTTTGATTATTTTTGATTATTTTGCGTAGTCGTTATTATATTTTGATTATTTGTAATCATAATTATTATTATTATTATTATTATTTATTATTAGTAATCAATTATTATAATCAATTACTAATCATAAAATTCTTGCTTAAGGATTATATAATCATTACAATTCTTTTTAAAAAATAATCTAATTGATTACTAATCGTAATCGCAATTTAACAGCTATGGTTCAAACCGACTTCATTTAATGTGTTATTCGAAAAAAGGTTTTTTTTTAACATCATCGTTCATATATTCTGCTTTAACTAGTTTCAAAATGTCAGTTTATTTGTTTATATTTTGAAAGAAATAAAAAATTGTTTATTAAAAATATAAAAAAAAACAAAAAATTCAAAAATTTGTCAAAGAATTAAGAAAAATTTGTTAAAGAATTTATTTGTTTACATTAAAAACTTCAAATTAAAAAGCTCTTTTCAGATTTGGCTGCGTTAAAAAAGCAAAAATAGCTTTTCTGACGTTAGCAAGAACACAAACCAGTGATTTAAAGAGTTTCGAAACGTGTTAAATCATTTAACACGTTAAATTTCCAACAACAATTGTACGCATTTAACTTCATTTGAGAACTGGTTTTTCGATTTAACTTTATTAAATTGATTGAACATAATTAAATGCTCGGTTTGAACATGCTATAACAATGCCTATGATGTCATACAATTCATACAGCTCATGGTTCAATCGAATTCGGTACTCGCCATTTACGCAGATTGGGTGGAAGATAGTACGGAGAATCTTTCATTCGAAGGCTTCCAAAATCTTTTCATCTAAACTGCTCAACGTCCAGGTTTGTGCTGCATATAAAAGGACGGGCATGAAGAGTTACTTATGGAGCGTAAGTTTTGTTCACCGGAAGAGGGCTTTACTTCTCCCCCCACAGTAACACATGTAGGTAAGAGTTATTTGATCTCAATGCTGATATCTTTGGAAGCATTATGTTGGTAGACAGACAAAGTCCTGAACAACATCGAAGGAGATTTTGAAAAGAGGGATGTGATTTCCAACATACTGGGACTTTTTGTTTGTTGATATAACGTATTTCGCCTTACTTGACTCGAAAAACAATATAAATACACAACATCAAAAGCCAGACGTGAGAAGCATAACACTTATAGAATACCGTGTCACCATGTCTCAGATCAGCTGCTCGGACGATTCATCATGAGTTAGAATAATTCGAACGATAACGGATCACATTGTGAGAATCCTTAAAAAAAAATAAATAACTGGCAATTTCAGCCCTTGAAAGGACTTTGACCTAGCTTCTTATGATAAATTGTGTTGTGCGTGTTATTAAGTTTGTACACAATTGACCGAGAACCGGACCAACATGTTTAATAGGGGGAGTATAGTCCTTTTTTTGTTTTTGGATTCGCACTGGAGGTAAGAAATTTTCTAAAGATACAAATAGCCCGTCCTTCAGAGTGTAATTCTATAGAGACGGATCAATTTTGCAGGTAAACCAAACTGACAAATGGATAGTATAGGTGATTCGTTATTGGACTATTGGAGCATTCCACTGAAAAAGGTAATTTTTGACACATGTATTTGACACATACATATCTCATTGTTTTTTTATAAATTGATTGACGGAGTTGGTGGTAACGTAAAGCAACTTGTAAGCCAAAAAGCTCGAGCCTCGAGGTCAAGGAGATGGTACAATAATCCAAAACGCAAATGATTTTGTCACATTAGCAGCCACTTTAGTACCTTCTACGAAGGTTTTCTATATTTCTGAATCAGAAATAGCTGATAAAATCCAAAATGTTTATCCATGGGAAGCTGCAAGGCCTGTTCCGGGAATATCAAAATTTCATCATATATTAGTCGACGGTCATAAAGTAACATGCAAGAAACACACTTTAGATAATCATAGTGTTAAGTTTTCATTTAAAAAATGATTCAAAACGAAGACTTAATTTCTGAATTTCGTACGAGTCCCGTACAAACAAAAGTGTCCCGTACAAACGATTTCATTTTTATTTTTTTATTCTCATTTTTATACATATTTTTTCGAACTTGTAGTATTTCGTCATACCATGATCGACGAAGTCTACATAAGTATATTTTTAATTTTACAGAGATAATTAATTTTGCTGAAATTCTCCAATAATGTCAAAAAATAAAAATTAATGGTGGTTGTCCCGTACAAACAAACATCTCTTCATACTTATTACTGCCTATTTATGAATATTTTCAGGAACAAATAATTGATTTTGAAAAGCCTCCGTTACACTAAATGAATGTACTAGATGCTTTGTACAATAACATTTCGGTTTATTTTTAATTTAAGATCTTAACTTATCAAATGCGTACGGTTTGTCCCGTACCAACAGTGGAATGCTCCTATTCAAGACGGCTTCTTAATGGGCAGATATATGGGTTGTCCATTAGAGCGTATCGACTTCTGTGGGACAAATCTGATCCCCAATTCCGGTACCAGAATTAAATAGTATGTAAAAAAATCCTTTCGATTGGTATGTTTTTTTTTTTTTTGTCTAAACCAATTTTGGCGTTCCCCGAATTTCAAAGTGATTCTACTTTTAATTTAATTTTTAATTTTATTTTTGTTTTTTATATAAAAGTATTTTAACACTTTTGGGTTTTTACTGTTGATTCATGTAAAATTAGATTACATTTGGGAGCTTTGAAAAAACCATAAAATCTCGTTAGAGTATTTGTCAAATGGGATGAAATTTCCAGTTCTATATTTTTATACCAAGGAATTATAAGTTTGCTATCCTTTTTAAATTCAACTATAAGTAGATCTCCAGTACGAAGATGATCAAAAATGTAATTTGTCGCCAAAATTGGTTCAGACCAAAAAAAAAGTATTCCATACTAGCGGATTTTTTATATACCATCTAATTTTAATACTGGAAATGGGGGACAAATTTTCGATACACTCTATTGTTCATATTGAAAAATCTTTATAGTTTTAGATATTAGCTGCATTCCCGTGGCACTGGATCAGATCAAATCTCAGTGGAACAACTTTAGTTCAACTTTATTACAATTTTTTTATTACAACTGTCTTGAAACAGCTGTTTGATAACAATAGAAATCAATACAAAACAGCATAATTTAGATTTGCCAACTATGTTCGTTTTTAACAAAAAATGCATTTAACTTGGCAGCATTTTCAGATCAGAAATAGAGCCAGGAAAAGAGCTAGTTCTAATTTTTGTTTTTGCTTTGTGAATAAAATAAAGCCATGCTCTAGATCAACGACCACGGGAATGCAGCTATTTAGTCTTAATTGTACCATATATTGTTACTCCTTTCTAGACCAACATTTCATCTACAGTGGTAAATGACCTAGCACGTGAACCATTATTTTCAATTTTCAGACTATTTTTTAACAAGCTTAAAAATTATATCGTTATAACAAATAAGAAGCAAATTTTTTCGACCAATTCAGACAAGCAAAATATCCTATACTAACCTACCCGCTCGTTGATCGGAATTACTTTTGGGGACTCTAAAATTTTGAAACTGATTTTATTTTATAATTTTTAATTTTTCAACCCGTTTTTTAGCATAAACGACTGTAAACATGAAATAAACTGTACGTACAAGTCCTGCGCCTCGGCAATTTTTACAGTTCTATTCGAAATTCGACATATTTTAGCATAACCTTACTTACTCAGAATATTTTGGTGTATGTGCGCATATGACGTTGTTCACAGTGGCTCCCGGAATTAACGCCCGATGAACTTAGGCAAAAAAAAATAAATAAAAAAAAATCCCGATTTTCCATAACACCGAATTTTGAAATAAAAAGCCCGAATTTGAAATGGCAATTGAGCTCGAAAGAAGAAAATTAAACCCGAACTGTTTGAACAATGAAGCCCGAAAAACTGCTGAAAATTTCGGGCGTAGTCTCTATTTCCAACATTTCCTAACATTTCCAAACCATTCGAACGCAATTTCCTTTTTTCGGGTTCAATTTTCAATTGTCATTTTATTTGTTTTTGATGCTATTACATGAACAAGGGGTCCATGGACACTATGTCCGGATAAGGCCCAAATGGTTTTTTTTTATAGTAAAATGATATACCCATGTACGGAATGTTGCTTTTTATCTTCTGTACAAGGGCAAACCATTTTATCATAACAAGTTTTAAATTTGTGCACTTTTTGGGAATAAAAAAAAATTCGGGCATTTTTCCGTTTGTTTTTTCGGGCCTAAATTCCAATCTTATTTTTCAGGTCTTTCTTCCGTTTCAAATATTTGAAAAAAATATCGAAATTTTTGGCACAAACGCCCGAAAAAATTACATATCTCCCGAAATTTCGGCCATTTTTCCTAGGCCCGATTTTGTGTGGAGAATTTCGGGATTTTTGCCATTTTTTTGGGCGTTAATTCTGGGAACCGTTTACATTATAAAATAGTATTTCAGCAAAGAACTTTAATTAACACGTGAACATTTCCGGGTAATAACTTTTTTTTGATTTTCGATGTGGATTGACAAGACAAGAAAGCATCCATCAACTTAGTTCCACTTTTTGTAATGAAGCAACACACCCAACTGTACAACGCTGGTTCAATAGGTTCGAGCTTGGTTGTTGTTCTTTCCAAGACTAATTCCATTAAGGCCGTCCAAAAACACTTGTTCTGGCAGAAAATCTGGGATTTATTTAATTATGAAATAACACCAAACGAAAAAATTAAAATATCCCCAATGAAATATCCTCCTAAAAATAAAATAAGCCCCAAAAAAGAAAGGTTTAAGCTTAAAATATGCGACTTTTACAGAATAAATAATTTGTAAAAGGCGCATTTACACAAAAACATAAAATTACCCCTCAATTTATTGAATTCGATTACCCAAATCGAATGAAATAAATCCCAAAAAAAAAAAGATACAGTAGTTTCGACTATGTCATAACACAAGACGTAGAATTATTCAATTTGCTTTTGATGACATCTTTTTTTAAAAAATATATATTCCATACACCTGAGCATATGACCTTTAAAAAAGTGCCGGAAAGGGTTTATATGTATGATCGACCCCCATTACTTTTACAAAAGGAACATTTTTGCTTTTAACACCTATTTCCTCCGACCACTCCTTAGGAGGGCTCCCATAAAAATTTTATGGTTTTTGTGCCGGAAAGGTTTTTGCCTTTGACACCTATTCCCTCCGACCACTCCTTAGGGAGCTCCCATACAAATATTATGGTTTTTGTATATTAATTCCATACACCTGAGCATATGACCTTTAAGAGAGTGCCGGAAAGGGTTCATATGTATCACCGACCCCCATTACTTTTGCAAAAGGAATATTTTTGCCCTTGACACCTATTCCCTCCGACCACTCCTTAGGGGGGCTCCCATACAAATTTTATGGTTTTGTCGATAAAACCGGAAACTGTCGATAAATAGGTAGCAAACTTAAGCAAACAAAAATATCAAATGTTGGCTTTAAATTTCATGTATATGTATACAATTTATATAAGTTAGAGAGTTCAAACATGAATTTTTTTCCCAGTGAGAATCAAGCAGACCAACAAGTGCTAACATCAACATTGTACGATCAGTACTTTAGGCACACTAAAGACTCAAATTGTGACCTAAATACCGACACCTGGTCACTATCAACCACCCTACTTACTTCCGAGAATGACGTTTTCTACACTAAGGGAAAAAAATATTAAA
This sequence comes from Pherbina coryleti, assembly GCA_943735915.1. Taxonomy (NCBI): domain Eukaryota; kingdom Metazoa; phylum Arthropoda; class Insecta; order Diptera; family Sciomyzidae; genus Pherbina; species Pherbina coryleti. The sequence goes on along the minus strand of OX030950.1, from coordinate 42,023,773 downwards.
TTTATCCAAAAGCTTTTTTAATTTATCCAAAAAGCGAGTCATTTTTGCACCAATAACGCATTTACTTAAATCGACTACGTAAATATTTAAAATTTATTTAAATACTTTTTTAATTTAATTAAATATTAAAATATTTAAACAGAATTAATAAAAAATATATTCAAATTATGCACAAATATATTTAAATATCTTTCAAATATTTACTATTTGAAAATAAAACTATCGCATTTAAGGAAAATTTATATAAAAATATTGAAATTGAAAAACAATTTATTTGAATATTTCCCACGAGCTGCGTCCATATCAAACGCCATTTAGTGGTATATTTTATTTTCTTTTTGCGAAAATATGATTTGTGAGTCCGGTGGTGAGTGCGATGCATGATGAAATCATGTAGAGTGGAGTGACATTCTTGAGAAAATACCGAGTTGTCACTCCACCTTACATGAATTCATCATGCCTCGCACTCACAAATCATATTTGCCAAATATCTAGCTATATTACCCTTGCAACATTAACTAAATGAGAACTATAAGAAACATGCAACTGCTGGTGCGAAGAAACTGCAGCAGCATCGCACAGGAACAGAGTGTGATGCTGCTACTGCTTGGCGGCTGCTTGGCAGCTGTATGGAATATGTATGTCAGTGTGTGCCATAAATAAAATTTAAATACGGAAAAAGAACGAGTTGTAAGGAAAATATTTGATTTATCCACGTAAATATTTAAATGAAATATATACTCAGGCGTGGATAATGTTAATATGGGTTATTTCCCTAAGTGTACGTCAAAAAAACCAAAATGAAATAATCCCCAAATAAAATTTGATTGCGGCTTATTTTACTGGGCTTTATTTGATAATGAAATAAAACCCAAGAAAAAATGGAATATCACCCAAAATTTGTGAAATAGTCCTCAAAATGAAATTTCATATATCATATGAAATAACACCCAAAAATGTATGAATATTTTTCGGTGCTTATTTGATTTATTTCTTGGGGTTTGTTTCATTTGGAGGTTATTTCGTGGATCCCCTCAACTTCGCCATTCAAAGTACACGGTGGAAGATAAGGTTTTCTTTCTTTTAGTAGGTTCGGGAAAATTCCAATTTTTTTATATTAAATATTAATTGATTTTATAAACAACTAAAAGCTGATTGTAAAATGCTCAAAACACGTCTGGGCAGTATTACCAAACTTAATTTGAAAACCGATCAAATTTAACCAAACATCTATTTTTAGCTCTCCTGAAAAATTTGCTTTGGGAAGATAAGGTACCTTTTCCTGTGAAACATCACAATTTATCCGGTCATAGTTCTCTCATAGGATGAACTTTTTTTTAAGTTACTTGTGAAATATGTACAAAAGAGTCTGAAAATGTTTCTGAGACATATTTCGGACCACATCATGCTCATTATTAGACTTACTCTTACGAGAAGATATTAAGCTGGCACCGAATTCTGTGTTCTAGAATCTACCTGGCAAATACTACTTTTCTCAAGAATGTGTGTCTGTAGAGTAATTTGCGAAAAACTGGCGAAGTGTGGCCAACCCTAGCTTACTACTCAAAATGGTACAAACTTCAAATAACTTCATTGTGGTCCTAATGAATCGATTAAAGCGTACATTTTTCCCCTTTCCGCCAATTATATCCAAGCAAAATCCAATTTAACAGGCCTAATTGTGCATTAAAAAAATGCTTAATATCTGTTAGTCAGTTCTTGCGACTTGCGGGCGGCATTTCATAGCGAGTTAGGTAAAATTCCCTTTTTGTTTTTGAGCTCTTGATCTATTTCTGTTTTTTTTTTTTTTTTTTTTTATCATCATAACAAAAACTAAGCTTTCGTTTTGAAAAATTCGAATAATGAGAGCTCAAGCTCCATATAAAAGTTGCAGCGGGGAATTTTTTTCAAGTCAGTCTCTGAACTTAGCTCGACTGTGGATGTGGATAAAACGAATTTTATACTCGCCAGTGCAATTTGTCTGCTACTTACAACGAAAACCCATTTTTTTTAACAACATCGACAGATTTCAGTTACAACAACAAAAAAAACTGCATAAAATGAACTGCACGATATCAATGCTTAAATTTGTGGTTGTTGTCGGAAATGTGTTGGCTGCGGTGAGTAGATAAAATGAACTGAAATATTAAAAACTAAAGAATTTCATCATCTCACGCTTGGATGAGCAAGCAATTCAAGCTGAAGATGCGTCAGTTCTTTTTAACAACTTATTGAGCTGACGATGCATCCCGGTATCCAATTTAATTATTTGAATTATCCTTTATACTTGTTTGTTAGCTTTGTGGAATCGCCACCGTCATCATTTCCGCCTTGGCGTTGAGCACCTTTCATGAGGAGCATTCGACTTTCTGCATATTTGCTATAGTTGTAGGCTTAATCGTTTGCACTATAGCATTTTTAGGCTGCTGCGGTGCACATCGTGAATCACCAAGCTATTTGTGGAAGGTAAGTAACTGCTGTTAATTTCTTACAACTGGGATGAATGCTCTGTATTTGTTTTCTCAGTATGCTGCCTTACTCTTCATTGCGCTGGTAGTTCAGCTGGTTATTATTTTGATTTATCATTCCAAGGATTTTGTAAAAATGGCTACTAATGAAGTGGAGCTAATGTGGGCAAAGGAGCTGAAAAATCCCGGACCAATGGATCAGTTGGAAAGCTACGTTAGTAAATATGTATAAATTATTTGTTTATGATATTGTTGACAATTCTTAACCCAACCAGTTCAAGTGCTGTGGCCTACATGGCCCCAAAGATTATTCTGTCAACAATCGCACCATACCGTCAAGTTGCTATCAAATAGATAAACCTGAGGGATTCAACCTTTATGTCCAAGGCTGCTTTGAAGCTTTGGCCCTAGTCTATGCGTACTTTGGCAATATTGTTAGGGTTACAAATTGGATATTGTGCGGTGTTGAGGTGAATTTTATTCTTTTTTTTTTTTGTATTTAATTGAAATTTAATGTTATACTTTATTTTTACAGGCCATCTCCTTGATCTTTGCTTGCGTATTAGCGCGCAGATTTCACTTTTACAATCGCATGCGTTATGCTACCAATTAAAATTTATTAAATTTTAATTAATTTTTCTATAAATTTTAAATGCAATTTCAAAAGCACGGTTCTTAGTTTTATTATTATTATTATTATTATTTTTATATCTTATATTTTATAAAAAACCAACTTATAAAAAACTATTCCCGGTGTTACTCGGGACTTTATTCTATTTTATTTTATATTATTTTTTCAAATACAATGTCTTCTATGGGAAATTATTAAATTTTCCTGTATTTAGATAGGAAAAACTATATTTTAAAAAGTATCACCACCTCAGTGTCATTCTGAGGGTCTAATACAAACAAAAACAATCTGAAACACCACACGAACATATGTTGTGAATATAAGGTGGATATCTTCAATGTTTCGGCCGTGATGGTCAGACATACGGATCAACGTTTTTATATATTTACCCTTCGCGTGACACATGGGGTCTTTCGTATCCCAGCGTTTTTTTATTTTTACTGCAGTTTTTTTTACAGGTGTATGTACAGGCTGGGAGTCACGCGGAAAACTTCTGGACACGAAAGACCCAATGTGTCACGGCATGAAATTTAAATAAAACAACCATGCTGTAAGATATGAAATTAATTTTGAAGCTATATTCATGCCATTATGTATGGAATAGCACATTACTTAAATAGCCACCTAAAGGCTTCGGTGGCAGTACTTGAAGCGGTCGGTCCAATTTTTTATAACTCAGTCCAATATGTGTGACATTACGAGGGTACTATTTATATTTCGGGAACTGGCAACACTAATATCAATAGCTAAAATCTGGCATCACCATAATAAAGTTTGACATTTGTTAGCATAAATGTACTCACAACGTTTTGATCTACAAGTGCTATTTGTTTTGTTTACAGTGAGTTAAGAAAATCAATTTGTTCAAAAAATGGAAATTACAAGAAAGGGGTTTCGTTGGATTACACAGTGCAACACGAAAAAAAATAACCATATACGGACACCACTACGTGATAAAAGACTAAAAAACAAAAGACCCGTGTCTCCCAATTTTTCCCAAAGTCATGCACTTTTTTGTTTATGGGCCGCCAAAGATTTGGGGCCTCGGTATCATTTTCGCAAATAAGTGATCATTTTCTCGGGCTCATATCTTGCAAACCGTTCAGAATTTCGATTTACTCTCTGAGGCAAAGTTGTAGCTCTTTTCATAAAGAATTGCGAACATATAAAATCAAAAAACTTCACCTTCCAGATCAAAATCGCAAAAAACTTAAAAAAATTCGATTTTTTTTTACATTTTTTCCCGTGTTCACGTCCATAGGTAGCAAACCGTTCAAAATTCAAGGAAACAATCAACTACAAAAATGTACCTAAGATCTCAATAAACAAATTTCTACAACATATAAACTTCCTGGGAATTATTCTTAACACCGTTTAGGTAGCGCTTAGGTACTTTTTTCTCTTTTGCGGCTACCTAAGCGCTACCTAAACGGTGTTAAGAATAATTCCCAGGAAGTTTATATGTTGTAGAAATTTGCTTATTGAGATCTTAGGTAAATTTTTGTAGTTGAAAAATGATACCGAGGCCCCAAATCTTTGGCGGCCCATAAACAAAAAAGTGCATGACTTTGGGAAAAATTGGGAGACACGGGTCTTTTTTTTTAGTCTTTTATCACGTAGTAGTGTCCGTATATGGTTATTTTGCCATGACTTAAAAAATTACACACAGTGTAATTTTTCACAACTTTCGACGTGGATTATCTCAACAAGAATGTGTCGATGAACTCAGTTCTTTGTATGACGATAAAGCGCCATCAAAAACCACAGTATATCGCTGGTATAGTGAATTCTATCGTGGTCGTAGTTCGGTCGCTGACGAATTCCGTGAAGATCGTCCAAAATCGGTTGTTGTGCCACAAAAGATCGATGCATTACGTGAACTAATAATGCAAGATCGTCATGTGACATATCGTGAGATAGAGGCATCCTTGCACATTAGTTCAATACATTCGATTTTGCATGAACACTTATCTGGAAAAAAAATTTGCTCTCGTTGGATACCCCATAATTTATCAATCGCTCAAAAAAGTCTCTCGTCGATTGGTGTAAGGAAATTATTAAAAAGTTCAATCGTGGTGCTTCAGAAGACGTGACAGGTGACGAATCATGGATATATGCGTATAAGTTGGAAACAAAACAGCAATTGACCGTGTGTGTATTTCAAGACGAGGCAAAGCCAACAAAAGTTGTTCGCGCACGAAGCACTGCGAAGCAAATGGTTGCTCGTTTCTTCCACCGAATGGGTCATGTGGCCACTGTTCCGCTTGAGCAACGTAGGACGGTCAATTCTGAATGGTACACGACCATTTGTTTGGCGGAAGTCTTCTTAGAAATTCGCAAAACCAACCGCCAAAAACGAATCATTCTCCATCATGACAATGCGAGCTCTCACACATCTCGTCAAGCATGTGCATTTTTGATCAGTCAAAACGTCGAATTGATGACTCATCCTACATACAGTCCTGATTTGGCACCCAATGACTTTTTCTTGTTCCCGAATATCAAAAGTCAACTGCGTGGTCAACGATTTACGAGCGCCGAAGAAGCAGTTGAAGCGTTCAAAAACCATGTTTTTGAGGTATCTGAAGAGGAATGGAAAAACCGCCATGACAAATGGTTTCAACGAATGCAAAAGTGTATTGACCATCAAGGGGAATATTTTGAAAAACGATAAAGCCATTTTTATTTAAAAATTTTTGTTATTATTTGCTATTCCCGAAATATAAATAGTATTCCTCTTATTCCGGCTATAGCGTCCTCGAGCTCGTCTAGAGTGGTTGGCTTATTAGCGTAGACTAAGAACTTGACATAGCCCCAGAGAAACTAATCGAGGCGTGTCAAGTCTCATGATCGCGGCGGCCTATTGATGAACGCTCGCCGTGAGATGACCCAGTAGGCAAAATTATCTTTCTCCACTTCGAGCGTTGCGTTGCTTATAGGTATTACATGTACGCCGTCTTGTTGGAACCAAAGCTCGGATATATCGATGTTGTAGAGCTTTGGCCACAGAAAGGCGGTTAACATTGCTCTATACCGAGGACCATTATCGGTTACAGTATCTCTTTCCCCATTTCGAAAGAAATAAATCGGTAACAGTATCTCTTTCCCCATTTCGAAAGAAATAAATCGGTAACAGTATCTCTTTCCCCATTTCGAAAGAAATAAGGTCCCATACTGCACCAAACAGCCAAACTTTGTGGTTGCATTGATGCTGGGTCAAACACTTGGGGATTTTAGTCACCCCAATAACGGCAATTTTGCTTATTGACATATCCGATAAGCCAAAAATAGAGTTCGTTCGAGAACATGATTTTTTGGTCAAAATCCGGATCACCGGCCAACATTTTCAGCTCCCAATTAGAGATCTTATGGCGTTGTTTACGGTGGTCCGGCTTCAATTCTTGTGTTAGCACAATCATATACGGATATAGGCCCAAATCCAACCGCAAAATAAGCCTGGTTGACTCTCTGGCGATGCCCAATTCAGCTGATCGGCGCTGAATTCACATTTATAAATCTTCTACACTGGCCGCTACAGTGACTATATTCTCTTCACTTTGCATCAATCTTTATCTAATTGGTGGCTTAAGATCTAAAAGAGTGTACTCACGCTCAAAATTTACCACGTATGAGCTTTGCGCTCATAGTAGGCTTGGGCATTATAGTTCACCACAAAGATCGCTCTTTTTAGTTCAATCGTATGTAATGAACTAGTTCGTACATTTAGTTCTTTTAGTTCGTTCGTTCTTTTTTTTCGATGCATGTTTTAAGCGGGAAGTTCATTCACTGCATTTGCATATGCGTCCGTCTACTCGCTGAACGCAATGTAATAGAAATATGTGAAAGCTTACAGATGAAAGTTTATTTACTGCATTTGCATATGCGTCCGTTTAGTTGCTACGCAAGCAAAGTCGAATATATTTCAACTTTTCTTGCGTAATTTGCGTTTTTTGACAGCTCGTTACTTATAACGAACAGAGAGAAGAAATGAAAGAAACGAGTCAGAAACTCACTACTTTTAGGGATGGCTCTTCTATATAAGTCTTAAAAATTGAAAATGTCTATAATTTTAATTTGTTAATTTCTCATAAGAACTTTTTTATACTCAGGTTTTAAGATTTTTTTTAATAATAAATGAAGACATTTTAAGTATTTTTGTGTAAATACGACAAAAAATTCCCCATTAAGAACATACCAAATATTTTACAAGTTTGTAGCCCTGCTGAGTCTGAACGTAAAATGCAATCATTGAACTCTGCCATAATGTTCTTGCGTAAATTGTGCCAGCGAGTAGGCGGACGCATATGCATATGCAGTGAATGAACTTCCCGCTTAAAAGTTAACTTACTGCATTTGCATATGCGTCCGTTTACTCGCTACGTAAGCAAAGTCGAAAATATTTCAACTTTTCTTGCGTAATTTGCGTTTTTTGATAGCTCGTTTCTTATAACGAAATAAAAGCAACGAGTCAGAAAATCATTAGCTTCAGGGATGGCTCTTCTAAATAAATCTTAAAAATTAAAAATGTCTATAATTTTTTCATTGTTAATTTCTCAAAAGAACTTTTTTATACTCAGGATTTAAGATTATTTTAATAATAAATGAAGACATTTTAAGTATTTTTGTATACAATAAGAAATTCCTCATTAAGAACATACCAAATATTTTACAAGTTTGTAGCCCTGCTTAGTGTGAACGTAAAACGTAATCATTGAACTCTGCCATAATTTTCTTGCGTAATTGTGCCAGCGAGTAGATGGACGCATATGCAAATGTAGTGAATGAAGTTCCCGCTTTACTTCGTTTGTTCTCTTAGTTCGTTAGTTCTTTCAGTTCGTTCGTTCTTTTAGTTCGTTAGGCCTTCTAGTTCGATTGGTCTTTTAGTTAGTTTCGTTTACTCGTTCATGTCCAGGTATATAAAATGAAACAAACTTTGTATGAATATGTGATAGCCATCAAATCCAACATTTCTATTAGTGCAGACACACAAAGTCTCAAACCAAGTCTCAAACTAAGGATTCAAACCATAGCTTGGTAAATTTAGTCATTTTTGCTCTCGTTCGTATTGTTCCTACTCGCTGCAATATCAAGTGAACTGAAACGAACTAAGAACTAAAAGAACGAGAAACACTGAACTAGTTCACATAGTTCATGAGTGGCAATCGTTCAATTTAACTAGTTCGTTCATGAACTACCCAAGCCTAGCTCATAGGAATTATGGAAAGAAATAGAAGGATTTCATTTCAAACTTTTTACGCTTAGTTAGTTTAAGCTACCTATGAAAAACTAAAAAAAAAAATGGTTGAAATCGGTCAGTCTCTAGGGGTACCTCCACTGGACCTTTATTTATTTTTATAACATTATTTTGTATGGGTGGTAAATTTCAAAAATTGCACTTTCATATTTATGTAGTTTTTTCATAAAAAAAAACAAAAGTATTTGGTCACACATACAATTAAAATAAATAAACCATAAATATTTTTTGATCTTAGAACTCGGAAGGCTTAACTTAAAATACTGCAAAAATAATAAATAATTTCAGGAAATGAAAGGAGTCTTATCTAGACAATTAATACAGTTGTCGTCGCTTCTTGTTACGCAAATTTATACCAAACATACAGGCAATAATTAAAGTTGCAGCCTTTGGGAAGAGAGTAAAATATCATTTATATAAAATTTGTTGCAAAATTCAATCCAACGTACCTCAACGCCCACCAAAGACCAATCAGTTATTTCCTCTACACGTGAACCAATGGCAAAAGCCTCCTCCAATTTGCTGATGCAACCCGTTGTATAGAGATCAGCGCTGTTTGAAGAGTTGGAATTCTTATAGCAACTGGTGGGTATTTTTAGACCACTTTGTAGATAATCATTAAATCCTATCTTGCCACAGCAGCCGTACTTAAGATAATAAGACCAATATATAATTTTTGTATAAAGAACAATAAGAATACCTGTATTTCATAAGCAGCCATTGCATCCGAATTGTGGAAATTCTGATTCCAAGCCACTTCAATAGTTTCCGTCGCAAATTTATTGAAATTAATGGGCAGCAAAAATTTCACAGCAATTTGAGCTACCAATAGTAGGAGCAGAAGAATGGTATACTATAAAAGAATCAAAATTGAATAAATGTTTCAACAATCATTTAATATAAAGGGTGTATCAACAAGAGATGTAAGATTGTTTTTTTAATAAAACTAACAATTCGTCGGCTTGGAAGGAAAACTGACCAACTGACACATTTCGTGAGAAAAAGCAAAACAAAGTCCTTTTTGCTGTATTTCCTTTTTAATTTGATCCTTAAAAAGACCAAAGGGATATTTTTAGCCGAAATATTAGACACTCAGTATTACCTGAAATTTTTTGATGACTTTCTGTATCATACTGTTTCAAAAAGTAAAAACCGAGTTTTCGTAGTTGGTCGGTTTTCCTTGTAAGGCGACAAATTGTTTGGATGTCTCTTGAAATTTGATTGGATAATAAAATGAGTGACATGTAGATTATGTTGTGAAAACAATCTCTTTTAAAACTGTCAAACGATCAGCTGTTAAATAATACGCAACCATACACCTCTTGTAGATATACCCTATATATATATTAGAAGAGAGAAGAACCTCCACTCACAAACCATGTTAGTCGTAGAGATTCACGTAGCGCTCCACAGAAACCGAGCAATGTGCTAAAAATCAGCAGAGATCCTAGCGATATTCCTAGAATACACGGTATATATATGACATTACTAGCAGCGAAATTGATCAAAGCGAAGGAGCTGGCCGAGATCAATAGAGTGCCGTAAAGCTGAAAAAAATTAATGTAAATTAATAGAATTTATAATAAAAGGAAAATTAGAAATGATGGATAAAATAAATTCATTACAACAAAAAGAACTTCTACAAAGAATTATGGTATAATCTGTAGAGATGCAAATAATAGGGGTACCTTGTAAAAATATGAAATTTCTGATGACGATAATGAAAAGAAAGAAAAAACGAACTAACACTCATTGAAAAATAATAGGAGTATAGTACTACATTTACTATAATTTTTCATAAAAATAAATAAAACACTTATGTATATATAACACAATATTATTTACTAATCATTTTGTACTTTATCATGTTGCTCATGGTACCTCATTAAAGTGAGGTCAAGAGTTAAAAAAAAAAAAAATAAATAACTGGCCATTTCAGCCCTTGAAAGGACTTTGACCTAGGTTCTTATGATCAATTGTGTTGTACGTGTTATTAAGTTTGTACACAGTTGACCGAGAACCGGACCTACATGTTTAACGCTGACTCCCAACGGCGATGAACGGAATGTTCTTGTTCTCAAGAAGCTTTACATGGCATTTTGTATACTCTCTGAGGTTTGCCATTGTCTGCAGAGAGGTGGCGGCCGTACAGAAAAATGATTTTAATTCAAATAATTTTTTGTCGCTGCTGGGGTTCGAAACCGGGTCTCCAGGTTCTTTGACATAGAGGCCACGCACTTTAACCAACTACGCCACGGACGCCACCAAGAGGTCAAGAGTAAGTTTGAGCATTAATTTTCTTTAAAATTTTAGTTTAGTGTTTTTTCGTAAGGATAATTACTGGATCGTTGAACGGGCCTATCTTAAGAACAATAATAGTGTTAAGACAAAGAATATCAGGCATGCCACCGACGATCAAAATATAAAATCACGAACAAAACCTCACAATGAGAGAACGTCCAGAAGTTGCCATCAAGGTGAACTCATCATAGAAATCTTTAAGAAAAAATTGATACAGCGAAGTCAACAGAAAAGTCGACAGCACAACGGTGTTAAAAACAATTATAATAAAGTGAGTATTTATAAAACCTTAATATTTTTATATCGAGTTCGTATTACTCTCTATTCTAAGAGCAATATACCTCTCTTCTTTCTGATAGATTGAGTCGTGGTTCATAGTTCTGGCGATAATAATATCAAGCCCCGGTTCGCACTTAATAGAATTGAGAGATTTTTGAGATAATTGATTTCTGTCTTCGCAGGGATAGTTAAAATACATCATATAAGTTTTAGAAGTAGTTTTTTTACTCTTTCTTTTCTATGGAACAGTTTTTGCTCTCATTTAAAAAACAAGTTTCTTTTGCGATTAGATGTCTTTGCGCAGCAACTTTTCAGATTCGCCGTCGGATGTTATCCAAATAGAACCTGTGGAAAACCAGATTAATTTTTAATAATAAGAAAAATAAATAAACGAGTATTACTAAGAAGTGCTTCGTAGACGTGTTTGAAGGCCTTAAGTGAGCGTTTTCCATGGGTACCATAAATTTTATACTCGTTGGTCAGCCCTCCATGATATTTTGAAATTTTTCACGATTCCGTCACTTACATTGAAAACAATAGAGCAAGTTTTCACCTGAAAAAAAAAGACACCGATATTTTAAGACATGTTGTCATATGAAAATCGATATTGTCCCCTTCAAAGTACTACACACCGACTGCAACGTACTTATGCCAGCACTTGATCCAATCCTCGATATATTTTTCATATTCGGTTTGCGGTATAGCCATCAGAGCCATCTTCGATTTTTCCATGATCTCATCTTTCGTCTTGGGTGCTGAAACGCGTTCCGAGGAGCGGTTCTTGAGTTGACCGAATAGGAAAAAGTCACAGGAAGCCAAATCAGGTGAATTCGGTGGTTGTTGAATGGTATTCGTTTCGTTTTTAGCCAAATGTTCACGATAACGATGGCTTGTGGGATGGTGCGTTATCGTGATGCAAGATCCACGAGTTGTTTGCCCACAAATTCGGTATTTTTTGGCGAATCGCTTCACGCAAACGTATTTCCATTTTTAGAATATCAATGACAGATCTGGCCAACTAATAAAAAAAGGAAAACTCAAATAGAGTGACTGAGAGCACAACACGGTGGTGATTTCGAAAACTTTTTGATCAAGGTAGTATACAGAATATGCTCACATAGATTTTTTCATTTTCGGATGTTATTTCCTCGTTGATCGTCGTCAAGTCCTTCTTGGTGGCTATCGGGAATTTTGAACGTAAAGGCAGCACTTCTGCCTGTTGTCGCATTAGTTTCTTAATTAAAACGCTTTGCTCTGACAGTACCTCAATCACCACTTTTAATTGACCTTTATAAAAATGGAAAGAATTATTGAAACAATTTTAGTTTGAAGGAAAAACCTCTTACTTCGAAGCTCATCTAGATTCCGATCGAGAGTGCCACATTTACAGACATCCAGCACTTCTAAGTATTATATTTCAACTGATTGCAATAATTTAGCTGCGCACTCGGTAAAAGCAATCGCGAAAAAGTAACGACTTTTAGCGTTAAGCTTCATGCGTTACTAGGCAATGCAATTGATGCCTCTGCAGCACTTAGATGTAGAAAACAAGACAATTGGCGTAGCTTTGCAGTGCTTAGGGACAGAAAGGGGGAGTACTTTCCGATAGAAAAAGGGGCAACTAACGTACTTGTGCATTAAATTGGGATAGAAAAATAACCACTAACAGTCAAAATACTTGCTGCAAAAATATCAATTATCTCCGGTTGGGCTACAGGGATATTTCAAGTCACGGCTCAAGCTCCTCTCATTTCTGAGAGCTATTTCTCCCTTACATTTAATATTGAGTCGCGGTCACACACCTTTCGATCCTAGATATCGGATTATTACTGTGAATTGAAATAAGAGTAGCTTTCAATTTATCAACATGTAAACAGCGTATTTATACTCCTACACATACTACGTTAGGGTTAAATTAGCTCTGTCACTCCCTTTGTAACGCTCATAACCAGGTATGATAGGTACAAAAAGTATATACCATGGGATACTTAACTTAAGAAGTTCAATAATAAGCCTTTGCAACCCTTCTCCAACAACCTCTAATTGAACACAAACCAAAATATTTCTATTTGAGGCGGTCGTGGCCGATTGCGTTAAAGTGCGTAAATCACTCGGTTGATAGAAACCTTAATTCTTAAGAGTCTTTTAAATAAGAACGAAATTTTGACTTGCATTATGAATGTTTAAGAGCCCAAACAGAATCAAAGCGATTGGCGATTGGCGATCGGCGATCCTCTCTTCTCGCCAATCGCTCAGAACACGTCCAGAATGAAAGCGATTAGCGATTGGCGAACTAACATATCCAGACTGAATTGTCAGTATGTTTTGTTTTGTGTATGCATAATTGACATGCAGAAAACAGAAACACAGACATCACAGAAACAATTGTCAGAAGAAAATAAAACTTTAGAAAATAGCACTGAACGTACCCCATCATTAGGAAAAATACGGCAACACTTATCATGACTGACACCACTCAAAGAGAGGATCGCCAGAGAAAAAATAGAATAGATTCTCTTCTGGCGAATGTTCGTCGTGATCGAAGACCAGCGATTTGATTTCGGACGTGTTCATACGTTTTCATGTATTCTATTGCTTGAAAATGTCACCAATCGCTAATCGCTTGATTTTTAAGACTGAGTTTTAATGACCATGATTTTTAAGACTAAAAATTTAGGAATAAAAATTCTACAATTGAATATTGCTTTCCAGCTCTTTACCCGTATTTATATGGACCAAAATGGATCTTTTGTAACAAAATTTTGTTTGTACTAACGAGTAAAAATTACGTGAACCGAACCAGATGTGATACACAGAGTGTCTGAAACGTAAATACATAGTTTAAATATTTATTGTTCTGTGCATCACATGAGTGAGGTTCACGATATTTTAATAAAATTATTACCGCGGACGAATGGTGAGAAAAAAAAATTCATGAGGTGCTTCGTTGGACTTTTGGCTACTTTTGATTATTTTTAAGCCAATACACAATCCTTTTAATAGATACTCTATGATACATTTGAAGGATAGCCAATACACAAACCTTTTAATAGATTATTGTGATCTACTGCAACATAGATTAACTTAAAAGCTATAAGGGTTTAGGTTTGGTGGTATAGAACCCTCAATCGGTGGGAGAAGGTTCAAATTCCACAATGGACGAGAACTTATTTTTAATTTAACATTATCTTGTTGTAATAGAGGCAATCAAAATGTAACATCAATCTTCAGAAAAACGATGTCGGAAAAAAGTGTAGTTTTTGAGATTTCACTCAAGCAAATCATAAAACGAGGCGTAAAAAGCTCCGCTTAAGAAATTTACTATGTGGACAAGCAAAGTGAATATTGGTAAAAAAAGGTTGTGTAACACTGGTCCTTAGCTTTATTTGACACTGAAATTGAAGAATTCAGATAGATGTGTTTTATTTTCATCAAGTTGAAGCCTTAAACAAAAGCTTTATCTTGTTTGTTTATATATGTATATCACCAAGTGGTAGTTGAAGCTAAAGTCAATAACGTTAAAAGAACAATTGTGAAAATTATCTTCACCATATGAATGAGGAGTGGAAAATTTAATCCGCCTTCCCACCTTCAAATGGGCATAAGTATATCACAAGGCGAAATGAGCATTAACGCAAGAATAATCGTTGTTGTTGTTTGATTAAAAAAAAAAAACACTCTTCGACTATTTTGAGATTCATAGCCTATCCACATTGAGCGCGGCAAGCGACGAACACCAATTGTCACTTTTAATTTACATGTAGTTCTTATGGGACGAGTTTTTGGAGACTTCACGACGACATTGTTGCGCGACATCAAAATGTCGCTGTCGTCAGCTTCAATTTGATTCTAATTTGACAGGCAGCAAGAGTAAGTTTCTGCCATTGACAAACTGAACTGTTGTGAAATTTATGGTAGCGATGGTAGTGAGGGATGTTTTCCTTGAACTGTATTCAGAGCTGTAAAATCTGCATTCATATTCAGAATTTTAAGTAGAACTGAATCGACATAAAAATCCATAAATTAATGCAATATTGATTTTTAAATAAAATTTTACTTCACATTTGATTTTAAAAACTTAATTAATTATTTATTTCAATTAATCAGTTTTGTTGTTAATTTTTCAATTTTTTATTCATATGACAACTTTACACAAGGAATGCAATTCACAAAGAATTTTCAATAATTTGTTTTACCCATTATTAATATTTTATTCATTATTCATATTTTTATTCATTATTCATTTGTTTTTCATTGCTAATTTCTTATTTAATATTGATTTTTTATTCATTAATTGATACAAATGAAACGAATAATTAATAAATTTTTTAAATTTGAATGTGGAATAACATTTTTATTTATGAATGAGTTTTGCATTCATTGAATGGATTCTTATTTCGTTATTCACTTATTCACCTTTTTGAAAATAAAATCAAATTGAATGGATTTCTTTTACAGCTCTCACTGTGTTGTTATTCTAAACGGCAACTGTTGGGTCGGCTGAAAGCAGCCATTGTTTTTTGTATACTATGTTTGTTGCTGCAGTTGCTGTTGTCGCGTTTATTATAAACAAGTCGCTCAACATTTCACTACAACGACAGTGTGGAGACATGCCGTTCGTCGCTTGCCGCGCTCAATGTGGATAGGCTATCAAGGAGAGCTTCGTTCACATGCAAGCAAAACTCACTTTAGATTAAGATCGTATATTTAGACTAATCTTCCTTACTTACACAACATAGAATGTTAAAAAATATTGTGAAGCACTTAATTGTTGATGCTGCAAAACTCATTTTATTGATTTGCTATAATGATGACAAAAATTCAAAACTTTCACACAACTATTAATATTTTTTACGTTCAACTCATGGAGTACACAGAAAATTTATTACTAACATTCAATGCTTCATAAAAATTCTATATCAGCTGCGAAATTAGCCCCAGGCTTAATTTATTGGTACAATCATATCAGCCAACTGATAACAAGAGGCTCAACTACTACTTATCACTGGCGTTGACGAAATATGGCTCTTTTTTGTTGTTGTTATAGCTGTTGTTGTAAATTATAGTAACATGTGTAGACAAAATGCTTGTACTTGGGTGTTTGTTTTTATTTATAAACATTTTTTTGCAGCAATTTTGTTGATGTTGCTATTCTGCTAAAACAATTTTTGTATAGCAACATTTGAGAGAGATTAGCGTGAGAGCGTAGTATAAAATGCGGTCTAGTATGCACGGTTGCCACTAGTCCATTTTTTTTTCGTACCAAATTTTATGTAAAAATGTACCAAAAAGGAATAAAATGTACCAATTTTTTTTAAACAAAACCGTTTGATAACATTTCTCATAATAATTCATTGGTGTATATTTGTGTGTATACGAACAAAACAAAAATATTAAAATATTAAGTTATTTTATATACTATCTATAAAATTTTATATCTATTTTATATCCGCCACTTGCGACAATTTTGTTCTACCACATACCAATCGAAAATTTGAAAGAAAGTCCATTAGAAGAAATGGTAGATACTGCATAATGGAGGACACTACAAGCGCAAGGTCGTCCACCGAACTTGCTTTTCTAAAAATGTATTTTCGGCTTTCATGAATGCATCCATCATTATCTGTTATTTTCTCTTTTCATTGTTTGGACAATGCAAAGTATTCTTTGCATATCTGTGCAAGTTGGGCAAGAGCTCCACGAGCGATTTCTCGCAGACGATACAAATGCATTCTCATTTTTGTTTTGCAGCCATTCTGGACGAAACTTCCTTTTGAAGTCAGTCTTTAATTGGGAAGGAACATCAACACTATAAAATAAAATTTTAGAAGTTTTAATAAATTTTTCAACAAAAAAGAAACAACTACCTGCTGCATTCAGCTTCACTCTCGCAGTCAGAATTGGACGCTTCGCTTTCTACGCAATCATTAGCGCTCAATGATTTCAATTGGCATCAGATTTTGGTTTTTCTTATAAGAAATCTGCAAGCAAAATATTATTAAATTTAATATTATATTCAATATCGAGTTTTTTTATAACTACCTTTCCATTAGTAGCGTTTTTCCTTCCACCTGAACACAATTGAAGCGCACACTGGAACAATTATAAATTACATTTTGTTATTTATACACAAACTAGCTTTTTCCCGGTGCGCTTTGCTGCACCTTATCTAGATAAGTACCGGAAAATGTTGCAATGCCTTCAGCGGTTTTATTTCTAAACCATCTCGTACTCGAAACATAGGGATCGTTCATAAATTACGTGACCGATTTTCAATTTGTTTTTACCCTCCTCCGGTACTGTTTGCAATGCATTTCAAAAACACTCCCATCCACCCCCATAAAGTAACGTAGTATATGAAATAAAAAAATTAATTGATTAAAAAATATTCAAAAATAGAAAAAATAACTTTCGAAAAGCAAGCAAAGAAAAATTATGCCCTTACTACACTTGCCAACAGTTAACAGTCAATTTAGACGGTCAAACATGAAGATGTAAGGATGAAAAAAAGATGTTTGAAATGTTGGGTTGTACTAATTTCAATTTTTTCGAGTTTTTTTTTTATTTTTGGTCACATTACTATATCTGAGACCTTCTCCCCCCCATTAGTTACTTATCGTAGTACATTTTAAAACCTTTCTCTCTACTAAATTGGTAACGTAATTTATGAATGACCCCATAGTTACTGCGCAAAATTGAGCTCAATCGGCTCAGTAGTTTTGGAGTCTATAGCAGCGTTCTCTATTGTAAATTTTTTACATTTTTCATTTTCCAGTAGCAGGATATTACCAAGTAGTAACTTCATTCTTACTTCTATGTTATTTGTCTTTTACTTCCATAGCTTTTCTGTATCATAAATTTGGCTTGTATGGGTTGAGGGGGTGTGTCCAATGCATGTCACCTTTTCTAGTAGAAGGACCTCACCAAGTGGTATCTACATGCTGAGTTTTAATGTACTCTGACTTTTACTTCTATAGCTATTCTGTATCGTAAATTTGGCTTATATGGGTGGAGCCACTCCCCGTTTTCAAATGTCCGTGCCAGTTTTTCAGTAGAAAGACCTTCATTGTTATACGACATTTAGTTCCAAAGCAATTCGATATCATAAATTTGGCCTGTGTGACCAAATTCCTCCTTGTCTAATGTTCGCTCAAATATATAGTAACGGCCTCTTGGGCCCATAGCATCTACATATCAAGTTTCACTATCAAAACATGTACAACTCAGGAAAAGTCCAAATGCCTTACAATTTGTGTCCCGATGCCATACGAGATAAATAGGAGATATTTTTTCATTGAACTGACCTATAAAGATCATGAAACTATATTATGAAGGGGTAATGCTTTACACAAAATTCGTGCAAAACTTTTATTTGTAAATGTATCCAAAACGCAGAGGTTTGTGTTAAAAAATGTCATCACAAAATAAAAAAATCCCCGTATCCCGATCCCTTATGTTTTTTGAATGCAGGATTCTAAAAAACTCTTGTACATTTAGTATTAATATAAATGTATTTGGTAAAGACATAAGTAGTTCTATTGTAGAAAAATATTAAAAAATATTCCACCAATATTTCTGAACTTATATGTATTTCCATTTGTTAAATATGTACTCCAAATGTCCCAATGCCTTATTTGGAATGACCGATATACATGTTTTTAACAACAAATACCACCTTAATTCAAGGCGAAATAGTATAGAAAATAGATAGAGGAAATAGAATAGAATAGAAATAGAGGCGTTAAATCGGATGATTTTAGTGGCTAACTGACTAGTTCATTTCGAGAAATAACGCGGTTGCCAATTTTTTTCTTTTGATAAGTCGATTGTTTTTCTTTAATAAGTTGATTAGAAAGATAATTTTATGTCATTGGTGAACTAGGCTCGAATGTGTCGTTTTCTGGAGGACCAATTTTTCAAGCATTTGGGGCCGTATCTCGATATTGTTTCGGACAATGGATCCATAGTTGATGCGTATATCAATGACTTTAAATAATCTTGCTGGAAATAATTCAAAGGCGTTAAATCGGATGATCTTGGTGGCTAGCTTACTGTTCCATTTTTGAGAAATTACGCATTTGCCAAATGTTTTTCTTTGTTTGAAGCTCTGTATGACATGTGGCGCGGTCCTGTTGGAAAAATTTTCTACAGTAAACATTCCATTCAATTGGGGCACGAAATAATCGGCAATCAGAAGTAAACACTAATGATTCCACCGGCCCATAAAGCTCATCAAACGGGTTCGCCCTATCCTGTGTAAATGTAGAAGGGACTACCCAGATTCTGGAGTTGGTTCGGCCAATCTGGGGAGTAGGTTGGACCGTTGATAAGATCAACGGTAGCGTTATGTCTACGAAGGCAAAGAAATTATCCTAAACATTTGTTAGCACGCGGATTGTCTTTACCTCGGCAGACACACGAATGCAATTCCACTGACATATTTACAATTACCAGTCTTATGGTCAGTCTTAAATAAGGCTGCGCAGTTTTACTGCAAAATTTATGTTTTAGAATGGGTGTCAAATTTGGGTACTCCGAGGTGAAAAGTGAACCTTAGTAATTTTGGAGTACCAGAGCTGAAATGGTGTAATAGTGGTGGCTTTTATGCAATTCACTGTCATGTGTAATATGCGATTTGCCATATCCAATCGCAGGGAGACTATTGCAGGGCTGATCCTTCGGAGAGTATCGTGCTGGTTGTGGTTACTCAATGTCGCGAGCAGACCTGCATTGGTCGGCGTGGAGATGCACAATTATATAACCGGGTGGAAATGCCCAAATATTGTCAGAGGACCCAACTAATCAGCTATAATTGGTAGGTACTGTTGTCTTTCAATATTGGTTAATATCCATACAGTATATATATCTTTTACTTTAAATATTTAAGTACCATATTTAAGTATGGTGTGTAACCGGTGTTGAAACTACTATGACAGCGGGTTGTTCGCGTCTTGAATCATGGAAGTGATGCCCAGGAGATGGTTGGATGGACGTTAGTGTACAGCATTAGCATGTTATTAACGTCCGGGAGATTTATCTGTTGGATGTCAATTCTATGAACCTCGACTCATTGCCAAAGGGCAACGTAAATTAAGCCGAACAGGCAGGTGTCTACTGAAAGTATTAAAAAGCTCTACAGCAGCAATTGTTTCTTCGGTGTGCAAAGTAAGACGTCTTTGTGGATTCGTGCAATCATTTAGAATATGCGTGGAGCGAAATAAATTTATGGTTAATCCAATGAGGCGCTCCGATGAAGCTCACGGTAATATTCCTAAACTGAACCAAGACTTAGAAAAAAAGTTGCACAATTTTGAAGTTGTTCTGGGGTTTATCTACTTTTTGCAAAATGGCAAATGATAATATTATATATTAAGATAATATCTTTTATATAAAAGATAAAAGAGTTGCCAGATTTGACAGCACACAGGCTAAAATAGTACACACAAAGACATTTTTCGTTTACCACAACTGAAAAATTCACCAACTATACTTCGTTTGCGAGCTGTATTTGCCGCAAACGACTATTCAGTTATCACAACTTAAAAATATATCATATATATATATACCGCAAGCTATTTCGGTCATTATTATTTAAAAAAATAATAAAAATAAATAACTGGCCATTTCAGCCCTTGAAAGGACTTTGACCTAGCTTCTTATGATCAATTGTGTTGTGCGTGTTATTAAGTTTGTACACAATTGACCGAGAACCGGACCTACATGCTTAACGCCGACTCCGAACGGCGATGAACGCAATGTTCTCGTTCTCAAGAAGCTTTACATGGCATTTTGATTACTCTCTGAGGTTTGCCATTGTTTGCAGAGAGGTGGCGGCCGTACAGAAAAATTATTTTAATTCAAATAATTTTCTGTCGCTGCTGGGGTTCGAACCTGGGTCTCCAGGTTCTTTGACATAGCGGCCACGCACTTTAACGAACTACGCCACGGACGCCACGTCATTATTATTTATTATATTAATAATCTTTATCATTATGTCCGTCCGTCTTCTTATGGATTGCACCTCCGTTGCTATCTCCGTCCGCGTATTAATCAAACTACCAATTTCCTTATATAGTAACAATTTGTCCAAAAAGTAACTCTAAACTATAAGCGTTATGTTCATACAACGAAGGGAAAAATAAACAAAATTTTCAGTTGGGAAAAACGAAGTTTTCAATTGCTGCAATTTAAAAATCACTCGCGTTTATGATAAACGAAATTAATTTCCTGCAACTATATGACGCGTTTCTCGCAACTGAACTGTTATTATGACAACTGTTGAAGCGTTTGCAAATAACGATTTCAAGCACGACAAACGAAGTTCGTTTGCGGCAAACTGGCGATAAACGTTTTTTTTCTTTGCGTGTAGTGTTCTTGTAAAGAACTATGTTACTTCAGAATAAGTAGACTCAAACAGTTTTTTTAATTAATAACGGTATTGAACAAGGCAGCTATAAAAAATTCTTTTGTTTTTAAATTAAAAAAGATCTAAGATATAAGTTTTTACTTTTCTGCGTGTGCACCATATGATAGTTTAATTCTAATCGAAATATGGAACAACACCCTTTAGTTCCACTGGTGTTGCTCATGAATTCTTTGATTTAGTTCTCATACCTTTTCTTCCCCCACTTGCTTTTGCTCTCTCAGTTAAACAATCTAACTCAATAGATTTCATTTTATCAGAAAACATTTTTTTCATTACTGTTCTTGACCTCTGCGATGCAAGAATCTAAGGCTCATTGACATGATTTATTTTCATTCTCTTATCAGCTTTAGGTGCATTAAGCTGTACGGGGAGCAATTGTTTCTTTTTGTTATTTTTTGATTAAAAAAAATATCTACAATTTTATGTAATATATGCAATGTTAAAAAAAATTTTCAAGGTGGGTAAATAAATGATTTGTGTTATATGCTATCCAATATCTGTTTTGCAATATCAATAGAGAAGATAATTATTGCCTTTTTGATTCAGAGAAATAACGCCCAAAATAAAAAAAAATTAAATAAATCCCAAAATATTTTGAGCCAAAAAATTAAATAGCTAACACACAAAATCATAAAATTACGCCAAAAATCGAAATGAAATGAAACCCTCAAATGGAAATTTCTTGGGACTTATTTCAAATTGCATTTTGCGCTTTATTTCATAATAAATTTACAACCAAAATCAAAAATGATATTACGATCCAAAATGTTGGGCCTTATTTCATTATGAAAAAACGTCGAATTTGTATGAAAAATTTGTGGGCTTTATTTTATATTTTATTTTGGGCGTTATTTCATTTAGTGTTTTTTCACTGAGCCGTCTTTTTGATCATTGAGTCCAACACTACAATACAATCTATACGAACTCCACCTGTCTTCATGCGGGAACAGCCTGTCCAAAGCCGGGATAAAGGAGGATGGTTGCAGATATAAGGGGTAAAAACCAATCTGTTTGACCCTTATATCTGTGTAAAAATATAAAGGCTCAAGTTGGTCCTGCTGCGTGTACCAGCTTAATCGGAGTATACCAAGCTGGTTTTTTAGCTTTGAACCGCGGATTTCTGCCTTGGGTCGAAATGGGATGACAGATTAGTGGAAGGGGATGAGGGGCAATCAAGTGAAACGTGTGTAAGATATTCTGAGCGTGGTGGAAACCCGTAGAAACATGTGAATTTGAATCTGCCTTTACCTCAGGTAATTCAAGTTATAAGGACATCTCATCCACAAACATTCTCTACCATCAACTACAACTTCAAGTCGTAAATATTGATGAATTTTAAATTTCAGTTGATTAGAAATGAGGAAAGAAAATTCAAAAGGGTTTAAAGCGTAGGACCATGGCCTAGCCAGGATTCGAACCCGGGACCCTGGGGTGCCAGTCCAACACGCTTCCTACTCGACTACCGAGGCCAGCTAAAGATCTTTGGATATTGGTGAAGAAAAACAAACGGCACTCTAGTTTTCACATTAATTTGTGCTAACGAAGATACTTTACGGAGGAGGAGTAGTATAATCAGTACAACGTTTATTTTGCTAAAGAGGTGAATGTTTATTTTGCCTACTCATAAACAATTTAAAGACAAAATGTTACAGTCAAATGTAAGTGTTCAAAGAATACTTGCTGATAGTTCGGTGATAATGATGTGGTTATTCATTGTGAAACCTTGTTCCAGGGTGTCTATTGTGGGCTGGCCGTTCGGGGATTATAGTGCTGGCTTTGATAGTTCAATGTCGCGAACATGGCCTATGGTGGCCAGGCGTGGAGTTGCGATTGTTAATAACCGGGTGGCAATGCCCATAAATTGTCAGATATTTTAGATAGGTCTTATTTAACACCTATAATTGTGGATGGTGATAACACTAGCCGTCCATAATTGGTACTGTTGCGTTCCAATACTGGTAACTGTCCATACAGTATATTTATTAAGTTATAGAGATATGCAACTTAAGTGTGGTGTATATCCGGTATTGAAATTACTATAACGGAGCTTTAGTTGCGTCTGGAGTCTTGGAGGTGACACCCAGGAAATTAATTTTCTTGGTGGCATTTCCATGAACCTCGACTCATGTGTCAAGGGGCACCGTAGTATAAAGACCATACGGCAGGTGACTATGTTAAACACCATTAGATGATCAATAAAATCTATACTAAATATGTTCAAAAAGTAAAGGGAATTTTAAAATTTTTATAGGGCTGTGTTTTTGGCACCGATTGGCACGATTATTTTATAGTTTTGTTGACAATTTTGTCTAGAAAGTATGTATTTATATTGAGCCATATTGGTTGTTGACTTTTTTGTCAGATGTTAAACGAGTTACATATGTTTTGTACTGTTGACGGTTTAATTTTGTTATAAAAATTGTATAAAGTATAATAAAGTCTTAGAAATGTTAAATATCGTTTTTGGTGAATCTGCTATGAACGAGACAAAAGTTAACGAGTGGTATAAGCGTTTTCAAGATGGATGTTAAGAAGTTGAAGATGACTAACGCACGGGCCATACTAGCATATCATGAAAATTATGAAAAGGTGACAAAGTGAAAGAATTTATTATAGATGTTTCCGAATAACAATTAGAGATGTTGCTGATGATGTTTGTATTTGCATTAGATCATAAAATGAATTTTTTTTTTTATTATATATGACGTATAGAACCAGAGGCCCTACTCCGTATTGCTATACGTAAATCAATGCGTTGCGAAAATGAAACGCCATACGCATTCAAATAGAAAATCGCACGTGGTTATTGCATTACGGAGTACCGATTACGCCATTTAGCAATTTTTTTTTCACCGCAATACAGAGTAGGGTCCCTCTGTAAGCCACTGCCAAATATACGATCGAAATTAGACAATAAAACCTTGGCACCTTGGCACCCACTTGGCACTTGGTAAGATTGAAAATTAGGGTTGAGTTTTTCAGTTGAAAAACTGTTGAGTTTCAAAATTCTCAAGAGCTTTCCAGAAGAAGTTCCTTTAAGAATTCCTTTAATAATTTCTTTAATAAAAACCGCAGTGAATATCTGCAAAAAAGAAGGGCGGGATGAGAAAACGGATCCTTAACTCCGGTTACATTTTGTTATTTCGGGAACCAAGCGATTCTCTTGTAGTTAGTTTATATATAAAACTAGTAAGAAATGATCTTCGACTGGGCCGAAGTTAAAATACCCCCACGAACGAACCAAAGTATATTCAAAGTCTTAAGCAATCAACGAAATGTTTATCTGCAAAAACGTTTACGTTATATTTTAAAACAGAAAATATTCGCTTTTGTTTTTTGATAAAGTCGCTTTGTATGGGAGGTGGGCGTGGTTTTTACTCAATTTGGTTGAATTCCATACACATAGTACACGTTATATATCAAAGTGTATATGCAAAATTTCAAGTCCATACATTAATTTTTGTGGATTTTAGAGAAATTTTACCTTTTTGATAAAGTCACTTTGTATGGGAGGTAGGCGTGGTTTTCATCCGATTTGCTTGAATTTCATACTTAGAGTGTACTTTGAACATCAAAACTCATATGCAAAATTGCAAGTCCATATATTCATTTTTGTTGAATTCTAAGAGGTTTTACCGTTTTAATAAAGTCACTTTGTATGGGAGGTAGGCGTGGTTTTCATCCGATTTGGCTCATTTACGAACTTAACCTTCATTTTTTAGATAAAAGCTTATATATTGCATTTCGTGATGAAAGCTTTATAGCTGAATTACAATACTGCGTTAGGTCGGTCGGCCTTTGACCGTACTTTGGTCTCCGTTGTAAAAACTTTACGATATAAGCTGTCAAAACGGACGACCTCAAACTTTGCAAAACTAAATGTTGCGTTGACAGATCATGCGTCTGTCATTTTGGTGATGCCAATAAAAGCAGCTATACTAAAAATCCCACAAAACTTCCCTTTTTCCGAAATCACGCAATTATAATAGTAATCAATGAAAAATTAAAAGATAGTGTCATAATAGCGTTCAATAGCGTTAAAAATCTTTTTTAAATGCTTTATAAATGAGATAATTTTAAAAATGGAGGAAACCTTCAATAAACCCTCGATAAAGCATTTTTAAATTTTATTTTGTTTTCATCTGAGCACAAATTATGTCAAAAATACATCAAATTGTTTCATAATATATAAAAAAAAAAAACAGAAAATGTAAAAAAAAAATTATTGAAAATGTTTGTTTATAAATGAGAGGATTTTAAAAATGGCTGAACATCCAATAAATCCAATAAACCCCTCATAAAGCATTTTTAAAATTATTTGCTCTCATTTGAGGACAAATATTGTGAAAAATAATTAAAAATACTTCAAAAATTTGGATAATATGTCAAAAAAATTCAAAATTATAAAAAAATTCAAAAGAAAAACAAAATAAAAACAAGAAAATTGGTCAAAACATTTCAAAATATTTACAAAACAAGATAATAAAATGACGATGTTTTCAGTGCAGAGAGTAGCTTCGAAAAAACAACGATGTTTAAACATCAAAATGTTGACGAAATTGTGACAAATAAATTAAAAGTCATTGAATTTATCAAATACACAAACCATTATTGACACTCTTCCCACTTCAAATCGAAAGTGTTCATATTTTAACTACAAAGCAGCTACAACATTTTTATGAATAACAAAATTTTAAAAGACTTTTTAGCATTAAAAACCTTTTTAAGTATTGAACGTTTTAAAGTTATTTGAAGATATTTTTATGGATACGGCTGAAAATATATAATTTTTCTTAAATTTAGTAATGCATGTAAAAGTAATTTTATTTTTTACATAAAACCATTTTTTTCTTCAAAATTAACCTTTATTACTATGGATTAAAGACAATATATTATTAAAGCTTGGAAATTAATCTTTCATTTGGTGTATAAAATTTAAGATTTACTTGAACTTTTATCGTGTTTTTCTATGATATAATGATTGCCCTTGTACGAAATGCTCTAAAAAATAGGGTAGATAACGATTTCTGGAACGCCACGATTCGACAGTGCATTTCAGAAGTTCTCTTCATAAAAATAAGAATGGCTGAAGCTTTTCTAGTAGATGGATATTACCAAGTGGCAGCTCCATACCAAGTTTCATTATTATGTGGCATTTAACTCCAAAGCTATTTGATACCATAAGTTTGACTTATATGGGCGGTGCCATGCCCCCTTGTCCAATGCTCACTCAATTTTTCCAGTCAAAGGACAATACTAAATAGTACATTCTTACCAAGTTTCATTGATGTGTGACTAATAGTTCGAAAGTTATACCCACAATTTGGGAAGCCGAAAAAGTGCCACACCCTTTTCCCAACGCCCATAAAATTTTGCCAGTGGAACGGCACATGTAAATCGAGGCCGAACACCTAATTCCAATGTTGTGCGACCTATAATTCCAAAGTTATTCAATATTGCAGATTCGAGCTGTCACGCCCCCTTGTACAATGCTCGCTGAATCACTTGTAATTAGTGAGTACTTGGGTACAACTTTACAAAAACAAAGTGAACGGCATTTGCCAATCTACCTTACCACAACATTCCTTTGTGTGTTATATTATTCAAACAATGATATTAAGGGTATTCGTCCTCAACCAACCTCATTAAAATATCTAATTGACCAATATATAAGTTTGCCATTTTGCATGAATACCCTTATAATATTATTTATAATATACTAAAAAATGCATAAATTTTAATATGAAAAACAATTGAATAATATTAATATCATGCTAAATTCATCAAAATCATTTTTATACTACTTAAGCAGCATGTTAATTTAAAAAATTTGATCAATTTAAAAAATACTCGCATCAAAATATAAATTCCCACGATAATCCTATGAAAATCTGAATTTTCCATCGGAATCCAAGAATACCCACATTTTAGCATTGCTCAACGAAAATGCAACCCAGCGTTAATATGGAATGTCAAAAGCACGACCTAGCTTGAGCATGTCGCTACTCATAGCGTTGATCGTACGTCACCCCCTCAAATTCATATTTACGGGATGAGGTCGACGCAATGCCTGAAGTCATATTTTGTGTTGCTTCATAAGAACCCATTGTTTCTAGTCGAGCTGTCAAAGGCCGACCGACCTAACGCAGTATTGTAATTCAGCCATTAAAATTACGGCTGTAATCGTGATCACAGACAGACGGACATGGCTAAATCAACTCGGGTGGTGATGCTGATCAAGAATATATATACTTTTCTATACCTACCACGCCTCCTTATGGGCGTTACAAACGGAGTGACAAAATTAATATACCCCCATTTACGTTTTTTAAACGTGGGGGTATAAAAATCAGTGCGGAGAATGCGATCTTCTTGCCATTATATCGCCCTGTTAAGCTTATCAACTCATAATTTTTATTAATCTTTTAGCTTTATTATTAAAAATATAATAAAACATAGGGGATCGTTCACTAACCTAAATAAAAATACAACTTATTTCGTTTCATGTATGAACATTATGGTATCAGCAAGCTCCTGGAACCCGTATGATTTGCATAGCGATCGACGAAATTGCGCACTGGCTGCACAGCCAGGCGACGCCGCTGAAAATACAACATGGCGACCAGAATGAGGGCATAAGCTAAAGCCAGACACTAGCAAAATTAAATAGAATTTATGTAAGAAATTTTTTTTTAAATTAAATATTAATATCTGAAATAATCATTACCTCAGCAATCATCATGCACCAATTGTAGAGTATTTCTCTTTTTATAGCAAATTGATAGGATATTTCCAGAGCTTGACGGCAGCCCAGGTTATAAAGTATTGGCTGCTGCACTGAACTATGATGTTGGTGATAGCAACTGGACGGTATAACGAGATGCTGGTATTCATAATCGCTGGAGTTATCGCGAGCGCAGCAGTGAAACTTAAAGATCAAGATAAATGCAGTTATTTTTTAAGAAAAAATGATATTCAATTGTTAAATATTACATTCTGTTCAATGGCCGCCATGAGCTGTGGCTGGGTTTGCATTTCCTGCCAGGCATGTTCGACTTGCTGCAGCTCATGTCTATAGAAGTTGTGCGGCTGAAAATTGTGCATTTGCAGATACTGCACAATAACCAGTATTAAAAGCAACAACCCATACTAGATGAAAATAAGTATTAATACAAATGACTGACAGTAACTTTTGTCATTTTAAGTTAGACTCTTATAATCTATTCATACCACGATGTTGACGCCCAGCAATTCACAGACGATGCCATAACAGCCGAAAAAAGTTGTCAAGGATATAAGTGTACCCAGTATAATGCCCACTAGAAAATAGGCATGTTCATCCGTACCTAGTTGGGCATTTTGAAGGCCTAGAGCGCTAAAAGAAACGGCACCAATGCCGAGTATCTTTTTGTAAAAAAATGTTTAGAAATTAGTTAAAACTTTGAATAAATGATATAATAATATTTTATATACTATGTAATTACTAATCTAGAAATAATTTTGTGTAAGTAAATACATGCGTGTGTTCAAAGAAATACTCACCAAACATATTATATTGAAGGCAAATACAAGACACTTAACCGTGGACACATAAATGCGCATCTTGCAAATAAAATTTCTCTTTTTATTTATATATTAATACGTATTTGGAAAAAAAGATTATTTTTTAACTTCTTCGTATATGATACATGATCAGCTGGGTTTCTTATTGCAACTGTTTTGATTTTTTGTCCAGCATTATTTGAAATATGAAATTTTTACCGCTGATTAAGCTTTGTTAATATTTCAGATAATTATTTCAACAGTATTTCACCTATAATGTGACCTTCCGTGCTCTTTTCCATCAATGTTTATGTGACAATTTAGTTGAACTTATTATAATCGAAATAGGCAATAATTTTTAATGTGAAACTTGGAATGAAGTCTTACCGGGATCTGATCAAGATTACATCAAATAATGGAACACGATTACAATCGTAATTTTAAAGCCTTCGTAGTTAAATTTATTTTAAATATAAGCTTATTTTTAAAAAAAGAAAGATAAAGTCCGAAAATCAGTCAAGTCGAATAAATACCAAGCCTACCTCCCATACAAAGTAACTACAGTGGCGAGCAAAACTGACTAAATGTTTGCCACTTTCATGCATTTTTGATTGCTGTATAGTCATTTTTCAATATAACGCTACCAAATTTTCAGGTTATATACTTAATTTTTTAAGAAATAAAACGTGTTAATTCAAGTTTGCAAAATGCATAAAAATAAAACAGATATTTACAAAAATAACAAAAAATTCTATTTAGCCAGTTTTGTACGTGTTCGAATTTGTCCGCGTCGGTTCATTATTTATACTGTTATCCTTGCCGTTTTCTTATGTTTGCTGAAATTTACTATTGCTTCATTCGTGATAAATAAAAAGAAGTTAAGTAATTTAGTTGTGCTGACTTGATTCGGCGTCAAATTTGCTGAGGCGTTTAAATTAAAAAGACTGTTTTTGTATTTTTATCAAAATGAGGAAGATTAATAAAAAGGCTGAAGATGGAATTATTTCAATGACTGAAAATGGTTGTTCATGAAGAAAAATAGCACGAATCTTACAAATTTACGATCAAACTGTTCTAAATGTACTAAAACGACGGAATATAAAGGCTCTAAAGGTTACAAAAAGCGCCCCAAGATATTTTCGGTCAGAGATTCTCGAGCCATGGAGAACTTATTAACTCAACAAGTAGCTAAGACACCAAAAGAAGCTGCACAAAAGATCAAAAAGCCAGTAAGTAAGTGGACGGCACGCAGAGCGTTGAACAAAATCGGGCTGGAGGTCGATATCAAGCTACAAAAGCTAGCATTGCCTGACAAAAACATGAAAGCGAGATTAAATTTGTACCAAAAGTACAAGCACTGGACTATCGATCATTGGAAGCGTGTGATCTGGTTTGATGAGAGCCGTATTGTCCGGTATCAATTGGAAACAATATTACTAGCACCGAACCCATGAGAAGCTGCAGAAGCATCAAGTTAAACAACCCAACCGGCCATCTGGAAAGCGAACGACAATTGAACTTGAAACAACGCTTAATATAAACTGTGGGTTTCAAGCTTTTCTTAATATTACTTGTGACAAGCTTGTTAAAAAGATCAATCACAATAAAATCTCAATCGTATTTGAGAAATGCTTGAGATATATAGCTGATTTTAAATTATACTTAATAAACACTTACATATAACAATACTTTAACAAATATTATTAAGAAACAGTTATTTTATGAAATAGAATCAGTAGTCATTTTTTTCTGTCAAAATTTAAATATTCCTGTTAATATTGTTTTTCTTTTGCGTGCAGTGTAAGTTTTGAATTTATCAATAATAATTTTGGTAAGTATGCCGTATAAGTATAAAAAAAGTGTCAGTAAACAATCAAAAGAAGTTGTTGAGCTTCTTTTAAACAAACAAAAAAAAAGCGAGTTTGTGGAAGAGTCAAAAAATGAAAATGAATAATGCCTGCACAACCCTTTAAAGAAATGGAAGACTTCTTAACCCATTTCTTGCCATTGTTGCGTATACGCAACACCAACTTTAATTTGAAATACTAATGTGTTATAGAATAAAAACTATGTCGCTATTGCATTAGGCCTAAAGGTTGACATGTTGCTAATATATAAATGGAAACAAAAATAATAATCCATCCGTGGAAAGGGGGTTAGGGGGGTCTTCAAAAAGTCTCCAAAAAAGTATCTTTTTTAGAAAATTAATTAAAAATATTTATATTTATTATAAAATTAACATTTGTCTGAAATATTGCAGTCAATAGACCAACCTAACAGACACACTCCATAATGACCGAAAATGTATACCTTACCTGTCTTGGTGACCACTAAGATATATGCTTGGTGCTAAATGAGAGATATATGCAATAGGGTTTATTTGCGACTTATTCAAGTATCGACAAGTAAATAATCCCATATTTTGGAAGGCATTCATCTAAAATGTTAATCCGCGGAAAGTTTATCAGACTCAGGTTCAAATATTGGTGCTTGTGTTCTTAGGATGGCTATCTGTTTCGTTTGATGCAATATGGAGGTGCTTCTGTAGCGCATAACAACGATATTGGTCTTGGAGCATTGTTATATTGTATTCGCTGTGAAATTTTGAGAATCCTGAGCACTATTCAGTTCATTTTGATAAGTTCTTTGCATCTTACTATCTGATGTGTTTACTAACTGAGCGACGTTTTCGTGAGACGGAGACAATCCGAAAAAATCGCATGTGTGCTGCGGATTCTAATTTGGAAGGTGGAAGCAGTTTGAAAAACTACATGTTCGACGACATGTTCGATGAAATGTGCAGGTTACCATTGCTACTAATCACGTTCCTCTCGAGCCAGTAGCAATGGCTTAACGATATGATAGAAATAAGAAGACAAAAATGTCCATAATTAATAACGTTATGGCTGAATATAATAAATATATGGACGGCGTCGAACTCCACGATAATGGAGTTGCTAGTTATAGAGTTGTGGTTCGAGGGAAGATGTGGTGGTGCCCACTTTGGACGAATACTATTAACAGCACGGTTGTGAATACCTGGAAAATACACGTCATGGTGTGCAAAATAAAAAATACAAAACATTTATCACAATTGAGTTTTAAAGCGGAAATTGCCTGCCTTCTAATTTTCACTCAACAGCCTGATAACAAATCTGAATCCGATTAAGTTTCTGACAATGAATACCTAGATCCCAACCTACCTAATTTCAATCAGCCGCATCATATTGTCAATAAAGACAAAATGAAAAAGAGAATGCATTGCAAGGTGTACAAAAGTAATTCCATTTTTCGATGCTTCAAATGTAATGTATCCCTCCACCCACAACAGTGTTTTGAAAAATTTCACAAAAATATAAATAAATAAATAAAAAAATGTTAATAAAGTAACTATATGATTTGTTTTTTAAATAACTATTGAATGGAATGAAAAAAACAAAAAAATTTATGATAAAAAGAAAGTTTATTTTATGTTATTTTTTTACATTAATTATGAAAAATAATATCAGTTAAATGAGAACCGTTTTCTCTAACGCAAAAATGTGCTCTTTTTATGGCATTTTCCATAACTTTGTTGAGTGTTTCTTGTGGTATACGATCAATTTCTTCTTGAATGTTGTCCTTTAGTTGCTGCAAGGTTTGGGGCTTATTCACATAAACTTTGTCTTTGAGATAGCCCCACAAGAAAAAATCCGGTGCAGTCAAATCTGGCGATCGTGGTGGCCATCTCAAATCGCCGTTTTTATAAATGATCCGATTTGGAAATTGTTGTCTTAATAAGTCCATCGTTGCACGGGCTGTATGAGCTGTTGCACCATCTTGTTGAAACCATATATTGGCTTGGATTTTGTAAGGGAAGAGGTGCAAATCGTGTTTTAAAATTCGCCGAAGAGTGCGGTCAGAAAGCTGCAACTGGGAAGATCGTCTTCTCGTTGATGTCTCCGGATTTTCTTCGACGCTCTGTCGCACAGCATCAATATGTTCGGCCGATCTGCCAGTTCGAGGTCTGCCCGTACGTCTTGAATCTCCGACAGTCCCATATTCAGCAAAATTATTCACCAACGAACGAATGGTTGGACCCGTTGGAGCAGTTCTTACACCATAAAATCTTCTGTATGCACGTTGAGTATTAATTATCGAACGATGATTTTCAATGAATAGAAAAACAATCTTAGTTCTTTGCGCAATTGTATAGCGTTCCATTTTTAAATATTCTCCCAAGTTTAATTTCTGAAATAGGAAAAAAGAAAAAGTTAAATACTCGCAAGCAAAGAAGTTACAATTGTTTTACATCATATAGTAACTTTAGCCGCACCCTGTACATATGGATAAAAATAATATATATGGATGAAATTTATTCTACAATTTTCAAAGTAAGACAAGCAAAAAAAAAACCAAGTAAGAAATGATCTTCGACTGGTCCCAAATTAAAATACCCCCAAATACCCCAAATTCAGAGTGTATATTAAATAGCAAAGCTCATATGCAAATTTCAAGTTCATATATTTTTTGTGGAATTTTAAGAAATTTTACCGTTTTGATAAAGTCACTTTGTATTGGA
The DNA here is from genome assembly GCA_943735915.1 of Pherbina coryleti. Classification (NCBI taxonomy): domain Eukaryota; kingdom Metazoa; phylum Arthropoda; class Insecta; order Diptera; family Sciomyzidae; genus Pherbina; species Pherbina coryleti. The sequence goes on along the minus strand of OX030950.1, from coordinate 41,990,311 downwards.
GCTAGGTGCGGTTTTCATCCGATTTGGCTCATTTTTAAACTAGACCTTTATTTTTTAGATAAAAGCTTAAATATCGAATTTCGTGATGATAGCTTGAAAATTACGGCTGTAATCGTGATCACAGACAGACAGACGGACAGACAGCCATGTCCGGCTTAATCGACTCGGGCGGTGATGCTGATCAAGAAAATATATATTTTTCTATACCTACCACGCCTCCTTATGGGCGTTACAAACCGAGTGACAAATTAATATATCCCTTTTACGTTTTTTAAACGTGAGGGTATAAAAATGAAAATGTTGTTTAATTCATGCTGCTTAACCGCCAATGTTGCGTATACGCAACAAATTTTTTCGACTAAACGGGAAAACTAATTTTAATTTTTCAACTTGAAAAACCTTATTCGACCTCCCAATGTCACATCTTTAAAAGGGTTTAAAAAAATTTTCAGTATTTCGGGTACCGGCCAGAAATGGGTTAACTTTTGAGAAGTTCTTGCAAGAAGAACTTTACAGTGAACTTTTTGCTGCTTTTGTGAGTGCCATGAGTACCACATTTTTCGAAATTTAGTACCACTTTCAATACTTGGTATTGTTAATATGAAATATTTACCACTTTCTATCTTTTTTTGCAGGAAAACGAACTATCTGTAGTTGCTCAGTCACCCAGTTTTATAAAAAATTGCTGGAGAAAAATATTTGTAGATGAAGTGGCGCTAAAACTATGTTGGAAGGGGACTGAGGAGAAAAAGAATGTGCGAAAGCTAAGCACAGCAATAGCTTTTCGAATTAAGAACCCTTAGTTTAAACATTCTGCTACATATAAAAACTATTCTTGAATTTGAATATTTGAATATAGACGAGGCTCTATCACTGGGAATAAGCGAAGATCAATTCATCAAAGAGACGAGGACTTTCTTCCAATTTGCCAAAAACAGAGTTCAATTGCGTGAAAATTACAAAAAACGAAAATGATAATAGAGTTCAATGTTACAATGTTAAATCAAGCTTGCAAAAAATTAATAAATAAACACTTAAAATTGAATTAAAAAAAACCTATTCAGCTGTGGATAAAGGTTTAACAACGCTGGATTCTTCAGATGAAATTTCTCTTATCGTATGTAAGATTACTAAAATTTTTTATCATTCATACAGTCCATACAGTCGCTGCTCATAACTTGATAAATAAATAGTATGCATTTTTATATTTCATTAACAATGCTGAAGAGTCCAGTGTTCTTAAACCTCTGAACACAGCTGTACAAAATCTGTTGAGTGTTGATAAAGCATTATATTTCTAAGTTCATTCTACAATTGTCATACAAAACTTATAAAACTATTGAGAATAGTAAGCTTTCATATACATATGTTAATAAAATATTATTTTTTTAGCTTATTCTACAATTGCCAGAAAAAGCTTACAAAACAATTGAGGATGGTAAGCTTTCTTATATATGTGTTAATATAACATTATTTCGTTAAGCTTATTCTACAATTGCATGAAAAAGCTTATAAAAATATTGCCTGAGTAATATTATCACGAGGGTTCCGTTTTGATTTTTCTACAATTGCAGCGATAGTCTTTTTCAATGGTTTCTCAAGTTTTTTTCAAGCTTAGGGCTTATGTTGTTAAGCTTGTTTTAATATTATTCTCAAGCATTTTGCTCGGTTGGGAAACGATGAAACATGGTGGTGGTGTGGGGCTGCTTGACATGGTGGCATATTGGTCCACTTGTAAGAATATTAGGTAAAATTAAGAAAAAGGACTAAAAACATCTTGCAGACTAATTGGCCGGATTTCGTTGACCTAAGTGTATATTCAACAGAAGAGGTGATATTCTAGCAAGACGGGGATCCGATGAATACAGCGAAAATTGTTCAAAAGTGCCAGAGAGGGTTAATATGTATGACCGACCCCCATTACTTTTGCAAAAAGAACATTTTTGCCTTTGACACCTATTCCCTCCGACCACTCCTTAGAGGAGCTCCCATACAAATTTTATGGTGTTTGCATATTTATTCTATACACCTGAGCATATGACCTTTAAGGGAGTGCTGGAAAGGGTTAATATGTATCACCGACCCCCATTACTTTTGCAAAAGAAACATTTTTGCCTTGGACACTTATTCCCTCCGACCACTCCTTAGGGGGCTCCCATACAAATTTTATGGTTTTTGTATATTTATTCCATACACCTGAGCATATGACCTTCAAGAGAGTGCCGGAGAGGGTTAATATATATGACCGACCCCCATTATTTTTGTAAAAGCAACATTTTTGCCTTTAATACCTTTTCCCTCCGACCACTCCTTAGGGTGGCTCTCATACAAATTTTATGGTTTTTGTGTTGGAAAGGGTTAATATGTATCACTGACCCCCATTACTTTTGCAAAAGGAACATTTTTGCCTTTGACACATATTCCCTCCTACCACTCCTTAGGGGGCTCCCATAAAATTTTATGGTTTTTGTATATTTATTCCATACACCTGAGCATATGACCTTTAAGAGAGTGCCGGAGAGGGTTAATATGTATGACCGACCCCCATTACTTTTGTAAAAGGAACATTTTTTCCCTTGACACCTATTCCCTCCGACCACTCCTTAGAGGAGCTCCGATACAAATTTTATGATTTATTTATATTTATTCCATACACCTGAGCTTATGACCTTTAAAAGAGTGCCGGAGAGGGTTAATATGTATAACCGACTCCCATTACTTTTGCAAAAGGAACATTTTTGCCTTTGACAGCTATTCCCTCCAACCACTCCTTAGGGGGGCTCCCATACAAATTTTATGGTTTTTGTATATTTATTCCATACACCTGAGCATATGACCTTTAAGAGAGTGCCGGAGAGGGTTAACATGTATGACCGATCCCCATTACTTTTGCAAAAGGAACATTTTGGCGTTTGACACCTATTCCCTCTGACCACTCCTTAGGGGGGCTCCCATACAAATTTTATGGTTTTGTCGATAAAACCGGAAACTGTCGATAAATAGGTAGCAAACTTAAGCAAACAAAAACATCAAATGTTGGCTTTATATTTCATGTAATTGTGTAAAATTTATATAAGTTAGAGAATTCAAACATGAATTTTTCTGCCAGTGAGGATCAAGCAGACCAACAAGTGCTAACATCAACATTGTACGATCAGTACTTTAGGCACACCAAAGGCTCAAATTGTGATATAAATACCGACACCTGATCACTATCAACCACCCTACTTACCTCCGAGAATAACGTATTCTACGTCAAAAACGGCTAGCATCTTACGAAATGGCTAAAAAAATAACATCGACGAACTATGGTCAAGAGTTCAGAAGGAATGGCGTGATCTTGCTTCAGTTCTGACTCCGGCTCCGATAAATCAAATTGAAAAACTCTGGTTTCGACTCCAGTTCCGGTACACTCACCTTCGTAAGATCCTTAATGCAGAACTATTGAAATGTATCATAACAGGTGATGAAAAATGGGTTTATGGCTTTGATGTCTAAACTAAGGCGCAATCATCCCATTAGAGGCATTTTGGATCACCAAGAACGAAAAAGGCACGACAAGTTCGGTCATATGTCAAGGTTATGCTCACCGTGTTTTGCGATTATAATGACATAGTTCGCAATGAGTTCTTTCCATAAGATCAAACAGTCAATAAGGAATACTAAGTACAAGTTCAGCGCGATTTGGGCGAAGCGATCTGAAGAAAACGCCCGTATATGTGGAAAAACACGTCATGGCTTTCTTTTTAGCTTTGAACCAAGGATTTTAGGTGTAATACCGTCAAGTCTAACACATTCGAGTTACCTTGATCTATGCTGTGTACAATTTTGGTAACGATATCTTCTTTAATTTTTGCAAAAGAGTAGAATTTGTGATTCATTCACCTCAATATATGTCCGATTAGATCGTATTATATATCGATAATCTCCAGTTTTTTTGTCACTTTGTATGGATCATACCATGTACATTACAGTAGTACTTGTATATTTGATGTTTTGTCCATATTTTAAAAATAGTGATTCAATCTCCTTTGTCTGTTCAAAACTTGCTTCTCCTGAAAAATCTAGTTTTTTGAGTTTTAACGTTATTGTAAAAAACGAGCGATATTTAGGATGTTCTAGGCGTAGTGGGAACCTGTAAAAACATGTGAATTTGAATATGAAGCAAGTGTTATTTCGGTCAATTCATGTTAAAAGGTAATCTCATGCACAAATTTCTCTACCATCAACTGAAGATTCAAGTCGTAATTATAAATGAATTTTCAATTTCAGTTGATTTCAAATGAGGATAGAAAATGTAAAAAATGTAGAAATGTACAAGAGTAGGACCATGACTTGGCCGGGATTCGAACCCAGTTTCTGGGGTGGAAGACGAGCACGCTACCTACTTGACCGTAGCAGCCTACCGAGGCCGTCAAACACTATAATTATGCCCTAGCCTTCATATTCGCCAGACAAGGCCCCGTGTGACTTTTTCATATTCCCAAAAATAAAAGGAGCCTTTAAGGCTAGTCGTTTTGCAACCATGGATGAGATTAAAAGCGAATCGCTGAAAAAGCTCAAGGCTATACCAAAGAACGAGTTACAGAAAAGTTTTGGGAATTTGAAAAAGTGCCGACTGGTAAAACGGAGACCACTAAAAAAAACTACTCGGTAGATTTGCTGTTAGTTCATATAAGAAAAAAATAAAAAAATAAAATATGTGTGTGGCCGCCAAGCACGGTAGAAGTGAAACTTTAACCCAAAAGAGTAGAGATTTTTAAGTGGTTGATTGATTTACTCTTTAAAATAGTCTTACTTAAAAAAGTCTCATTTTATATAATCGCAAGAGTAAATTAAATCTGTTTTAATACAATATCGAAAAGTTGAATGTTATTAAGACAAATAAGAAAAACTTCAGAATTATACAATCATACCAAACCTCTCCTACCATACCATACCATACTATACCATCATCATTCCATGATCATCATACCACCATACAATACCATTATACCACACTATCATCCTATGCCTTCATATATGTATCATAAAATAGTATACTATGACACACACTCTATAACACACTGTATTTTAAACAGGCAGTATTTCAATCTGCCCTTCTGCGGTTTACAAAGAGTGTACATGATCAGCAAATTCTGTACACACTCTATTGAGAGCCAGCAGATTGTTGTACAGTACTCGTTTCGATTTCTGGTTTGATGTAAAATTGCTTTAGTTTTAGAAAAGAGAAAGTGTCGTAGTTTAAGTGTCGTACAGTACAACTTTGTACACTTGGCAGCAGTCAGTGTTTGCCTTTTCGTTTGATGTTGATGTTTTTGATATGAATATCAAAGACATACTCCATATGTGGCGAATTTTTTTGATTTCCGTTTCATTCGGAATATATCAGTTTTACTCCCGTTTAATTCGCCGTATTGCTATACGCGGCTAGTTTCACTTAAAAAAAAATTCCCTTAAAAAAATTTCGAAAGGTAAAAGGTGGTCTTAAATAAAGTGGTTATTTAAAAAAATCATAATTTTCGGGTTATTCGTGAATATGTTTTTTTTTTATATGTGTCAACACTAACTAAAAATGTTTTCAAAACCGTAGAATGCCCATTTTCCCTCGATTGCTTTAAGTTTATTCTTCGAACATAAAGACACACACGATGTGTCTAGTATTCAAAAAGAGTGCAACGGTATCATATATAAGTATACCCAGTGGGCAATTATACTAGGCCTTAACAAAAGAAGGCATGCTAAGACTACTACTATTGGCATCTTTATACCTCCTAACATCGCTGTACCAATGAGCACTTCTAGAAGCCCTTCCTATGGATGGGGCTCAAAAATTTTTTATTTCTGTGTAACGCAAAACATAAAAGAAGTGAAACATATCATAAAGTGTTAGCCCAAGGAGAGCACAGCGCTCTCCTATAAAAAACATAAATAAAAACAAAGCGAGAAAATTTTATTGTTTGTCACATGCGAGAATTGAACTCGGACCGCTGGCGTTATAGTCAAACGTTTTACCGCTCTGCTATTTCACCGTTTCATAACTTGTGAACAAAATGTATATAAAAATATGAGGTCCACAACTCTGAAATTATTTTTCCGCTGGGCATCTACAGCAATTTGATTAATTGGTATGTAGAGTAGATTTCTGAATGGAGGATTTAGCTCAATAGATAAGGCGTTGTTTTAAAGATCTTGAGGTCGCAGGTTCGACTCTCAGCGGTGACATAGAAGTTTTTTCAGTCATATATATACACTATATATATTTCTCTCATTCTCTCTACTATCAAACATATCTTTCTTCTCTATCGGGTGACGAAATGAAGTAAAGTGACCTAAGAAAGTTTCACTTCAAAATAGAAATTGCAAAACAAAAAACAGTTTACTGCATTTTTTTTTTATTTTTAGTTAACTTGAGAATGCTTTTATAAGCCCTCATAAAGAAGGTCTTTTAACATGCATTCTCAAAAAAGAGCTTCTGGCAGGCCTCTTTAGAGTAGCGAGAGAGGAAGGCCTAGAAAATTTGCTCGTTTCGTATAAAAAAGTTAATGGGCTTGGATATGAGTGCGGAAGGTCTTCAAAATCCATATCGTCATATGAAATCAAAAAAGGCGTAAGTTACCAAAAATTCAAAATTGACTTTTTGATTGATTATGAAGCACCGTATCAAAATACATGTTCATGCAAAATTTTACACTCCTACTACTAAAAACGATGCTCTTATATACAAAATTCAATAAGCATTTCAGTGCAAGCGCAAAGCAAAGCCCAAGCATTTTTTGCTTCTCCTGCAAAATTTTTCAAATGTAACTTACGGCTTTTTTGATTTCATATGACGATATGAAGGCCTGCAAGTAGCGCTTCGAAGCCCTGCTTTTGCCCACTGGGTAGATACAGATGTTTTGACAACAGTACTGCTTTTATCGCTTTCCACATCAAGCATCAATGTTTGGATGTAACTGCACTCTCACTGATGCAACAATTTGCTCAACATCTTTTGACACTTGATACTTTCACAAATTCTTTAACATAACGACAGCTAATAAATTCTATCAGCATTTGTTGTTATATTTTTGTTGTTAAACTGACATGAACTGACGCGAATTGACGAAATATATATGATATGTTATCAGCAAAAGATACTCAGAGACAAAAAAAAAAAAAAAAAATCAAAACAGAAAAAAATAGAATATTATTAATTCACTTAGAAGTAATCAAGTTAATACAAAAACATTCAGTAGAACCTTGCTTTACCCAAGAGTGCGTGTGATATTAAAACAACGGGCAGCAGTTTGAGTCATTAAATAAAAACTTTACATTCAAAATTTTCGAACCTTAACCGTAATATTTAAACTGTTTTTATTTATATTTCAAAACAACAAAATGAGTTACGCTACATCGACAATAAAGTTCCTTGTATTCGCATTTAATACAGTGTGTGCGGTAAGTGACAGAAATTGAATGGAGTTTGAAAGTCAGAATCGAATTTTGAGTGAGTCAGATGAAATTCCAAGCTCCATTGCTTGCAAAGTCAATACATGGTAATGGTGCTGAAATGGCCAAACTTTTAATTCGGATTAGTACTCGTACTTCCGTAGAGCTTATTTTCATATCTTAGAAAAATTCTATTTTTTCTATACGAACCGAAGCTGAATAGGTTAAAACAAGTGATGCAGACTTCGTTGGAGCTTATTCAAAACAAACTTTCAGTTTAAAACAAAACACCCTCGCGAGATAAGCGGCACTTCTTCGTGTTTTTTTCTACGTAAACACGAAAGAGTAAACGAGAAAAATGCTGTTGCTCTGATCGACACTAGTTTAAAATATGATATGTCACAGTCACATTCTAAACCAGTTTTGATTATAACAAAAATATTTTGCTTTATCAGCTGTTTTTTAAGGTTATTCAACAGCTGATATGCTCATACGTTTTGTACTTACTGCATGCATGACGTCAAATAACTTTTGTTTTTGAAATAGGTTCACGTAGTTTATTGCTTGAAATACTCATTCAAGTTTACTCTTATCGCATAGTAAGAAGATATGAGTTCATGAAATCGAAAACTAAACAAAATTGCCTTAAAGCTATGATTAACCATATTTTTGTTTACATCTTTGCAAAGTTTACAAAGCTTGCAAAGTGATGTAAAAATAATTGAAAGCCTGCTCTTAATAATATTTAGGACTCTGAGCACGGCTCGCTTACAAAATAGCTTGAACATGTTAAATAATTAAAAATAATTGTAATATAAAAATAATTTTTTAAATTCCATTACTATGTTCAGTTTGGAGTCGAAATGATCTGTATGGTAGTGAAGATAAATATGTACAGAAATAGGTAAACCCATGATACAATAATACAAGGTAGAAGTGACAGTTATTTCGTCTTTCACCAACTGTCAAAAATAGTATAAATTAGAGAACAAAAAAAGTAAAAGAGGAAATCGAAAGAAATACAGACAAATGATAATCGGTGCAAAGCACTTGTGAGAAAATAGCCAGTTGTCACTCCTTCCTTGTATAGATGTATCCCGGGTATATCTTCTTTTTGCTTCTGGGCATGCGCTTATAAAAAAATTATTTCAGGTGAAGCATGCCGTTGCGAAGGATTATTGAACCTATTTTGCTTATTGTCTTTATGGTTGAGACTGAGAGAAAGACATATGTAGTATTCACTTCCATGGCAATTAAGTTAACAATTCAACAAACCATCTTCACGTTAGCTTTCGTTTTCTTCAGTTTACTTAATTTTGTTTTTAATTTTGATATCTTCCACAGTTGCTTCATTTTGTAGCAGTAATTTGAAGATGCCATCATTTCCTAGACGAGGTTCTGGAAACCACAGTGGTTTTATGTGGACTAGTGGTGCGATGGTATGCTCCAACATGGTTCTATCCTCGCCTTGAGGTAAAACACGTCCTCCCTCAACAAGTAACTTGAGTTATGGTTGACTTACCATTTTATTATTCGTAACTAGTCGTGTGCTTCGGAGGTGTCTCAGTTCTGTGTACAAGCCACATGAGAAGATTTCCCTGCAAACATTTTCTGAGTGCATCAAAAAAAAAAAATTACTCTAAAAAGAGTATTTCTTATGCGTGTTTTATGAGTACGCAATAAAAAGACTCATAAAGGATTATTTGATATGATTGTAAAATGATTGCTCAAAAATAAGACTCTAAAAGGAGTATTTTTTATGCGTGTTTTATGAGTACGCAATAAAAAGACTCTTAAAGGAGTCTTCGATATGATTGTAAAATAATTGCTCGAAAATAAGACTCTAACAAGAGTACTTTCTATGCGTGTTTTATGAGTGCGATACAAAAAGAATCCTAAAGGAGTCTTTGATATGATTCTAAAATGTTTGATCAGAAATAAGACTCTAAACAGAGCATATTTTTTATGCGTATTTTATGAGTACGATAAATGGCAAAATATGAAAATATTTTTATTTTTATTATTAATATTATTAAATAAATGGAAAAAATGGCACATACGATAATTTCGCTCAAAGGGGTTTCTGAGGTTTTATTAACATCATATCAATGTCAGGAATTAGAGTTAACAAAGAGTTTTTAAACCATTAAAGAGCCCTTAACATGACACTTATGACTCATGACTAAACTAAACTAAACTCATGACTAATGACTAAAATAATAAGTTCTATAAATTCTGATGTCCGTGACTTCATGACTTCTATAAATGTGGCGTCCGTGGCGTAGTTGGTTAAAGTGCGTGGCAGCTATGTCAAAGAACCTAGAGACCCAGGTTCGAACCCCAGCAGCGACAGAAAATTATTTGAATTAAAATAATTTTTCTGTACGGCCGCCACCTCTCTGCAGACAATGGCAAACCTCAGAGAGTAATCAAAATGTCATGTAAAGCTTCTTGAGAACGAGAACATTCCGTTCATCGCCGTTCGGAATCGGCGTTAAACATGTAGGTCCGGTTCTCGGTTAATTGTGTACAAACTTAATAACACGCACAACACAATTGATCATAAGAAGCTAGGTCAAAGTCCTTTCAAGGGCTGAAATGGCCAGTTATTTATTTTTTTTATTTATAAATTCTGAAAGAGTCTTCATATGAGTCTTCAAAGATTCCATTACATGATTCTTTAAAAGAGTATTAAATATGGCTCTTAAAAGAGTCTTCCTTTTGAGTCCAAAAAGACTAATTTATATGAATTCTAAAAGAGTCTTTTTTATGAATCTTTAAAGAGTCTTTATTATGAGACTTAAAAGAGTCTTAATTTTATATTTTGAAACCTACGAGCGCATTATGGTCTTTTGAGCGCATTATGACGATAAAAACTCATTTATATGAGTCTAAAAAGAGTCTTTTAAGGGTCATAATGTTTGCTGGGTTGGTTTTTTTCTTAAAAAAAAACCAAAACATTCGATACCCAAGCCGTTGTCTCAATTTAATGATGCATAATGGTGGCAACTCAGTGCAGAGTTATACTTACTACTTACTTACTTATCTGGCGCTTACAACCGTAAGTCGGTTTTGGCCTCGTATAAGAAATTACGCCAGCCATTTCTGTTCTGCGCTTGCTGGCGCCAGTTGGAAACACCAAGCGTGGTCAGGTTATCCAACACCTGATCCTTCCGACGAAGATGTGAGCATCTGCGTTGACCACCACCGGGCACCGAATCGAATATTTTTTTCGCTGGCATAATGGAGCGTCGTTTTCCATTCGCTCAACATGATCTAGCCAGCTCGATTTTAATGCGCTTAACTATGTCGATGTCAGCGTACAGCTCGTGGTTCCATCGAATTCGGTACTCGCCATTGACGCAGATTGGACCGAAGATCTTACGAAGGATCTTTCTCTCGAAGGCTCCCAAAGTCTTTTCATCAGAACTGCTCAACGTCCAAGTTTGTGCTGCATATAATAGGACGGGCATGATTAGTGACTTATAGAGCGTGAGTTTTGTTCGTCGAGAGAGGGCTCTGCTTCTCAATTGCCTACTTAGCCCAAAGTAACACCTGTTGGCAAGAGTTATCCATCGTTTTATCTCAATACTAACATCATTGAAAGAGTTAATGCTGGATCCCAGGTAGACGAAGTCCTTAACAACCTCGAAGAAGATGTTGTGAACAGTGAGTTGGTTTCCAAGACGCTGGGACTGTTTATTTGTTGACACTAGGTATTTCGTCTTATCTGCGTTCACTGCAAGACCCATTCGACTCGACTCTTTCGCTAATCTGGAGAATTCTGCGCTGACTTCGCGCATATTATGGCCAATGATATCGATATCATCAGCAAACGCCAGCAGCATAATACTTTTGTAGAATATCGTGCCGCTGCGTCTCAAATCAGCAGCTCGGATGATCTTCTCCATCCATGCATTTAAATAGAGCTTCGCCTCCATTCTTGAAGAGCTCAGCCGGTAAGCCATCGGCTCCTGCGGCTTTGTGGTTTTTAAGCCGAGCATAGCTTTCAAGACTTCACTATGGTCGGGCAGCGGAACTTCAACGCTTTCGTCCACAATTGAGATTTCCGGGATATCATCTCTATTAGCGGGATTGTTGTCGTCATCACCATTCAGAAGCCTAGAGAAGTGTTCCCTCCACATCATCAGTGTACTCTGGATATCTGTCACTAGATTCCCATTTTCATCCTTGCAGGAAGAGGCCCCGGTCTTGAAACAAAACCATCGGCCAGGCGTCTTATTTTTTCGAAAAATTTTCGGACCTCATTCCTGTCACCATGCATCTCAATTTTCTCGCACTCATGCATGCAGAGTTATACTGTTTTATAATCATCTTGAAGATTATTCTCAAGAAAAGGTCATGCGGATGTTATTGTACTCCTAACGCTGTTTTGAGGCTGTGCTTTTATTCAAGGGCTATGCCAACTACGGAATTGAATTCTAGTCGCACTATCGATATAAAAGGTACTAAGTACTTTAAGTTAAGCACGTCACTTGTAGAATAATTTAGCAAAGAGATAGCTTAAGTGCGTTTTTTGTGTTCCGAGAACAAGTAATATTTAAACTATCTCTCTCTCGGATCAAATGCATACGCAATTTGCTCTTGTCGTTTATAAAAGTTATCTACCTTGTACTTCAAACACTTGCTTATGTTGAAATCAAAAGGCATTATCACTTTGCTTTATCAGTTACAATTATCAGTATTATCTTAGCTTTAAGGGAGGATCGAAGAGGGTTAATATGTATGACTAGAAACATGAATAGAAACATTTTTCGCTTGGGACCTATCCACTCCGACACCTCCTTAGGGGGCTCTCATACAAATTTAATGATTTTTGTATATTTATACCCTACACTTACTTGAACAGGGTCCCAAAGGGGAAAAAATTATTCCTTTGCAAAAGTAATGGGGGTCGGTCATACATATTAGCCCTCTCCGGCCCTTCCATATAGCCATACATGCAAGGAAAAGTTATCTTCTAAAATACTCAAGTACTTTAAGTACTGTCTTAATTGTACTCCTCTTGCAAGTTGTTTTTATTTGCATAGTTAATGAGTGAGAGACTAGTTTTCAACTAGTTTTTTATTTACGCACACACTACTTAGTATTTGTGCTCACGCTCAGCGTTGCCATTGTGACGTTAAATACGTCATTTTGACGTATTTTAAGCTCAAATGACGATTAACGTATTTCGAGGCATATTTGACGTATTTTATAGACACAATAGTTTTTATTATATCAAAAAGTTTTAAAGGTAGAATGTGAACGTGTGAATATTGATATATATATTGGATATATATTGGAACACTCCTTGCATAGTATACATGCAACACTGCCTACATAACTGATAATGCTATTGACTTTATTGTCATCGCAAGTGTCTGTTAGCGGCGTGATATTTTTTAATGTATTCAACGAGCATGCAGCTTGCAGCCAAATAAAACAAATGGAGCGCTATTTTCAGCTTCAATATTGAATTGACGTTTTTTTTGTTGAAATGACGTATTTTAAATCTGAAAATGAGGATTTTGAATCACAGTTTTCTGGCAAAACTGCTCACGCTAACGCTATCCGCAAATGAGAGAGAAAGAGCGAAAGTAATTGCTCACCACACAAAGGTTTTGTAAGGCGATTCAAATGCATTTGTGCAGCCCTTTAATCGGTATCCTGCCACCCGCTCGGAATCATATGATGAAAGTTGCAAATTTTTAGATATAAATCTGATTCTGATTTAAACAAAAATATTATCCAGATTAATAAAATTTGTGAATTGAAACCATTTTTTCGATTTCTTTTATTTTCGAATGAATTTAATGGCAAAAAATTCCAGTGAGAGTCCCCCTCTTCTAAGGGCCTGATCCATGCTGTAATAATAATGTGTTAGTGAATTTTTGATAACACCAAGAATAGCTTTCTTTTCGTCAAAAAATTGAGAACGAAAGAGAGGAGCCGTTGATAGTTGTCAAATTGTGTTATTTGTTTGAGTTGCTAGATGATGATGTGTTATATCTTTTATAGGTTATTGTTCGAATAAAGTTTAAATAAATATTTAATTCAGTTAATTGTGCCGTGTTGTGTTGACAAAAAGTTATTGCAGTTGTCTTCGGCCATTTGCCAAGTTCGCCATTGAATGTTTTTGTCATTTTATCAAAAAAGTGCGCTGGAAGGTGCCACCGACATGAAGCTTTGGCCAGCATGCAAATTGTCTTGCATTCACATCGACTGCTTCAAGAAAATATAGAATGCCATGAAAGAATGTTCAATACCTCAACTGATAATAGCCATCAAAAGAAGTGGACATTCCATTGAGCCTCGACCAACTGCACGTTACACTAAGAGAAAAAATATTAAATTTATCCAAAAAATTTTTTCATTTATCCAAAAAGCGAGTCATTTTTGCACCAATAACGAATTTGCTTAAATACTTAATTTATTTAAATACTTTTTTAATTAAATAAAATATTAAAATATTTAAAATAAAATTAATAAAAAATATATTAAAATTATGCACGCATTTTTTTAAATGTCTTTCAAATATTTACTATTTGAAAATAAAACTATCGCATTTAAAGAAAATTTATATAAAAATATTGAAATTAAAAACAAATATATTTTAATATTTCCCATGAGATGCGTCCATGAAATGCCATTTGCTTTTTTTGTTCTCTAATTTATACTATTTTGACAGTTGTTATGGCAACAAATGTCAAAATAGTACAAACTAGAGAAACAAAAATTGGAAAATAAAATACCAAAAATATGCAGGCAAATGACAACCGGTGCAAGACATTTTTGAGAAAATGTCCGGTTGTCACTCAAACCTTACACAATTTCATTTTGTGATCATCAATCGCACTCACAAAGAATCCTGGCCAAACATGCGGCTATATTACACTGTGTGTAATTTTTTAAGTCATGGCAAAATAACCAGTTTACCGGCTTACAATACTTCATAGTACCTCTGCCTCCACTCAACCATGCCATGAGATTGTTATAACATTTGCGACACACTGTATTAGGTGTGTAATTTTCACCGGTCAAGTCCACCTCGTCGAAAAACAATGTATATGCTCTTTTGAATTCACTAGTTAAAAGATTCTTTTCCTTCTGAAATCTTGTAGATGTTTTTTTTCTGGTTTGATGACCGCAAACGTAGATAAATAAATCAATTTTTTTACACTGCATACTGAAATTGTCAGTTGCCACTGTTGTGTACGAATTATGTTGTAGCACTTTATATAACTTTCACCGCGTCACTTTTTTCACTTTTGCGTGCTACCTAAACAGTGTTAAGAATCATCTCTAGGAAGTTTATATGTTCTAGAAATTTGTTTATTGAGATCTTAGGTAAATTTTTGTAGTTGATTGTTTCCTTGAATTTTGAACGGTTTGCTACCTATGGACCTGAACACGGGAAAAAAGGTAAAAAAAATCGAATTTTTTTAAGTTTTTTGCGATTTTGATCTGGAAGGTGAAGTTTTTTGATTTTATATGTTCGCAATTTCTTTGTTCTTTATGACAAGAGCTACAACTTTGCCTCAGAGAGTAAATCGAAATTCTGAACGGTTTGCAAGATATGAGCCCGAGAAAATGATCACTTTTTTGCGAAAATGATACCGAGGCCCCAAATCTTTGGCGGCCCATAAACAAAAAAGTGCATGACTTTGGAAAAAATTGGGAGACACGGGTCTTTTTTTTTAGTCTTTTATCACGTAGTGGTGTCCGTATATGGTTTTTTTTTCGTGTTGCACTGTGTTACCCTTGCAACAATAACTAAATGAGAATTATAAGAACTAAGGTTGCAACTGCAAGAAATAAACTGCATGAACAGAGTGCGATGCTGTTGCTGCTTGTCGGAATATGTGTGTACGTGTGCGATGCTGTTGCTGCTTGCTTGTATGGAATATGTGTGTACGTGTGTGGAATAAATAAAATTCAAATACGGGAAAAAAACGAGTTGTAAGGAAAACATTTGATTTATCTACGTAAATATTTAAATAAAATTTATACTCAGGCGTGGATAATGCTAATATGCGTTATTTCCCTTAGTGTAGCTGATTTATTTTCATTCCAATTCACCATCAGCTGTTTTTGACAGAAGCGGGGCGAAAAAATTTATCATTTTGAGAGAGAAGTGTCAAATTCACAAACATCTTATTATTATTACACCATGGCCTGACCTAATAAGATCATTAAGTAAAAAATTTAAATTGAAATTTAATTAACATTAAAGTAAGAAAATGAAGGAGAGTGTTAGCAAAAGAGTACACCAAAAGGAAGACCAATTCAAGATCTTTGAAATAAGTCTTAATAATTTTTTTTAGGACTAACGGTTTTGCAGATATAGTTATTTGACTAAATGTCCTATTCACAATTTTTGATAATTTTTGTAATTTTCCACTGTGTAAAACTTGCAAAAAAAAAATTAGAAAAAAAATATGCAAATATTTTTATTTTTTAAAGTACTATCGACTCGCAAAATTTGAAAAAAATCGGCGTCATCAAAATCCAGTTTTGGAGAAAAGCGTCAGATTTGACATGGAATCACCGACATATGCATTTACTCAAATTTTTTTTTTACTTAATTTTTTTAAAAAGCAGCCCTTTTATATAAAAGGAAAGACAATTAGACACAAAATTATTGGTCTCAACAAAAACAAAACAAAAAAAAAACAAAAAAATTACATAAGTACATTTGTATTTTTTTTCTAATTTCAGCTTCTCGGCATTACCGTCGTCGTGATCAACGTTTTAGCTCTCAAAAATGCCGACGAATTCCTTATGACTAGCATTATTTTCATGATAACGTTGGGTTCGGTTATTTTTCTAATATCCTTTTTCGGCTGTTTTGGAGCCATACGTGAGAACAGCTGCTCGTTGTGGACTGTAAGTGGAAAATAAATTAAAAAAAATAGTTCAATTTAACTTGTATGGCTATTTACTTAACCCATTTGAAAGTATGCCGCATTTATGCTCATTGTGGTAATGGCTAATTTAACGTTGCTGCTATGTTTCTCTTCCACCGTCGATGTTGGCGAACGTGCTCAACTGATCGTAAATAAAGCTTGGGCACAACAACTCAATGGTACCGATAGCATGTCGGTTTTGCAGAAAGAGGTTTTTACATTTTCATAAATATTATTTTATTTTTACTAAAAATATTTTGATATATTTTACATTAAATCCTTTCCTTCGATGTAGTATGGCTGTTGCGGTAAAAACAGCTCTAAAGATTACAGTATCGCTAATCTAACAATACCAGAGAGCTGTTATATTGGCGGCAACAGTACCACCATAGCAACCGAGGCTGATTTGTATCCGGATGGTTGTCTTTTTAAATTAATGGAATACTATGTTAGCATCGATCAGTTGCTCAGTATCTTTAGCTGGACTACATTGAGTGTGGAGGTAAGTCTAGTTGTTCTCTGACATTTACTAAGTTAGTTCTTTTAACAATTTTCTTTCAGTGTTTTGCTCTTATCTGTGCTTGTATTTTGGCCATAACGTTCACCAACCAACAGCGTCGAGCACGTTATTAAATTTAAGTTCTTAATACAAGAAATTTAAAATGTCTGAAATAAACCTCATTTATTGTTTTCTTTTGCTAAATTAGAAAAAATTAATTTTAATTTTTGGCTTATGTTATTATTTTTATATCCTCAAGCTTACTGCCTAATGGGTATAATAAGTTTGTCCCTCCATTTGTAATGACTAGTTTATATATTAAGTTTATATATTCTTGATCGCTTGAGTCGATTTAGCCATATCGTCTATCCATCGTCACGGTTGCAACAGTAATTTTAAAATTATCGTAATGAAATGAATATCAAGGGACTATGGTTCGTTTTAAACAAAGTTCGCTTTAAAACAATTTCTGTAAGTGCACATGCAAGTATTAACTCTTTTGTAGATTTGTTATAAAGAAGGGTGGGATATTTTAATAAAAAATAAGTTCTTGAAAAAATCACTGCTTGTGGCACTTCGTTGTCAATATCGTCGTTAAGGTCTTTACCACCAGTGCAAACAGATTGCAAAATAGTTTCGTTGCCCAATTCTTCCGTAGTTACAAGGTCGTCATTAAAACACCGTTGAAATTTTCTGTTCCAACTGTAAATTCAAATAATAAAAGGCTTATTTAAAGTGCGACTACTAAGGGAGACTTTGTTATTAAAATAAAAAAATAAATAACTGGCCATTTCAGCCCTTGAAAGGACTTTGACCTAGCTTCTTATGATTAATTTGTGTTGTGCGTGTTATTAAGCTTGTACACAATTGACCGAGAACCGGACCTACATGTTTAACGCCGACTCCGAACGGCGATGAACAGAATGTTCTTGTTCTTAAGAAGCTTTACATGGCATTTTGATTACTCTCTGAGGTTTGCCATTGTCTGCAGAGAGGTGGCGCCGTACAGAAAAATTATTTCAATTCAAATAATTTTCTGTCGCTGTTGGGGTTCGAACCTGGGTCTCCAGGTTCGTTGACGTAGCGGCCACGCACTTTAACCAACTACGCCACGGACGCCACTTTTTTATTACTTTTTTATTACCATCTGTAAATGTTACCGTTGGTTGTTTTAGCAATTCTTTTAATGGCAGATCATCATCCGAATAGAACTCATCCTTATTCTTGATAAATCCGCCAAGAAATGTTATTTTGCTGACTTTTAACCATGCCATATCCAAAAAATTTACTGTGTCCAGTACACTAACTTTACAGTATTCTCCACCCATATCACCTGAATTAACAATTTTTGAGAGAAGCAAGTGGCGATAATAATTTTTCAATGCGTGTATTGGGGGTTTCGGACTTTTCTATAGTAGGATGGACATGTAGAACGGCAGAATAACAGGAAAGTCTGTTCGAGCTTTCAAACTATCCTACATGTCGGATGGACTTCGGTATTTTTCAGCGTTCAAGAAGATAGCATCGGGCAATGGCAACACAATTTCTTGCTGCGCTAATAATTGATAAAGTTTTGGAAGAAGGGAAAGAGGAAATAGAACAAACCATGGAATAAAGAAAATGTGGGTGAAGGAGTGGAGAAAAGAAAGGCATATTTATATGCATACAGGACTTTGTTTACATTTTTCTTTATATGTTCACACCGCGACGTTTGTTTTTATAGAATAAGAAAATGTATGAAGTCGGAGGAACGTCCGTTCACACTTACTACATGTAGGACGGACAAACAGAAAAAAATCAGAACCATTATTGAATTAATAAGGTTGTCTTGGGGCTGATCGTACTCTCTTCTCAGTACCCACAATTGTCGAAATCAATGAAAAGCAACAACAACAACTTCATCGGCCTTACATGTTATCAATTCTCGCTTTCAGATTTTGTATGAGCTGTCAACTTCGATTTGACATTTATGGGAACTCGCTCTCACCTTTGCGACAACCTTATTTATTCAACCATGATCAAAAATTATTGATTTTCATCCTACATGTCGGACGGACCGCAGTATTTGCTTTTACACATCCTTCATGTCCATCCCACCTATCAAGTTGATCCTATATGTTGGATAGTCCAAAAACCCCTAATGGCACCATGGTCCAAAGGTTGTTAAACTAAGCTTGTATTTGGAGGCATAAACCCTAATTTAATGCAATCCAAGTCCTTTCTGTCTGTATGAGCTGGGCAGTTGTCTACCATTAGTGATATTTTTTGAATCGCACGGCGTAAATGATTGTCCCACTGTCTAAATTCATAAGTGAAAATTTCGGAAGTCATCCAAGCCTTTTTATCAGACTGGTAATAAAATGGTCATTTTTAAATGTTTTAATGTATTTTTTTAAAAAAATTTTCGTTTCTTTATACCTTCTTTATTATACCTTTTATATTGGTTTAAAAACCAATATAAAACGGCATTGGTTATAGTCACATTATTGGCTCTCTTCTTAGTAAACCATTTTACCATTTTAAAACCAAGTAAACCATTTTACTAGGCAATGATACAGTTCCATGACCGAAAGGTTTTTAACCTTCTCTTCATTTCCAAAATATTTTTCAAAAGCCGGTTATTAAAAAAACAAAAAAAAAAAACGTGCCAAAAAATATTTTTTTCCATTACTTTTTCCTATTTCCAACGTTTTCAATTTCAACTTGTCTGAGATTGAAAACACCACATTCCTAATGGGTTTTTTTGCAGCGTTACCACTTTGATCCATTTCGAGCCGGATATATTTTATATCAAATTTCAAACATATTCCATACAAGAGAACACTCCATAACGTCGAGAGATCGAGAGAAAGAAACAGAAAGTTTAAAAGTTCATCTCTACAAAGTGCAGCAATCAATCAAGTGCGTTTGCATTTTTTAATTCTATTCAGTGCTTATTATTATTAGAGCAGTGCAGTAGTGCGAGCGCGTTAAAAAAAAAACGATTATAAAAAACCATATATTTTTCTATTAAAAATTTGAATAAAAAAACCCTAAGAAACATAAACATAATAAGTGAGTGAACAAAACAAAAAAAAAAGAAAAAAATTAAATTTACGTGAAAAAGTGTATTAAAAGTAATACAATTAAACAGAAGTATGTAAATGTTCCATAAAATTAGTGGCTGGCTCAATTTTGAACTTCAAGAAGATTAAGAGGGAAAAATAAGATATCAAAGAAGGCATAACCGTACGACCAGTCCTCCTCATTATATACTATATGTATATAAAAGGTATGTACATAAGCAATTGTATGCAAAGTGCAATTGCAAGTTCACATTAAATGTTTCTATTAGCTCTGCTAAACCTTACATATGTCTGCTAACAACATACTAAAGACCCACTTTGTTAGCAACATACACTGCAAATGTTGCTTTCTCTAAACCAACATATCTTCTTTGTTCTGCATACATGTTATTTAGTTTTTTTTCCGATTTGCAACATTCCAGCAACATATTACTTACAAATGTTAAGAGTAATTTATTTAATTTTTCAAAATCGTTAAGCATAAAATATCGTAAATCTTAACACCTTCATACCCATTACTTAAGAGTCACATTTTATTGTAAGCAGAGGCAGGCCCGTAGACAAGGGGGGGGGTTTTTAGTGTTAAAAAGTATAAAAAAATAATATATCAGCATTAATATAACTTTGCCAATTTCCGAATACTTGCTGCTCATGCGTCTTTTTTCTCTTACAGTGCAAACTGCAAGTGTAAACAGTAACAGCGAAAACATCAACATGCTAAGTATCGAAAAAAGTTCGAAACATTCAATTGAACTTTGTCTACCACCAGCAATTTAAGAATTTATTGCGTTAACAGGTGTTACGTGAAAGTGGTGAAATTTTGATTGAGTTTCGTAAGATAAGTTTAAGAGTTTCTATTGTTAATTTTACTGTGCCAAAACTACAAAAATGATTCTACTTAATTGGCTGCAGAAACCAGAAGTAAAAAAGGCTAGAACGGTGAAAAGTAAGTGCTTGATTTAAATGATTTTTTTTCCTTTATCAATGCGTAAATGCGTTAAAAAGTTACCGAATATTTCTGAATGTTTGAAAGCTGTGTTTTTTTTTGTAGTGTGTTTGCATTGATTGAATATCAGAGTGCGGAGAACGATCAAAATACGATTGTTCTCACAATTAATCACAGCTAATAATTTCATGCTTTCAATTTCTCATGAGTGAGAAAGTTATGCGACGAACAAAAGCATTTACGATCGCTCACCATCAAAAGCAAAGTTCGTAAATATCACGAATGAAAAAAACTTCGCTGCAAGCGTCGTTGGCTCGCTCACTCATGATCGTTCTTTTTTTGTGAACGCTCATTTTAAAATTCAATACGTAACTCATATTGTGAAGATTGAATCTTTAATCGTTCGTGAGCGTATTTTTGCAGGGATAAATTTTTACTCTGACAGCAAAGAAGTAAGTAAAATTTTGTTCAATTAAAATAAAAACAATAAAGTCGAAGAAAATTACATATGAAAAAAAAAACATCAAGTATTATAAAATAACAAAAATAAATTAGAAATTCAGATTATTTAGCGTAGTTACACAGGTTGTCATATATTTTTTGTTCTTTTGATGGTTTAAATGTATATAAACATCTAGAACACTACAAAATATATGTAATCGACCTGTGTTATTAATATAAACTAAATATTAAAATTAAATAAAAATATTAAAATTAAATAAAAATACGAAGCATAAATTATATAATTAAAAAAAAATCAAAAACTAAACGAAAAGAAAAACACCCTTCACCCTGATACAAAATAATTAAATAATACAAAAATTTGTTTCTTTATAATAGGCAATAATTTTTGCCTATTAATATATTTGATACTCTGTATCATTTTTCAAATTAACCAAGCGAATGCAGAACAAAGCAATTTAAGTAACCGATTGCGTCTATCTGCTTTCGTCCGTTTCACAAGAGAATTAATTTAAAGATCTCTTCCCTCTGCGCTATACTCATGAACCATGATACAATTATAAGGTAGGCCCAGCAAAAACACGCTCTCTATGACTACAAATCAACAACAAAACAATAACAAAGGCGTAGGTATAATGTCAAAATACAATACAAAGCGATACAAATAAATTGGTTACTGAACTATCGAACTAAGTAGTCGAATGAAAATTATATAAAATATTAACTTTTATTTGCTTCGTTGAAAGCCAACATACAATTTATTCTGTATTATATTTTGAAAAATGGCTCATATTGTTAAATTTTTAGGGTTTTTGCTTACTTTTCTTGCATTATTTCACATAGAATCTGGGTACTCAATACCCAATAACCAGATTTATACTATTTAAAGTAAATTATACATCCTTATGGCTGAACGAATAAACTTCAATTTTCAAAAGTGACATTATACCTACGCAATTGTTTTGATTTACTTTGCTTTGCTTTGCTTTTTCGTTATTTTTATCTCCGAATTGGGCCTACCTTATAATTGTATCATGCTCATGAACTTTGAAAAAGTCGCTCACGAACGATTAAAAATTCAATCTTCTCACGATAACTCATTTTACGATTGTATTTTATTATGATAAATACTTCAGATATTGAACGTTCACGATATATGCAGTTATTTTATGTAAACATATTTCTCATGAGTGAGCTACCAAAAGCGATTGTTCGTAAGTTGAGAGCGGGAGCAAAAAAATCATTGCATTTAGTCTCTCGTGAGAGAACATGAAGGCAA
This sequence comes from Pherbina coryleti, assembly GCA_943735915.1. Classification (NCBI taxonomy): domain Eukaryota; kingdom Metazoa; phylum Arthropoda; class Insecta; order Diptera; family Sciomyzidae; genus Pherbina; species Pherbina coryleti. Next base: position 41,967,720 of record OX030950.1, on the reverse strand, counting down.
TGTTTTCGTGAACGTTCGATTTCAAATGAATTTATCATAATAAAATACAATCGCAAAATGAGTTTCCATGAGAAGATTGAATTTTTAATCGTTCGTGAGCGAATTTTTCCGCACCCTGTTGAATATTAATGGATTAACTTTTTGCTTGATGCGGAACCGAAAAAATCCGAATAATATTATATTTCACCTGTATTGCAGAAAACGTTCAAGAAACTTTGGAATCTGAAAAGTCTTCAGAACTTCCTTTGTAACCTGCAGTTGAAGAAAGCTTTAATGTTGACAGCTATGTGGAAAGCGGTAGTACAAGTTGTGGTATTAATATTTTACTTTTAATGTTTTTAACTCTTAGTTTGTGTGTATGATTGTAGAAATTGTTCCAGAAATATCATTTGATTCATCGGAACTACCTTCGACTTCGAGAGTATATCAATGTCCAAATAACGATATTTCCAAGTTGATGAGCAATATTTCCGATTCGAACCACCTTGAAAGTTTTCAAAGCATTTATGTGCCTCCGCAAATTTTAATTTTCCTGTCAGCGGTTCTCGCAAACTCCGATTTAAGCATTCTTGGTTGAACCGTTGGCATTGGTTGGTTTACTCCAAATTGGAAAATGCAGCTTATTGCAAGTTTTGCGAATTTTTTAGCACTGGTTTTGGAGGTGCAGGATCACAACCTCTTGGTAATTTTACCGAATGATAATAAAAACTTTTTAAAATTTTCTAACCTTTTTATTGTGGCCTTTACAAAAGTCAGGAAATACAAGAAAATGTCGTTATTCTAATCGTGGTTATTTTTATATAGAATTTTAAACCGATATAATTTTGCAAGTAAATTATTAAAATAATAATAAAAGATGCTTAATTATCGTCATTTTAGAAGTTTGTCTTGAAATTTTTATTTTTTTAGCGTCTTTCTGTATTCCAAAATGACAGTGCAACGATAAGCAAGATATATAGCCGAAACACATTGAACTCAACAAACGACAGTTTTAAAATTATAGAACACACGTTTTTTATGTTAAATGGGTGTGCATCCTTAAGCATACATAGAGGTTGAATTAACAAAAAAAAAAAAAAAAAAATAAGAAGACTTAATTCTATATATATAAAAATCAAATGCGTGTGCGTTAGTCTTGCTAAGGCTCAGAAACGGCTGGGTCGATTTTAATAATTCCTTTTTTGTATTGTTTGCCTTAATACAGATGTGGTTCAGAAAGAAAGAAAATTACAAAAACTTCAAGGAACAGCGGAAAAATCGAAATTGGTAATTTTGTATGGGAATTGCCACATCAGACTACTTTAAATAGCCAACAAATCTTAACGGCTGGACGGATTTAACTCAAATTCGGCACACACATTACTTGAATCCTAAATTAGGTTAAAGCATACTTGGTTTTGACCACGCCCCTTCTTCTGACCCTTTACAAGAAACGTAAATTATCCTACAGGCGTACTTTTACTAGCGAAACTGTGCGTCTAAATAATTAAAAGAAAATTCTGTCAAAAAACATTCACATATCTTCAAAATTGCACAAAATTTAAGTACAGCGTCCTTTTCTAATAACTTCGTTTCCTTAGAATAACAAAAAACTATCAGAAATTCGTATTTCTTACTTTCGATGAAAATAACTCCGTTTTTTTAAAATATATTTCATCCAATTTCTTTTCGTTGATAAATTCAATTTAAGCACTTAATAAACCATATTTGAAGAAAGCTCCAACGTATTAATTTTTTACTCCAAAAATCACAAAAGCTATCATTTCAATTGTAAACCCTTTTGTAGATATGGCATCTCTGTCATAATTCTTTTAGCATCCCTGTCATATATCTTTTAACATCCCTGTCATAATTTTGGCCGACCTCTGAAATGCAACCCTGCCGATCTGCCATTTGTGACTTCCGGAAAAGACACTTTTCTGACAATCGTTGTAAGGGTAAGACCTAATTTTTAAAGTGCAAAATAAAATCTTTAAAAAGTTTAAACATCTTGGCGTTTTTATATAATAAATAAAAAAAAGCTTTAAAAAAATTATTTGTTTGCCCATTGTGAGGATCGATCCTTAGACCACTTCATGGATTCAAAACTAACAGTCTAGCTGACTATTTTTATTCAAATTGAAATGTACTAAAAAAATATTCTAATAGAATTCGCAATAAAATGATATGACAGCACAATCTTTTGAATTCGAATAACAGCAGCCTTTTACATTCCGTGTTAATATGGGATATTGGAGTGTTTCATTCAATCAATAATTGAAATTCGATTGGCACCATGTGTTATCGATCATGAATGTTCGGTAAAAAATAAATTTCGGGTGGAATCGTGATTGCTCGAATTTAGGGCGGGACGAAGTTTGCCGGGTCCTCTAGTTTACATATATAAAATAAACAAAAATAAAGTAAATTAATTTTTGTTTTATGTATTTGGTGTACAATAAAGTTTTAAAGTGTTTTTTTTTTAAGTTTGTCGCTTTATTGTGAAAAATTTGTTACAAATTCATTTTTCAAAGTATTGTCCATTTCTAGCCACTGTTTTTCCCATCTTTCTGGTAATTATATAAAAAATACCTTTTCATTTATCGATATCAAAAACTATCGATATTTTTTTAATCCAAAACCCCCCCCTTAGGTAAATCCTGGCTACGGGCCTGAGCAGAGGTAATATGTTCAAATTAAAAACATTTTGTCACATCTGGGTACCGATTACTTACGCTTTACATTTATTTGTTTGCCTAAGAAAATGTATTCTATTAACATTTTTCCACTTCTTTTGCTTATATCTCCTAAACAAGAGGCCGTAGAGGGGTCAAAGTTGCACCATTATAAAGGTGTTTTTTCGACTTTAATTTTATACCATTGTAAAGATGTTTTTCAATCTTTAATTTGATACTTAAGTTGTCCTTGTGCGATACGATTTTTTTAACTAGTGCCTTAGATGGATCAAAGCTGCGCCTTTGTTAAGATGTGTTTTCAACCTTTAATTTGATACTTAATTTGTTCTTGTGCGACACGATTTTCCAATGAAAATATAATATTCAACTTCTTTTGTTTATTCGATTTGGGTTCAGGTTAATTGACGCAACCTCAAAATGGTTTGGTTGTGATTAAGCTTCGATTGGTGTTTTTTGCGCTTCAACTGTCGAAATCATAACTTCCTAATAAGATGCACGAGTCACGCATGAGTTTAACAAAGCGTGAATAAAATGTATAAAAAAAATGTTCTTATTCTTTTTATAATTGTAACATTAATGAAGTTGATTGCTATTAAATTGCACATTATTAACGAAATAGGATATTTGCGTGTTTTTAGATATGTTTTTAGATATGTTGTCAGTATGTTATAGCCCATTCAACACAATAAAAGTTTTTAAACAGTTAAGATTACTTTACAGGATCTTGCACTTTTTAACACATTTTAAATGCAGTAAAACTCTCAACTAGAAATCAAGTTGGTAGGATTGCATGCTTAGTTTTTCTCTGAAACTTTAGGATTTTTAAAAGGACCTTGCATGTTCAAACATCCCTTTTTTTCCAAATTATTTTGCATACAGGGTGAATCGTTAAAGTATTATAAGGATTAATATTATAAGAGATAATATTCAAATTTAAGAGCATACTATTTGTTTTAACTTGATTGATGTTTTATGAAAAAACTATTCCAAATAAATTGTACAGGACCAAAATTAACAAAACTACCCGATACATGGAAATCGCTTGTTTTAGTTTTTTTTTTTTTAATTACACAATATTTACATGTCGACATAAAATATGGGCACCCTTTATTTTTACACTTTTTACTCTGATCAAGCAAATCTTGCATATTAATACGCAAACATCGAATTTAGAATAAAAAAAAGAAAATTAAACTAATATCATTCGAAAGCTACTGTGCTACAGATATGCCGAAAAATAAAAATAACAAAAAGAAAAAAAAATTAATGTGAATATTGCATTTCAAAATCAATGTATGCATTCTAATACCCATGGCTGTAGTTTTAATCTCTCTCCCATTTTAAGTTTGGCAAACAATCGTTGCTGCTCTCTCTCTCTCTCTCTCTCTTTCTTTTGTTTATTTTATTCCACATTATTTTGAAAAACAAAAATTGAAACTGTGTGACATTTTTGGTTGCTTTTTGTTGGTGTTGTTGCTTTTTCTTAATTTCTCTCTCTTCGATAGCCTCTTTACCAGTGTTGCCAGAAGAGGAAATTTTTCCCGTTTTTCGGGAATTTTCGATCCAAAAGGGAAAACGGGAAAACACTCTTGAAAAGGGGGAAAATCGTATTGGCTGCGTTAATGTGCAAAAAGCTTAATCTCGTCACAAAGTCAACAAAATGTATTTTAATTTGTTTTTTCCACGTCTTGTGTTTAAAAACATTTTAAAATTATCGGACTCACTCTCCGTTAGCATTTAATTTTATTATTATCAGAATCAGAGATCTGCAATGAGTACTAATGAAATTATTATATTTAAGTCATGAGCAGCTATGAGCAGGGAGCGCTTTGGGAGCGTTGTGACCAAGAATTGAGAGCAAAGGCTTATGTAGCAATACAAAAGGCAACAATAATGGCTCATGACTGGGTATGGGCACCACTACATTTAAAACTTCTGTGTTGTTTCTGTGTTTGTCTTTTGTCTTGGATTTGTTGTTGTGTTTTGTGTTTCTACATAAGCCTTTGCTCTCAACTCTTGTTCTCAACGCTCCCAGAGCGCTCTCTGCCCATAGCTGGCCATGACTATTGGTGCAAGTATGTACTTATACCAACTCAACAAAATACTTTGACTCATTCCCACCAAAACCCAAAAATACTCATAGTACACACATGTGTGTCGACAAATTATTACTCTATTGGTTCTGGGTTAATCATCTTATGTGACTCACTTGTTCATGTGAGAGGAAAATAAGTAGGAGTGAGTTGAGTATTATTTTTGTTTTGCCTTTCCTTATTCTTTTTTCTGATTTGTTAACTTTTTCGTGTGAGAAAATGAATGAGTTGAGTAATATTTTGTATTGTGCCTTTTTTTGCAAAACAATTATAGTTTGTTTCAAAAAATTCAAATAACAAGAAAGCTGAACTAAAAATGATTCTAAGCACTTAAGTCATTGCACTAAATTCATGGTGTTTATTGGTGTTGTGAGTCACCAATACGGTATGCAAAATAAATACATTGAGTCAATGAGAGAATTGAGCACTGCACCGGTTCATATCAGCAGATAACTTATTCTTTGTTGCTTTGTGTGAAGTGAGCGAACGAGTATGAGTGGATATGAGTGCAAATTCTTCTTTGACTTAAATCCACTAACACTCATTCTTGTGTTAGTCAACCAATGACTCAAAAACAAGAATAATTGCAGGTCTCTGATCTGAATCAGCCTGTGAATTTAGTTTGATTTATCATCAGCTGTAAGCTAAAACACAATTTCTTCTTTCTACAGTGTCATTTGATTAACTTGCTTGACAAAATATGGGAAATGGGTAAGTATGAAGCTTTTTATAATTACTAAGGTTATTGATTTAATTGTTATGGTTCCTATATGAAATAAAAGACTGAAGAAAGAAGAAAATTACTGTTTTTTTCCTTGTATATACTTTTTAAAACAAGGGAATATATTAAGGGAAGAACGGGAAAAACTCCTTGAGATGCATAAACAAAACGGGAATGATCTCTCCCAAAATCTGGCATCGCTGCTTATGACCAGGTATGGGCACCACTACATTTAAAGCTTCTGTGTTGTGTTTTGTGTTGCTACATAAGCCTTTGCTCTCAATTCTTGCTTTCAATGCTTCCAGAGCACTTTCTGCCCATAGCTGAGTCCAAAATGCATCAATCATGCAAGGGATTTGCATAGAATTATTGCATGTAGTGTATATGCGGCACGATAAATGTGATAAAACAAAAATGAAGATTTTTTTACTTGATCTTTCTACTAAAAAAAAAAAACAAAAATTGATATTGTCTGGTAGAGTAATAATGCAATATTGTTGTATGGAGTTCTTACGCGCTGACAAGAAGTGCTACAAACAATTTGATTTTGCAATTACGAAAAAAAAAATTTTTGAAGCTTCGAGACCACGGAGGCAACCCGCCTTAATGCAGAAATAATGCAACAACAATTAAAAAACGTTGCATGGAATTATAACTCCATGACTATTTCGCTACAGTAAATTTTATAGAACGAGAGTAAAGCATGTGTGGTTTCAAGATTAGATAGGGCATTAGAGCAAGAATTTGGACAAAGATTAGGACTAGGAATTAGATAAGGAGTAGAACAAAAATTTGAACAGAGATTAGAGTATAGAATTGGACAAGGATTAAGACTAGAATTGGGAGGATGTCTTCGAAAAGGACTGAGATAAGGGTAAGGACAAAGATTTGAATATATTTAAAACAATATTTGGAGCAAGACTGGGAAAAGTATAGGTACAAGAAATGGAACAAGGAATAGAACAAGGATTTTTAACACACTTAAAACAAAACTTAAAACAAAGATTTAGAAAAGAAGTGGGACAAGAATTAAGAAAGAATTTGAACAAGGATAAGGTCAGAAATTTGGACATGAAAACAAGAGTTTGGATAGGAAAAAAGACAATTATTAGAATAATTATAAGAATAAAAATAAGAAAGAAGGGAAATTTGGGAACAAATGAAAAGATCGGGACAGGAATAAGGACAAGGATAAACGTATACAGATACGTCAAAATCTACGGATGTGTCCACGATACAGTCAATTAATTTTTCACTTTTCCAGGCGTTTTTTCAATAAAATCAAAAAGAAAACAAGATAAAAACCGATGTTGATAAAGTTACGAAGTTATTTGATGCCATAACAGTGTATGGGGGATAAAGGGGATAAGCGTGGTTTTCATTTAATTTTGAAAAATTTCAAAAGTCAATTGTGTTTTAATAATCAAAGCTTATGTATAAATTGCAAGATCTTTGATTATTTTTTTTTTTGGAATTTTCATGGATTTCATCTATTGATATAGTCACTTCCGGTTTTACAATTTTGCCATATTTTAAACTTAGAATTTTCATTTGGATTCAAAGCTTATGTGAAAAATTCAAATAATATACCATACGACTTTAAAACAAAAATGATTCAAATATACTTACCAAAAAGCTCAGTGATCATAATAAAAATAAAATTAATCCATTTAAATCAATTTTACTTGTTAACAAAAACTTTTTTAATCAGCACCTTTTTACGCAACTAAAAACTCCCGCGAGCTTTCGACTGATCACTTCACTTTAAAAAGCCACTTACACTCAAATATGATAAGCTCTTAGATTGCTTATTTAGATATTTAAGAAAGTTAACATTGTGCGATATCGTTATTTAAAAACGACACTGTGCGTCACTTTGTATGGGAGTTTGGCGTAGTTTTAATTCGATTTTGGCATATACAGTGAACGTCAAAACAAAGTGTACCCTATATTTTTGAATACTTTCTAATTTATTTTAATATTTTAAAAAGTAATTTTATAAAAAATTTTAGTATTTTTGGAATTAATATTTTATGCTCTTATTAAATACTAATTACATTCCTTCATTACCTTGGCTGTATGTTTCGGATCGTTGTTCTGCTGAAACATCTACAAGCGATCCAGTCCTAATTTGTTAAAACTGGTCGGTAAATGTTCTTTTAAAAGATTCAGGAAATCGAATTTATTCAATGTACTGTCAATAAACGTTTAATTTCCTACTCCGTTTGCCGTCATGCACTCTCACACCATCACCGAGTCCCCACCATGCTTTATTGTAGAAGTAATATTTTGTTCCTTGAAATCCTGAGTTTTGCTTCTCCATATTTTTTGTAGATTTTTTCTTTCCAAAAATATCGAATATGCTTTCATCACTAAAAACTATGTTTTTCCGAAATGAAATTTCATGATTTTCATATGTACTTTTTAGCAAAATCCATAGCCTTTGATTTTTTCTTGATATAAATGGCTTTTTTCGAGGGACACTTCCAAATAGACCATTTGCATTTAATGCTCGCCTTATTGTACTGACCTGACACTAACGTGGGTTTCTGATAATGCGAAAAGATCATCCAGTTTTGGATATTGCAGTTGGATATTTTCACACTATTCTGACTACTGATCGTATTGCGGTTTCAGTTGTTTTGGTCTGCCAGCACATGATCGATTTTCTAGTGCTCCAAATTTTTTGTATTTGCACATAATTTTCTTGATGGTATTATGACCTCTATTAAAAACTGAAGCGATTTCGCGAATACGTTAACAGCATAATCAATACCTCCAAAATTTTGACTATTGGGTAACAATCAAAAGTTCTGTGCTATCTCGATTACAATTTTAGCTTCGAATATCCTTCACACAGGACACTTTGGATAAAAATCGTGAGTGGCATCGTGTTTACCAATATATTGTTAGTTTAAACCTATACTTACTTTTGCTTTAAGACATACGTAGTTTTTTTTATAAAAGTCAAAGCATTTTAAGGTCGTTTCTTTTTACTGTTTTCCTCAAAAAACAACTTTGTCATTGCGGGGCAGGAAGACATCCTTTTTTTTATAAAAAATTTTTTTTGGGTGTTGTTGACAACCCCATGCAACTTTTGAGACCTCTTAGAATACAATATAAATTTTTCGATACGCCCTATTGTACACTTTGTTTTAACGCGATAAATATGGACTATATTTGTCTTTATTAAATATTTTGTTGTTGTGGTAAATTATTTGCAAGACTTTATACTTATATTGAGAGAGACTTTAACAATAATTCAAAACATAATAAGTTTTGGGACTAATTACAGTATTGACTAAGACTAAAGACTTATATGTGGTAAAACTCGAGTACAAAAAAAGCGTCACAGTATCACGTGTAAGAGGGCGTGTTTGGAATCCAAGCTTATCTGCATGATTTTAAGATTTATGATTAAGAACTTACCATTTTGATATACACTCTTCATACAAACGATAGGCATGATTTTGATCCGATGTCGCTCATAACGAACTTGGTCACTTTTTTGAAAAATTAGCTTAAATATCAAATTTCATTAAAAAATCTTTAAGAATAAAGCTGTAATCGTGACAACAGACAGACGAAAAGATAGACGGACATGGCTAAATCGTGTTTTCGATACCAACCACTGCTCCTTATGATGGGCGTTATAAACGGAGTGACAAAGTTAATAAGCGTGTGGGTATAAAAGGGCACTAAACAAAATAAAAATAGACCATATGCATAATTTACATATAGTTTGATGAGTTCCACACACCCTGTTTTGTATTTTCTATTAAATAAATTAGCGTCATTTTCATCAGATAGCAACTCAATTTCAAAAACATACATGTAACAGTCACATACTGACAGCTCAACTTGGCATGAATCTAAAAAATGCCAGCGATAGTAACGCAATCATGAAATTCTAATAAAAGGATTGCCTGTTTTTAGGCGCTTAAGGCTTTTTATAAGCGCTAATGCACATTTAGTTTTCAACAAACGCTGACTAACGGTGAATATCAAAGGATTGCTAGCACTAACAGCCATGAATTCCATGCAAATGTGAGTTAGATTTCTAGGTTGTGCGAAATGCAAAAACAAAAAAAAAAAAATGAACCTTCGAGCAGAAATAGATGAAAGAAGTGTTTTATACGATGATGATGATGAACTACTATATAAGGCAGGAACTTTGTGTAAATTTGCTGTATAAAACGAGGAAACTTTAAAGTGCATGGACTAGAGTGCATAGAGTGTGTGTTGGGGTTTGTGGACACGCATAGACGGTGTTTCTTTTAAAAACTTTGTTGGCGCTGCAGTGCATAAACGCTGTGGCCTTTAAAGTTTTGTCAAGTAATTAAAGAATATCCAAAAGTTTTCTCATCCATTGTAATAAGTTGCTTTTGCAAAGAGGTTCGCGTGTGAACAAAACAACAACAACAACAATAATAGGCGCAATAACATATGAGCTCAACTCTCCCATACGTACACATGGACATACACACACAATGTGCTGTATGACCGATTTATAGTCTGATATTTACAAGCAATAAACAATTGTAAACAAGTATTCAATAAGCATTAGTTTTGTGCGGGATGCTAGCGGAAACGGAAGTGCAAGCGGCTGACATGTTCACAATTCAAACTTATAAATGCTGATTTTTACGATAATCAGCACGCCATCCGCAAGCGGGCGGTACAAAGAAACCAAAAAATAAGAGCTCAGTTCAAGCTAAGGCAAGGCGGCAGAGTAACACGAAGTCTGCAGTCTGCTAGCACCGATGGTGGGTGACGATATCGTTGATAGTTGCAACCACGAACAGACAGAAAATTGTGTAAATAGTTAAATGCAAAATATGCAGACAACAACAACAACAACAGCAACGTCGACATCTTAAATTTAATGCAATTTGTTGATTGCAGTGTCGATCGATGTTGATGGATGTGTGACTGTGGTGAAGTTCGTGAACAGTTTTTAATTTTAGTTGCTAGCGCGATTTGTGTGACGAAAGTGTTTAGAAGGAAATAATAAAATAAAATTTAATAAATAATTCTTAATCGAAATATACAAATATAAAAGCTGCAAAAATGTCCAGCTGGAGCAACATGCGTAATCGGTGGGTTAAGAAAGAAAAAAAAACTCAAATAAAAAAAAATTATTCTTTAATAACGAGATGACTTTCAATTCTTATGACTCCTCATTTGATTGTGCAATTATTTTGTATCATTAAAATGTATAGCGCCTAAAAGCAGACGCTTTAAAAAGTCTCATTAAATTTTTAATTCAAATTCAATTTCCTCCCCCCAAACATAGCATTACCGCCTCGGTGCGCACTACCAGCCGCATGAATGCCTTACTCTCCGAGTCCATGATAAGCAAGCGAAAGGCGCTGCTCAAAATGTCCACCCTAGATGCCGACGATGAGGGCAACGATGGCCAAAAGTCCAAGCCAGGCAATGACTTGGTCTACTTTCGCAACAACTTTAGCATGGAACGCGTGCACAAACTTATCGAGATGGCAATCGAGGAACGTTTGACATGGGATCGTTTCAGTCGGTCCTATGATTCATGGCGTGCCCTGCAGTTGGCAGAAAATCTATCAGCGGACATACGTGATCGTGTCAAGAGGTTGAATCATAGAAGGTATTTGGAAAAAAAATTTGCACCCAGTGTAATAACTCAATCACACTCTCTCTCAACCATTAGTCATCGCATCGTTTGTCTCCTCTCAGTGATAGAGAAACAAAATCAGGGTCTAAGCCTTCGCATGCGTCATTTTCTCGATCCCAAGTTGGATAATTTTACGAACTACGTTTACGAGCGACCTTCATATACAATTGTGGTCACTTTATTTCTGGTGCATAAGAATTAAGTTATGTTGGTGTTGGTTTTTAAATCTAAACAACTCTGTACGCCATCTTTGAAGTGTTTCCACAAGCTGCAAGCACTAGGTTAAAAGCTGTGATACTGAGTTTCTTATTGCTACGCAAGCTCTTGTCCATATTAGTAAAAGCTTTTAGCTTGGAAATGCTTTGCGGAACTTTTTTCTTATCTTGTACACAAACCAAGCTGCTAACGTTCTAAATGTGCAGAGTTTGCGTGTAATATTTTTAAAAAAATATAATTATACAAATTATTTAACAGATGATATATAATTATTAAATATTAAAATATAATATTAACCTCATTATGTATTTCAAGTTAATATATATATTTAACTGTGCTTGAAGAGTTGTAATGCTATATAATTATATTAAATATTAAATTATTATTATTTAAAATATTTTGAAATAAATGAAATAAAATGGTTAATAAAATCACAGATAATACACTGCAGGTAATGCCTATCACTGAGACATATTTTTGTTTTATTTTGAAGTTGTATATCGATGATTCCATATCAATTCGACTATTTTTGAGCAAAATCTGACCTTTGTGATTCAGATTTTTTTTTAAACTTTGTAGGTTAGTAGTGCTCGTGAAAATAACTTAAACTGTATTTTTGGTTTTGAAAAACCAATTTCTTTTTTAAGTTATACACTGTAAAAAATTTCAAAATATCTTAAAAAATACAATAAGGGCATGTATTAAAACAGCTGTAACTTGTAAGTCGTACAGAAAAAAAATTTGAAATATATCTTAAAGACTTTGAATGAGTCATTCTTGTGGTGTACTTTTTTTGGACTCTTTATGAAATTTTTTTAGCCTGAAGTTTTGTGGCACATTTTTCATGGTGATCGCAGTAAATTTTTCACCTTTTGAACATAGTGTCGTTTTAATACATCAATTCTTAAGGTTTATACAAAATTTTAGCTTGGGAATCCAATGATTGCTATTTTTAACGAATTTTTAAAAAATGCCTGCAAAAGATTTCTTACTTTTTTACCGGAAATTGCATCAATTTCATGTTTCATTTATAGATATAAAAGAGCTACATATAAAACTCTTCTGTACACGGTTTTGTCACTGAACTCCTCCTAAACGGCTGGACCGATTTTGATGAAATTTGGTGTGTGTGTGTGTGGCTGGGTTTGTAGATGGTTAAGGTTTAAAGTTTGACAGCGTAGGTGGAGCTGTTGTTGCTGTGGAAGTGTTTAAAGAGGTGTTTAGATTATAACTTAGAAACGAATTGAGAAATTGACAGAAATTTTTTTCTGTACAACTTACGGTTTCGAAGTTACAGCTCTTTGAATACATGTATTAATTTTATTTTTTAAAATATTTTGAATTTTTTCGAGTGTATATCTTATAAAAAGAATAATAAAATAATTAAAAAAAAAGTATGTCATAAAAAAAAAAAAAAAAAAAAAAAAATATCAAAAATAGTGATGTTAGAAACGTGGGTGTTTTGACATGGACCGATATATATTTTGATTTTTGAGACAAATGCAGACAAAAATCCATTTTTTTGTTCTTTATTATAATTTGCAGCTAAATGGCTGATTGCATTTTATAAAAAATAAAACTTAGCATACAATTAAGTCAAAAAACTATTATACAAACTGAAAATAAAAAATTTTATATAAAAATTTTTAAAATCATTTTTTTTTTTTTTAATCCAAAACAGTTTATAAATTATTCTATTTAAACATAATGTCAAGTTTTTATTAAAGTTGTTTTTATTTTTGGTATAAATTCATGATATATTTTTTTTTTTAATTTAGAAAGCAAAGAAAGTGTGCAATACACAAAAAGGTAAAATTTTCAAAAATTGTTTAAAACTGCCGCAAATTTGCGCAAGGTTTTTGTTTTGTATCAGAAAGAAGAGATTTTGAATTTTATTGTGGTATTTCATTTGTTGCTTAGCTCGGCTGACCTCAGAAAGCTTTCTTTTTTTTGGTTAAAAAAAATATTTTAAAAATAAGGGTATTCACAATGTGGTGTATTTGCCCTTGTATTGTGTATTTTTGATAAATTTGGTACGTGTAGTAAATTTTATTAGATTACAAAAGTAAAATACACATTTTTCAAAATACTCTACTATATTCTTGTAAATTTTGTTGTGTATTTGATCAGTTGATCACAAAAATCATTTCTACTCAATATGGAAGAAGCTGCCGGTTGTGCTGTAAGATTATTTAATAAAAGTTAATGTAATTTAGTGTTTCATACACTAAGGGAAAAAATATTAAAATTATTCAAAAACTTTTTTAATTTATCCAAAAAGCGAGTCATTTTTGCACCAATAAGATTTGCATAAATCGACTACGTAAATATTTAAAATTTATTTAAATATTTTCTTAATTAAATAAAATATTTAAATATTTAAACAGAATTAATAAAAAATATACTAAAATTGTGCACGAATTTTTTTAAAATATCTTTCAAATATTTAATATTTGAAAATGAAACTATCGCATTTGAAGAATATTTATGTAAAAATACTGAATTTAAAAAACAACATATTTAAATTCAATAAGAGGTAAAATTTATAAGAAGCAAAATATGCAGGTAAATGACAACCAGAAAATATCAAGTTGTCACTCAACCCTACATCATTTCATACAGCGACCACATCGCATGCACAAATCGTCTTGGCCAAATATCCACCCTATATTTCCCTTGCAACATTAACTAAATGAGAACTATAAAAAACCTGCAGGAACAGAGTGCGATGCTGTTGCTGCTTGTCGGAATATGTGTGTACGTGTGCGATGCTGTTGCTGCTTGCTTGTATGGAATATGTGTGTACGTGTGTGGTATAAATAAAATTTATATACGGAAAAAAACGAGTTGTAAGGAAAATATTTGATTTATCCACGTAAATATATAAATAAAATGTATACTCAGGAGTGGATAATGTTAATATGCGTTATTTCCCTTGGAGTATGCATTTTTATTATTTCCTTCAGTTAAATTATGAACTGCAGAACCCAAGTGGGAAAAAAAAAGAAAAAGGGAGACGCCGAACCGAAAACTTTCTTAAGGGGAGGTTCTAGTAGAAATCGACGGAAATTTTTTTTGTTTTTTTCTTTATTTTCAACCTTAGGATCTTGAAAATATGTAGTCAAAAGGATATTTCCCTATCTAATTTATTTTACGAGTCATAGCGTATTAGCGCCGAAAAATAGGTATAAACATGTTTTTCTCGAAACACCTTTTTTCCCACGCTGTACACGATTCCGCTTCAACGACTTCAACGATTTCGATGTTTGACGGATCAAATTAAAGCTTATTCAATTCAGGAAGCGTTTTTTATCATTATTTGTTTAACGTTAAAGCAAAAGAAAAAGAAGGAAAAACAGGGTTATTTCAAAGGGTGGCGATTTTTTTTAAAAAGAGTTTTATTAAAATCGGAAATCTACAGGACCCCTCAAATTTCATATAGGTTAAAAATTTTTTTGGTTTTTTCGTTTCAGATCAATTGTCAGGGCTATAGAGTGTACAGCGCACATCGGCTATTGCCGCGCACGGCTTTGATCAATGCGACCTTCAGCCGCCATTTTGTATTATTTTTCATCGAAAAATTTGAATAATGTTCTTGAAATATAAGTTGATAAATGCCATAAAAGATTTTTTTCAAAAAAGATTTACGTTAAAAAAAAAAAAAGAAATCCTGCAATTACGTTATGTTTCTACTAGTCTCTACTAGAACCTTCCCTCAATTTAAACAAATACAAATTAAGTATTTAAATATTCTATTAATTTAATTAACAATTTTCAGTCTTCCACAATAAAATTAATAACTTTTGTCTTTTTGCTGAATACACAGCACAAATACATCACATTGTGAATACCCCTTATGTTATATTTTAACTAAGTACTTTTCAAATAAATATAAAAATAATAAAAATTTTTAAAATAATCCAAAATTGGCTTTTTATACACTAAGGGAAATAATGCATATTAGCATTATCCACGCCTGAGTATAAATTTTATTCAAATATTGACGAGGATATATATACGAACACACATATTCCATACAAGCAAGCAGCAACAGCATCGCACACGTACACACATACTCCGACAAGCAGCAACAGCATCGCACTCTGTTCTTGCAGTTTATTTCTTGCATTTGCAGTTCTTATAGTTCTCATTTAGTTATTGTTGCAAGAGTAATATACTATGCATGTTTGGCAAAGAAATGAAATTATGTAGGGTGGAGTGACAACTCGGTATTTTCTCAAGAACATCTTGGACCGGTTGTCATTTACCTACATAATTTGCTTCTACCTACACATATTTTGGACATTACTTTTTCGTTCTCTATTTTATACTATGTTTGACAGTTGGTGCAATATTAGGGCACCAACTGTCAAAAATAGTATAAATTAGAGAACGAAAAAAGTGAAGCGAGAATAAATTATACAGGCAATGGCATTTGATGAACGCAATATGAAGAAAATAATACCATAAAACCATTAATAACATATTCAATTTAAATATGTTGTTTTTTAAATTAAATATTTTTATATAAATTTTCTTTTAATGCGATAGTTTATTTTCAAATAGTAAATATTTGAAAGATATATTAAAAAAATTCGTGCATAATTTTAATATATTTTTTATTAATTCTGTTTAAATATTTAAATATTTAATTTAATTAAAAAAGTATTCAAATAAATTTTAAATATTTACGTAGTCGATTTATTCAAATGCGTTATTGGTGCAAAAATTACTCGCTTTTTGGATAAATTAAAAAAGTTTTTGGATAAATTTAATATTTTTTTCCCTTAGTGTATGTTTTTATACCCAAGGAATTGATTAAGAGCTTGATTTTAATTTTAAATCAACCATTAGTGGGTCTCCAGCACAAAAATTGCTAAAAAATGGAATTCGGGGAACGCCAAAATTGGTAAAAAAATAAAAAAAATTACATATATACTCTGTGGACAAAAAAACAAAGGGAATAATGGTTTTATTTTTGAGTTGGCACTACTGTCACTGACATCTGTGCCAAATTACACGTCAAAACAGTCATTAGTGTTTGAGATAGCTAAAAATTAATTTTTCGTTTTTTATAATGTCTGAAAGTATCCAACAATGCAGTTCCATTCAAGTTTGTGGGCGGAATGAAATTTCTGCTGCCGAAACGTTGAAAATGTTACAGGCCTTCGGTGAGCAATAGGGTGGAGTGAAAAAAGTCAACATTTTTTTTCGGAAACGGGTACCCTTCAATGACTGTGTATGAGACCTAGTAACAATTCTGTAAAATATTTAATTTTTACGACGTCATCTTGAGTCTGCACATTTGACTTTAAGTTTGAAAATTTTGGAAACTTTTAACATTTTTACAAATTTTTTTTATGTACTTGAAAAAAAAACCCCAAACGGGTAGTCACTATATTTTGAACAAGGTCTTAAATATAGACAAGACTTTTTAAAACATTTTTAGGTGGTGGTTTCAGTCTGATATTCCGATCCGATATTTCCAATTATTTATGTTGAAGCTTAATATAAGCTTCAAGAAATATGGTAATAGTTTAAAGTTCTTCACATTGCATATTATTGATAGATATATACTCATATATACTAATATATACTAATATAATACTAATATGCCAGCTGCAGCTGCAAGTTTTGCGCGCACCACCCGCTAATCTTCGGCCGCTAATCAACACATCATAGGAAACTGCGTGCATAAAAACGCAATTTCAAGTTGTGACCTAAAATTCAACCAAGAAAAGCAAAGGCAACTTGATATCTAACCATCATCGCAGCAATTTATATAATCAATAATATTTGAAAAAAGTGAAAATTTTTTGTGTCCGCAAAACTCCAAAAGTACTGGTCCGATTTTTTTTAAATAAGTTTTAAAATATCACATTTGTGCTACAAAAGATTCATTGGTTATTTTCTTTACGAAATTTGAATAATAAGTATCTTTAATTAAAGTGTTAAGTTTTCTAAAAAATCACCCACAATGCCATGCATTGCTTGATCGTTAGCTTTTCATGCGTTTGTACTGCGAGAGCCTCAATAAACTGCATGTTGCTCTCTACTATACTCTTTTTGTTCTCAGCAAGCACAAAACAACAAAACAAACAAACAAATACCTATACATACATACATACTTTGCTGAGCTTAAAGCTAATTGGATCAAAGTACATTCTAATATGTTCAAAGTAGTTTTGATGTGGAGAATTAATCTAACACAGTTTTGTTAAAAGGGGATTCACTGACCACCTTTAGCATGTTGAGGATTTTTTTGATGAGAATGAGATTCAATCCGACTTGATATATGTATATATGTATGTATGTACGTATGTTTATTTGTTTCGCTGCATGCAACTTTTCTATACATGTTTTGACGGTGGTTTTCCTGTAATTAATAAATGAACAAAAGGAACAAACGGCTGACTTTTTACTTAATAGAATTGACATTGTGTGATTCAATAAGTTTTTATTTTAAATAAACAAGAGAACTAGGACGGGCATAGGAAAAGGGGTTATGGCTTCGACCACACAAGTCAAATTTTTGATATTGAATAGTTTTGGAACTTAACGTCGCATGACAATAAAACTCAGTATGGAGTTACTAATTGCCAAAGTCTTTCTACTGGAAAACTGGTTTGTGCATTGGAAAAGGGGGTGTGGCCCGATTCTCTATACAGAATAGCTATGGAAGCTTAAATCGCAGGACATTCACACTCATAATGGAATTTTCACCTGGGAGTGATGTTCTGCTACTGGGAAACTGTAACGGGCAGTGGAACATGAGCGTGGTGTCAGACTAATGGACTAATAAAAGTTTTGAATTTACTTATCATTTCCAATATACTTGCTGGGTGCAGCAACGCGCGCCGGGTATCGCTAGTCAATAATATTTGAAACAAAAAAGATAGACACGCAGCGATTTCATTCATATTTTGATAGCGAGAGTGATAGGTGGTGTATTATATCTCGTCGTCGTTAAGTTATATACGTTTTACTGTTGTAATTCAGTGTTATAGTACTGTGTATTACTGTACTTTGTGTGTTTAACAGTGCGTTGTGACGTTCCCTAGGCCTCGTGACAAGGATTAACCTCATCGTATCATAGGTAATGGTCAAGATATGGGCGAGTCTTTGCTTCCTGTGTTAAAATACTACCTATACATTTATGTTTGGAACAAAGAAAAAATTAAGCAAAATGGCATAAACCCTAGTTTTTTAGAAGTGTCCAAGATTGTTGTGGATAGGCCATACTTGTGGGAAAAAGCTTCGATCCCATGCATAACCTCTAAAACCATTACAAAATCTGAAAATTGTACACAAATGTATCCAAGGCAATGGATACTTTGCTCACCATGAAAACATGCTCATAGCTATATTGGTTGATAAGAGAGATCATATAAAGAAACTGGCTTTAGGACGTATTATCAAGGCTCGATCTAGAGAACAAGCCAGTCAACCACAAAGACGGTTTGAAATCCCGAAAACAAATTCTGGAGCATCAGAGTATGTCGATATGATTATTTGGAATGATGTGGAAGTGACCGCACCATCTCTCACAAGTCATTTGACAAATCAGGATTTGCAAAGGTTACTGGAAACCAAGAGTGTAAACATAGCTTCTGAGTGCACTGTTTTTGAACTCCCATCACACACTCAAACGGTAGAAAGAGCCGTCAAAGAAGTTACTGCTTCCTCAAAATTGGTCTGTGATGAAAAGAAAAGAGAAAGCTTAACCAAAACCAGAATGTTTGATAGAAATATCCGTTCAATATATGACACAAAGAAACAATTTACCTGTTGAAGACTTTTCTTAAAGATGTAAATACATGCTCTCATGGTTGGGTGGTTGGAAGGGCATGGGTGGGACTCGAAGTGCAGGCACCTCTCCGTGGTGAGTCCTGGGTAGTTTAATATGAACTAACGAAAAGTTGCACAATGCAAAGTCGATTAACGAAAGCTACATAAACCAGTTTTTATAACATTATAAGAGGATATCAGATATTATAAAACGTTAAAAATATCAGAAATTTACGATTATTTGGCGAGCTTCAGGCCTAATGCGCAGATTGAAACCACCACCTAAAATGTTTTAAGAAATCCTGTCTATATTTAAGACCTTGTTCAACAATTTAGTGACTACCCGTTTGGGGGTTTTTTTTTCAAGTACATAAAAAAAAATTTGTACAAATGTTAAGAATTTCAAAAAATTTCAAACTTAAAGTCAAATGTGCAGATTCAAGATGACGTCGTAAAAATTAAATATTTTACAGAATTTTTACTAGGTCTCATACACAGTCATTGAAGGGTACCCGTTTCCGAAAAAAATTTCGACATTTTTCACTCCACATAAGTGAGCAAGCTCTATCGGAAACAAGAGTTTATGAGTGGTACAAAATGTTCAAAGAGGGTCGAGGAAGCGTTGAAGACGAGGCACGGCCAGGACGACCATCAACATCAACTGTTGCGCTACACGTCAACAAAATCAAAGAATTGGTGCACCAAAATCGTTGATTTGTGAGACTATCAGTGAAAACCATTTTAGTGACCATTTGGGCCTCAGAAAAGTGATATCTCTATTGGTGCCAAAAACGCTATATTTAATGAAAAAACAGCGCCGCGTTGATGTGACAAAATGAAACGCATCATAATTGGAGGTGAGACTTGGGTTAACTCTTACGACCCGGAAACAGTCGATCAATCGGGTGAATACCGTGCCAAAGATGAGCCTAGACCGAAAAAACCACGTCAAGGTAAGTCAAAAATTAAGGTCATGTTGACAGTTTTCTTCGATTATCGTGGTGTGGTGCATTATGAATTCCTTCCAACCGGCCAAACTGTGAACTTTGAATACAACTTGAGTGTTATGAGTCGTTTGCGTAATGCTGTGCGTCAAAATAGACCGGATTTGTGGAGAGACAATTCTTGATTTTTGTATCACGATAATGCACCATCTCACACCGTATTCGCCTGATTTAGCACCATGTGACTTGTGAGTATTCGCTTAACTGAATATATCGCTCCGTGGACACCGTTTTGAATCGATGGAAGAGATAGAAACCGAAACGAAGAAGGAATTAAAGGCTATTTACAAAAGAACACGTATCGTAAACACTAATGAATATTTTGGCTTGTAATTTGACACAGATGTCAGTGACAGTAGTGTATACCTATCGAAATTATTTTTTACGTACTATTTAATTTTGGTACCAGAATTGGGGGTCAGATTTTTCCCATACAAGTCGATACACTCTAGTGACTATAGCAGAATGGTAAAATCCATAAAATAATCCATAAAATAATCTAAAAACTTGGTTTAAATTTTGGTTGCAAAGTACTCTACATATGAAATTTGTCAAAATTGAATGAAAACCGGGTGGCTTGGTTTTTTTAAGTAGTGATTATATCAAAATGGTAAAATCAATAGGGAATCCACAAAAGATTATCTTATGACAAGAAATTTTTCACAGAGTGCATATTGATTTTAAGTATGTACTCTGAGTTTGAAATTTGGCAAAACCGAATGAAAGCCACTCCTCTTTCATATGCAAAGTGACGTTATCAAAAAAGCAAAACCTTCATAAATTCCACAAAAATTGAAGTATTTATTAACTTGATATTTACACGTAAGATATTTTATACAAAAATGGACTATTTTTTTTTTTATATGTGTTTGAAATTTAGATAAATTTATTGAAAACCACGCATATTACCCATACGAACTGACGTCATAAAAAAATACAAAATTCATAACTTCGGATATCATTTATTAGATATGAGTTTGGGGTATTTTAACTTTGGCTAACCCGAAGATAGTAAATTTCTTACTAGTTTTCAAAAATACTGAAAATTAATGTTATTTTATTTTCCTTCAAGTTTATCTTCACAAACAGGAAAACTTCTCTTAAAACATGTCATTGTTAGAGTTTTTATTGTTTTTCCATTTATCGCACTCCTTACGGACAGCAACAACAACAACACCAACAACAACAACAACAACAACAACAACAACAACAACAACAATAACAACAATAACAACAACAACAAAAACAAAAACAAAAACAACAACAACAACAACAACAACAATTACAGTAACTATCCAGCTAATATCACTGATGAAAAATTATTGGCGATAAATTGTTGCGGAAGCAATTAGTTGAGGGAGGTCCTCTGGTGTGGCTAGCTTGAGGCTGAAACTCGTTTAGCAAAGATACGATATTCAATTTGAAAAGGAAATATTTCAAACTTCGGCCATGTTCGATAAAATATTAATGATAGCTAATAGGCTTTTCAAATATTTCAGAAGCATTTTGTTATTAACAAATAATAAACTTGTGGCCACATTATAATTAAGCCTATGCCAAGAGTGGTTATGTGCAGGCCCATAAATATTTTTGTTGATTTTTTATCGTTAAAAAATGGCAATTAACGGCTAAATTTTTTGCAGCCCATATAAATTCAGCGGTAAAGAGATATAAATGTAATTATTTTTTTTTTTATATAATTTTCACGCACTAACCAGAAAGAAGTAGTGCTTACATTGACCTATATTGAATCAAGTTCTGTTTCACTCAAGCTTATTCCTACTCACTTTATCTTTCTTTTTCTCTCTCACACTCTATCCACCCACAGATTTCGAAAGCAGCCACAGTTAAGCGTTATATCCACTGGTAGCACGCTTGACTGTATTTTTACGATTATGGCAACAATTATTGCGGCAATTGTAACCATGTTAAGTGTTGCAGCAGTTGTTGTTGGTGATTTTGGTCTTTGTGTTGCTTTTTTTAGGTGCCATAATGCGTAGCATATAATCTGCGCTCAGGGTACCGCTCTAAAAATTCATGTCAGTACAGTTTTTCTTTATTTTATGAGGAATTTTTTTTTTGGGGGAAGTTTAACGTTTTTTATTACATGGTTATTTAAAAGGATTTGTTTCAAATATTTTAATTGTAAAAAACTCGATTCAAACTTGAAAATTCATTTTGAAATAGTAAAGAAAAATTATAAATCACTGCTTTGTTTATGTTTCAAATATAACTTAGAAACATAAAAAATATTAAAAAATTTTTTTTGTGTGTGTCATGGATACACCCGTATTTTTCGATGTGTCAGCGTATCTTTATCCTTATTCTTTCCCTATCCTTTCCTTAGTTACCAAGCTTGTTCTCATCCTGTTCCTCATTCTCTATATTTGTGCTAATAATAGTCTTTCTTCTTGTCCAAGCTCTTGTTTTAACCCATGTCAAAATTCCTGTTCTTGAACGTGTTCGAATATCTTTATAAATCCTTGTCCCATTTCTTTTCCCAAATCCTTGTTTTAAATCAGACATGAGCTTCCGACTGCTCCGACAATCAGACTGAAGCGCAATTGGCCCAGTTGGCCCAGCTACAAATTTGTTTTATTTTATCAAATTTGTGTTTGCACATTTGAAAAAACAACAACAAGTACAAAAACAATAACAGCAAAACCGACGTTCGCTAAATTTTTAACTCGCTTTAACAACAACAATTGAATGCAAAGGCAACAAAAACCAAGCCTCACTCGACTAGGCTGAGCTTGAAATTGTCCCGTTACTTGTGTAACACTGATTTGTTTTTGTTTTTCACATCGATTTTGTTACATATAGAAAAATAGAAATTCAGTCTTGTCGGAGTGCTTTGACAATTTTTCTCTTGTTTAATTTTTTGTTTTTTTTTTTTCAAACGATGAGCAAAAGCAAAAATGAGGACAATTTTGTGTTTGTTTAATAAAAAAAAAAAATCATTGGCCTCCTAATTTATTTTCCTAATCATGGCTGTTTTATATCTTGTCTTTAGTGTGTCGAAATCCTTGTTATATTCATTGTCCTATTTTATGTTCTTATCCTTTTCCCAATCTTATCTTAAATATTTTTTTTTTAAGGTATGTCTAAATCTTTGTCCTAGGCCATATCATAGTCTTTTTCCTAAGCCTTGTCTGAATTCTTGTCCTAATTCTTGACCAATTTCATGCTCTAATCTGTAAACACCCCTTTGTCTTACTCCTTATCTTCCTCCAGGTCCTAATCTTTGCCCAAATCCTTCTTGTATCCCTACTCTAACCCTTATCCAACCTTTACCTTACCTTTAGACTTATCGTTATTTTAATAATCCTTTTGTCTTTGTCCTTTTAAAATTTATTTTTTTTTATTTGTATTTTCGCTTTTGCTTTTGCATTTGGTGCACTTAGGTCACTTTAAGAGGTTCCCTGAGAGATCTCATAACGCCACTAATTTTCTTATTTTATTTGTATCATATGATTAAAAACTTCAGTTCAACTGTCGTTCCATAAAATTTACCGTAGCACCTATAGTCACGGAGTTATAATTCCATGCAACGTTTTTCCATAGTTGTTGCATTTTTACTGCACCAAGTCGTTGCCTTCTTAGCACTCCAAACATTTTTTATTTATTTATTTATTTATTCAGTCTACTGATTTCAAATCTTACAGACTATAGTACAAGTTTATTTAAATGCTAAAACTGTTAATTAAAAAGAATGAATAAGTTTAATCTAAAACGATTTTCATCTACATTGAAGTTTAGAATGGGAGAAATATTGTTACATAACCGTAAGCATCTTGCGACAGGTTCATTATATGCATAATTAGTTGCGTGTGTAGATTCACAAAATAATCGGTTAGTTCTTAAATTTCTTGGTGGAACATATATTTTAAAAAGCTCAGAAAGTTGAGGACAAAGAATTTTTCCACTAATTAGTTTGTAGACAAACATAATGGAGAAAAACGATCTTCTATCCTCTAATGATTGCAAACCAAGTAGCTTCCGCCTCGCTATATAGGGAGGTATTTCATCTAACCAGTGAATTTTAGAGAAAGTATATTTATTAAAAATTTTTAATTCTTTCGATACGATTTGACGTAATATTATAATATGGATTCCATATAACTGCGCAGTAATCAAGTCTACTACGGACAAGAGATATGTACAAAGCTTTGAGAGATAAGTAATCACTAAAATCCGACGTATTTCTTTTTATAAAACATATCATTGAATACGCCTTAGCAGTAATAAAATCAATATGGGAACTAAATTTTAATTTAGTATCAAATATTACTCCTAAATCTTTAATTTCATTTTTACGATTTAAAAAATTATTGCTAATCTCATAATCGAAAATAACAGGATTAGACTTCATAGTAAACGAAATTACATTACATTTATTAATATTTAGAAATAAGTTGTTCCCAGCACACCAATTATGCAAATTTGTTACATCGTTTTGAATTTTTATGCAGTCAGATATATTAAAAACTTGAGCAAAAATCTTGACATCATCTGCAAACATAAGACATTGTGAATGTTTTATAAACTTCGGCAGATCATTAATAAAGATTAAAAACAGCAAGGGTCCACAATGTGAACCTTGAGGTACCCCGGAAGTAGCATTAATTAGCAAATTTGATCGAAATTCATCTATTTGGACAAATAATTTTCGATCATATAGATAGCTACTAAAAAATTTTAAGAGCGATTTCTTAATCCCAAACTTTTTAAGCTTATGCAGCAAAATAGCGTGATCAATCCTAACAAAAGCTTTCCTAAAATCGGTGTATATAACATCTAACTGAGAATGCTGTTCCATTGCTTTTGAGATGTGATTGGTGGCCAACATTAAGTTAGAACAAGTAGACCTGCCCGGTAAAAACCCATGTTGACAATCGCTTATGACATTTTTAACGTGAAGGTATAATTTTTCTTTAATTATGTGGTCAAATATTTTAGCAAGTACGCATTGCTTAACGATTGCGCGGTAGTTAATAACATCGCAACGATTTCCAGATTTGAAAATAGGTTCTATTACACATATCTTCCAAATATCTAAAAAAGTTCCTGTTTTTAGACAGGCCTTATACAGAATCAAAAGAGGCTGAATAATAGTTTTGGAGTAACGCTTAAAGAAAATCGGTGGAAAGCCGTCTATTACACTTTTGGAAGAGTTTTTCAAATCTGAAATTGCTGCTTCTATATCAGCTTCAACTAAGTCAAAATTTTCAATACTTTGAATATTAGGAGAATCAAAATCAAGAAATCCATTTGTATGATTATGTATTTCAAACACTTTTTGAAAATATTGTGTAAATAAGTTACAGCTATCTGAAATACTATTAGACTGTATACCTTCGTATTCCATAGAACACGGAAATCCATTTGTTTTTCGTTTATCATTAATAAACTGCCAAAAAAATGAAGGATTTGATTTCAGATTGGATTCCACATTTAAAATATATTGCTTATACAGAAATTTATGGAGGAAATCAAATTCTTTTCTTGTACGGATAAAAAATTTAATATTCAATATTAGTTTCAAAGAACAATTTTTGCTGTCATAAAATAAAATATTATGTAGAACATCTGATCAGCGAGTAATAATTTCATGTAACAATATTGCATTTTTGTTGCATACGCCGCCACCTCCCCGACCTACCGACATCATATTTTATTTTTTTTTTTTATTTTTGCTTACATTTACCGTGCCGCATATACTCACCAAGTAATAATTCCATGCAACACCGTTGCATGACTGATGCATTTTCGATCTTGAAGCGGCTCTCACTTGACATTTTTTTCGGCTCTCATGACATTTTTTTCTCTATTTTTGTCATGAGAACTCAGAACTATCCTTAACGGGATTATGCAATTTTTTTCGTAGCACCTATACTAGGCGCATTATAATTTCATGTAACAAATTTTTAGTTTCGTTGCTTCGGCAGTTCCCTCCGCT
>OX030950.1:41860957-41941411 GCA_943735915.1 Pherbina coryleti | reverse complement strand
CAGTCCCCTCCGCTTCCCAATGACGTGTTTAATTTTTTATTTTATTTTTGTCATAAAGTAAAAAAAATCAACTTTAACTGTCGTACTATTGCTTTAGTCATAGTGCCTTTACTCGGCGAGAAACAATTCCATGCAACGCAGATGTAAAGATACATTTTATAAGAAGCCTTTTAAAGGCATTATTTCAAAATTCATTGGCGTTGTATTGGATTGTTACTCGCTGAATATAAAAGCTATGATTAAAAAAATTGGAACGACCGCAAATGCTAATTCTTTGACTTTATTATAAAAATAAAACAAAAAAATTGAAAACGTCATCGGGCCGTAGTAGGAGCTGCTTAAGCAACGCAACTGAAATTTTGTTACATGGAATTATTTATTACTTGCTAATTATTTATTATTTGCACCAGGACTAAAAATATGAAACACCAATAAAGGCCAGTTCTAAGCCCTCACAACAAAATTAGCCTCTTAAAGATCGACAATGCAACATTCATTCAGCTGCGTTGCATTGAATTTTTACTCGGTGAGTATATAAGCTACGATAAATGTTTTAAAAGTAAAATGAAGGATTTATACTTGGCCTTACGACAAAAATAAAAAAAAATTCTTACGTCGTCAGGTCGTGAATATAGCAGATTATGTAACAGAAATGTAATATCGTTGCAAAGAATTATTACTCACTCAGGAGATATGCTACGGTGAATTTTCTTTTACGACAGCATAGATGTGTTATTACGCCTCACAACTAAAGTAAAAAAAATTCTTATCGTCATGATTTCAGGGTGGCAACACTATAATGCAGTAAAAATGCTACAACCATAAAAAACGTTGCATGGAATCTTAACTATGTGACTAATGGCGTAATGGTAAATTTTAAAGAACGAAAATGAAGGTGAGGTCTTCGGCCACATGATGAAAATATCAAAAAATTGGTGGCGTCATTAGACCCCTCAGGCAACCGCCTAATGTGACGCATATTCATCACTTTTGCTGGATTTATTGCATGTAGCTAAGGCAACCAATGGAAAAACACATAAAAAAAACAAAAGCAACAACACCAACAACAAAAACAACAATAAGAACAACAACATCAACATCAACATCAACATCAACATCAACATCAACATCAACATCAACATCAACATCAACATCAACATCAACATCAACATCAACATCAACATCAACATAAACATCAACATCAACGTCAACATCAACATCAACATCAACATCAACATCAACATCAACATCAACATCAACATCAACATCAACATCAACATCAACATCAACATCAACATCAACATCAACATCAACATCAACATCAACATCAACATCAACATCAACATCAACATCAACATCAACATCAACATCAACATCAACATCAACATCAACATCAACATCAACATCAACATCAACATCAACATCAACATCAACATCAACATCAACATCAACATCAACATCAACATCAACATCAACATCAACATCAACATCAACATCAACATCAACATCAACATCAACATCAACATCAACATCAACATCAACATCAACATCAACATCAACATCAACATCAACATCAACATCAACATCAACATCAACATCAACATCAACATCAACATCAACATCAACATCAACATCAACATCAACATCAACATCAACATCAACATCAACATCAACATCAACATTAACATCAACATCAACATCAACATCAACATCAACATCAACATCAACATCAACATCAACATCAACATCAACATCAACATCAACATCAACATCAACATCAACATCAACATAAACATCAACATCAACATCAACATCAACATCAGCATCAACATCAACATCAACATCAACATCAACATCAACATCAACATCAACATCAACATCAACATCAACATCAACATCAACATCAACATCAACATCAACATCAACATCAACATCAACATCAACATCAACATCAACATCAACATCAACATCAACATCAACATCAACATCAACATCAACATCAACATAAACATCAACATCAACATCAACATCCACATCCACATCAACATCAACATCATTTAAAAAATTAAAATTAAAATTAACATTAACATTTACATTAACATTACCATTTCCATTAACATTAACATTAACATTAAGATTAAGATTAAGATTAACATTAACATTAACATTAACATTAAGATTAAGATTAACATTAACATTAACATTAACATTAACATTAACATTAACATTAACATTAACATTAACATTAACATTAACATTATCATTAACATTAACATTAACATTAACATTAACATTAACATTAACATTAACATTAACATTAATATTATCATTAACATTAACATCAACATTAACATTAACATCAATATTAACATTAACATTAACATTAACATTAACATTAACATTAACATTAACATTAACATAACATTAACAATAACATTAACATTAACATTAACATTAACATTGACATTAACATTAACATTAACATTAACATTAACATTAACATTAACATTAACATTAATATTAACATTAACATTAACATTAACATTAACATTAATATTAATATAAACATTAACATTAAAATCAACATTAACATTAAAATTTACATTAACATAAACATTCAAATTAACATTAACATTAAGATTAACATTAACATTAACATTAACATTAACATTAACATTTACATTAACATTAACATTAACATTTACAATATCATTAACATTAACATTAACATTAACATTAACATTAACATTAACATTAACATTAACATTAACATTAACATTAACATTAACATTAACATTAACATTAACATTTACATTATCATTAACATTAACATTAACATTAACACTTACATTAACATTAACATTAACATTAACATTAACATTAACATTAACATTAACATTAACATTAACATTAACATTAACATTAACATTAACATTAACATTAACATTAACATTAACATTAACATTAACGTTAACATTAACATTAACATTAACATTAACATTAACATTAACATTAACATTAACATTAACATTAACATTAACATTAACATTAACATTAACATTAACATTAACATTAACATTAACATTAACATTAACATTAACATTAACATTAACATTAACATTAACATTAACATTAACATTTACATTAACATTAACATTAACATTTACATTATCATTAACATTAACATTAACATTAACATTAACATTAACATTAACATTAACATTAACATTAACATTAACATTAACATTAACATTAACATTAACATTAACATTAACATTAACATTAACATTAACATTAACATTAACATTAACATTAACATTAACATTAACATTAACATTAACATTAACATTAACATTAACATTAACATTAACATTAACATTAACATTAACATTAACATTAACATTAACATTAACATTAACATTTACATTAACATTAACATTAACATTAACATTAATATTAACATTTACATTAACATTAACATTAACAATAACATTAACATTAACATTAACATTAACATTAACATTAACATTAACATTAACATTAACATTAACATTAACATTAACATTAACATTAACATTAACATTAACATTTACATTAACATTAACATTAACATTAACATTAACATTAACATTAACATTAACATTAACATTAACATTAACATTTACATTAACATTAACATTAACATTAACATTAACATTAACATTAACATTAACATTAACATTAATATTATCATTAACATTAACATTAACATCAACATTAACAATAACATCAACATCCTTATTCTAAAATTTGTCCAATCTGTGTCCTATTCGTTCTTCTTATCCTTATTCAAATCTTTCCTTTTTTCCTTGTGCCTAACCTTTCCAAATCTGCTTCCTAGTCCTCAGCCTAAAATTTGTCGAAATCCTTTTATTAATCTATCTCCCAAGTCTTTTAAAAAAATCTTTGTCATTATCCTTAGGCATGATTCTTCATAACTCTTGTCTAAATCCTTATACAAATTCTTATCTTTTATCGAATATTAATAAAAAAAAATTTTGGCAAATTCACATTCAGTAAGTCCAAGAGTTTCAATATTATCAGTAGATATTGATAAAAATTAAAATAAATATTAACAGCCGCATCCCAAAGATACGGGTTAGGCCCCGGCGAGATTCGAACTCACGATCTCCTGTTTACTAGACAGGCGCTTTAACCAACTAAGCCACGGCGCCACTTTCTATCAATTTCATACATAGACCAGTCAATTCTCGACGACCCAAAATAACAACAAAAAACTTTTGCTTCTGTCGCATAATGTCTAAATTTGTCAAAACAACACAGTATCTGCACCTTAGACATTTGAAAGTATCTCGAAAAAAGTTTTTGTATACATACATAAACAAATAACAGTTCAAAGTTGAGCAGCTTTTATCAATATTTGTTGTTAACCATATCTAGTTCTTTACATGGAAAAGCTAAGTAATGATACTGCCTCCAACAAAGATACGCGTTCCAGCAACAGTAACGTTCTACGCGAATAACTACTTCATATCTTTAGACAACTTATTCTATCTTCTGGCTAGCTATGAAACTTTTTTGAGTTTTTTTGCCTTTGGCACAATTTCTTCCACTTGTCTCGGTTCATTTATATTGCTGTTGTCTTCTTTATAGTATTTGTGCTGCATTTTTTTTTTACTTTTTTATTTTTGTTTTAGCTTAACATAACATTTCGTTCCAAATATTTATCTGCATTTAGGAAATTGTATCTGTATCTTTTGCCGAGGCGATGTGATGCGATGCGCCACATACGGAAGCCGTTTTAATTCTTTTGTATCGTTCTACGTCGATTTCCTTTTAACTTGGCTTCCAGTTTTACTGTAATGCTTCGGCATATCTCTATGAATGTATGTGTGTGTGTGTGTGTGTTTGTGTGAGTATTTGTCGTCTTTTATGCAAAGCGTTGATAACCATCCCAAAGCCTGCGGGCGAGTTGCTTCTTCAAATATGACTCCAGAGTGTGGCAACTTTTGTGGCTGCCATCAAGCTTGGCTCATTTTCTGGTTCTCGCTTTGGTGTCGTTGTCTTTGCTGTAGACGCTTCTAGTATGGAGGTGATGCCATCGCCAAAGTTCTGGAACTTGATATGCAAATGAGTGCCTGATAAATTTTTAAAGAGAAATAAGAAAAAATTTATAGAAAATGTACAACGGTTAAATTATGTACACTAATTTCACGAATGTAATGAATGGCCAAATGTAGCGGACGGTAAGAGTAGGCCCGGTGATGTGAGAAAAATGCTTGCAATCTTTTGGCATAATATTTGTAAGATTTCTACAGGAAATTGCATGCAGCGTTTTGTTTTTTCGAATACGAGTAGTAGCAGTTCAAAATAACCTATGACCCAGTATCGCCCAACGTCCACAAGTAACACAAACACCCCGATTACTTTAAGAAATTTCAATATTCGACAGCTGAAGCCTCAATTAGGCTTCTATAGAACTAACGACCAGAGGCTTACTTACTCTCTAACGAAGATATAATTGATATAATAGCTGTTTTAGGGAAATTCAAAAGTTAAGTTCAGAAGTCTTAACGAGAATTGGCTTAAAGTAATTAACTTGTAATAAGCTTAAAAACATTTGTAGAAAAAGCTCTTTTTTAAGCAGGGTTTCTCAAAAATTGAAAAGTATTCTTCAGATGTTACATCTGCATCGTACTAAAATGAGTTTTTTTAAGCTGATACTAACTTTAGCCAACTATACTTGTCAAACCAATTATCGAATTCCGAATTGCCTGATAAGTTTCCTTCAGTAGACTTTGTAATTATATAGTTATGACATACAGTGCCTCAAAAAAGTATTCGGAATTGTTATTTTTTAAATCCATGCTCATAAATATTTTATTATTAAGAAATACTTTTAAATAAAAAACAATAAAATTGCTTATGTGATGTATTAAATTTTATTCAGCACAATAAACAAAGGACTAAATAAATGCATTTTTAAAAAATTCCCATAAAAAACAAAGTTACTAAAAAAACAGCTCAAAAAAAAAGAGTTGGCTGTGCCGTGGACACACCCGTAGGTTTTGACGTGACGAAGTTTCTTGCTGTTGTTGTAAATGTTGATGTTGATGTTGATGTTGGTGTTGGTGTTGGTGTTGGTGTTGGTGTTGATGTTGATGTTGATGTTGATGTTGATGTTGATGTTGATGTTGGTGTTGGTGTTGGTGTTGGTGTTGGTGTTGGTGTTGGTGTTGGTGTTGGTGTTGGTGTTGGTGTTGGTGTTGGTGTTGGTGTTGGTGTTGGTGTTGGTGTTGGTGTTGGTGTTGGTGTTGGTGTTGGTGTTGGTGTTGGTGTTGGTGTTGGTGTTGGTGTTGGTGTTGGTGTTGGTGTTGGTGTTGGTGTTGGTGTTGGTGTTGGTGTTGGTGTTGGTGTTGGTGTTGGTGTTGGTGTTGGTGTTGGTGTTGGTGTTGGTGTTGGTGTTGGTGTTGGTGTTGGTGTTGGTGTTGGTGTTGGTGTTGGTGTTGATGTTGGTGTTGGTGTTGGTGTTGGTGTTGGAGTTGTTGTTGGATTTGGAGTTGGTGCTTTTCGTTTAGCTTTTTTTTTGCTTCCTCATTGGTTGTGCTCTAATTTGAATAAATCCAGCAAAAGTGATGCATATGCGTCACATTAGGCGGTTCCCTGAGGGTTTTTGACACGCCGTCAAATTTTTTTTTTATTTTTGTCATATGCCCGAAGACCTCACCTTTGATTTCGTTCCTTTAAATTTACCGTTGCACCAGTAGTCACAGAGTTAAAAATCCATGCAACGTTTTTTCATGGCTGTAGCATTTTTACTGCATTATGTGATTGCATCCCTGAAATCATGACAATAAAATTTTTTTTATAATTTAGTTGTGAAGCAAAATAACACATCCCTGCTGTCGTAAAACAAAATTTACTGGAGCACTCTTCCTGAGTGAGTAATAATTCCATGCAACGATATTACATTTCTGTTACATAAGCTGCTATATTCACGACCTGACGACGCCGGATTTTTTTTTTTTATTTTTGTCGTAAAGCCATGGATAAAAACTTTATTTTACTTTATTTTATTTATTTTACTTTATTTACTCATGGAGTAAAAATTCAATGCAACGCCGCTGCATGAATGTTGCGTTATCGATCTTTGAGCGGCTCTCTCAGCGTCCCCATGATGTCAGAAATTTTGTGTCTAATTTTGTTGTGAGGGCTTCCAGTAGGCCTTTATTGGCGTATCGTATTTTTAATCCTAGCACTAATACTTAGCGAGTAATAATTCCATGTAACAAATTTTCAGTTGCGTTGCTTACGCAGCTCCCACTACGTCCCTATGCCGTATTAATTTTTTTTTTTGTTTTTGTAATATAGTCAAAGAATTAACCTTTATGGTCATACTATTTCTTTAATCATAGCTCTTATACCCAGCGAGTAACAATTCAATGAAACGCAGATGAATTTTTAAAAAATTAATTTTTCAACTTTTTTGGAAACTAGAGCAGTACAACGTAACTTCGTCACGTCAAAACTATTTGGAATTCAACTTAAAATAAAAGTAAAATAATGAAAATTAAAATTTAATATCGTGTGGCGTATCTCTTCAGTCTTATAACCTTCTTTATGCGATGTAACTTGGCTAGAGCAAGCTTCCAAGTTCATTCTGATGAAATTTTCGCCCATTATTCTATTTAAATTCGATTTAATTGTTTCTTTGGTATTATAGGATACTTTCAAATAGATCGCTCTAAATCCGTTCATAAATGTGTGATCGGGTTGAAATCCGCCGACTGAGGAGGTGTTCCTTAAATGTTTGGCTTATTGTACAGGCTCCAAAGGCGAGTATTCTAAGTTTTATGCTTCGGGTCGTTATCTTATTGAAATATCGCACTTCATCTTCAAAACAGGCACAACTCAAAATTTACAAATTTTACTTTTTAATGTTAAACTATTCGTAGTTATAACCTCCATCAACTATCAAAATTTTGCACTCATCTTTTTACTCCTTAATTAAAAAAAATTGTCTTGTCTCCTTGTTTTGTATGGATTCCTTTGAAAAACAAACTGGTTTTTTACTTCTCCCGAAAATTTTGAAATTTAGAGTTGTGTCTGTTTTGAAGATGGAGTGTGATATGATATGTAACGACCCGAAATTCCAAGGTTTTCGGCCCTTGCTTCCAAATTGTCCTCCATAAACTGTATGTACTGCTGATGGTTCTATCTGTCAGTTATGAACTGGAAGTTGCTAACTCCATTTGCACTAATATACCCTCATTACATGTCGTTACTACTTTCATGTTTAACAGAAAGGCACATATTTTTTGGGTCCACTTCAATATTCTTCTTTTTCCATACTCTATTTCCACAATCCGGTCCAAAAAGGTATAATTTTATTTCATCACTGAATATTACTCGTGACCAAAATTCATTGTCGTGATTTTTATATGTTTTTTCGCAAATTCTAAGCGTTTTTTAGGATTTTTTTCACTTATTGGTATTTTACTTCGGGGAGTTCATCCATTGTTACCAGCAGCTCTGAGAGCCCTACGAACAGTTTCATTACTAACATGTATGTCGTGATAGTCAGAAAGGTTCCTGTTAACCTCTACGACAGAAGTCTGAAGTTGTTTCTAGATTTTCCGTTTTATAATGGACTCCTCAAGAGTACTAAGTTTTTTGGCCTACCTGATCGTTGTGAAACACGAGCGTCTTCCTTTCTTAATTACTATGAAGAGTCGAAATGCTTATTTTTGTTGAACTGAAAATCTCTTTACGTGTTTTCTGTTCTTAAAGCATTTTAAAAATTATTTTTTTTTTCTTCAATAGTACACTCAGGGAAATAACGCATATTAGCAGTATCCACGCCTGAGTATAAATTTTTTTTAAATATTTACGTCGATAAATCAAATGTTTTGCTTACAACTCGTTTTTTTCCCGTATTTGAATTTTATTTATACCACACACGTAAACACATATCCTATACAAGCAAGCAGCAACAGCATCGCACACGTACACACATATATTCCTACAAGCAGCAACAGCATCGCACTCTGTTCCTGCAGTTTATTTCAGTTGCAACCTTAGTTCTTATAATTCTCATTTAGTTATTGTTGCAAGGGTAATATAGCCGCATGTTTGGCCAGGATTCTTTGTGAGTGCGATTGATTGTGAGTGCGATTGATGATCGCAAAATAAATTTTTGTAAGGTAAGAGTGACAACCGGACATTTTCTCACGAATGTCTTGCACCGGTTGCCATTTGCCTGCATATTTTTATGTTTATTTTATTTTTAATTTTTTATTCTAATGTACACACACTCTGCTCGATATGAGTTTTTATGGGATACGGACAGCGACAGCGATTACGATTAAATTTAAAAATTATTTCATTT
This sequence comes from Pherbina coryleti, assembly GCA_943735915.1. Classification (NCBI taxonomy): domain Eukaryota; kingdom Metazoa; phylum Arthropoda; class Insecta; order Diptera; family Sciomyzidae; genus Pherbina; species Pherbina coryleti. Next base: position 41,932,023 of record OX030950.1, on the reverse strand, counting down.
GTTATTAAAAACTCTAATTCATAATAAAAAATTAAATTCTTTTAATTTATTTAAATTTTTCTTTATTCTGATTTATACTCACATTTTGGGTAAATACCTAGGTATTTACATTTAAATACCCAATTTACCATTTGGGTATTTACCCTTGTCCCATGACTATGTGTGACGAAATTTATTTTTTCGATACGGTCTACTGTGCATGCTTCAACAACGTTATTAAATTTTAGAAATTTTTTTCCAAAATTTTAGTTCTGTGTGCCAAACTTATATCACTTTATGGGAAATTTTGCACAAAGATGTTGGTTGAAAAGGTTATAAGATCCAGTCTTGCAAGAATTACAGCCAAATGACCATCGTTTGCGTCGAAATTTCAGTGAATGGGCCTTGGAATCCCAAAACACACGGATTCACGGCTTATCTAACAGCTTTATCTAAAAATTGTACATCCTGATAAATCAGCAAACGAAAGAATCAAGTTATTTGAAGGAAACATACAATAACAGCATAATATCACGAAATAGACCTCTCAAATCATCTCTAAGCTCTTGTGATTTGATGTCTTGTGATAATTTTCGTTTTGGAGACGTAAAGTCGCAAGTCTACGTGGATACACCAACAACATTTGACGCATTGGAAGCCAACATTATTGTTGTTATTGAGGACATACGGCCACAAATACTTGAAGAAGTGGTCGAAAACTTTGTCTCTCGTATGACATTCATCAGATTCAGCCGTGCTGAGCATATGCCCGTAATTGAATTTATTGAATTCCAAAAAAGGATTCTTTAAAACAATTTCAACTATTTTGTTCAAGATTAAAGTTAGTACTGGCTTAAAAAATACAATTTTGTATCCCTATTATTTTGGCATCTCAACCATTTTGTTTTTAATGTATACTCCTTGCATTCCCAGCGGCCCCCATAAAAAAACTAAAAAAAACAAACCTTTCAATCCGTAGATTCACGCAGTTCTTTTCAATTCGAATTTGTATCGAATTTTTTTTACGTTTCCTCAATTCTTTGGCTCAGTGTATTTTATCAACTGGTTTCTCTACTACTTCATTTAGTACTTTTTCGATAGCTTGCTTACCACTTTTTTTTCTTCAATGTATGCAAATTGGAACGTTTTAATTTTTTGGCAAAGCACTGGCTTGCGGCAACTTATGTCAATGATACCGAGTTTGCCTTTTAAAGGATTTCGATGGAATATTCAGCATTGATGCAATGTTTCAATGAAGATAAACAAATCGGCAGAGAATGAAGAAAAAGAACATAAAACAAAGCATAAGAAAAAAGAAAATTTAAATGAGGCAACTATTGCTACAGGGCGTGTTGGATTGATGTAAGGCAGGGAGGATGGAAGTATAGTGCTATAATTTGCAAAAGAGTTTTAGTTACGACTAAATATTTGAAAGGGTTTTTATTATTTTTTTGGAAGAACTGCATAAATGCCGAAACACTGATTAAGTTGACGAGACTTGAAAAGCTTTTAATGTACTAGTACACTTTATAAGGCGTCAAAAATACACTTTTTATTTAATATTGTTTTCTGAGGTACTTTAATAATTACACTGTGCCATTACATTAAAACTGAAAAAACTCCAATGAGCCATTGGTCTATAGAACCAAGGGATTTTTCTGGGTTAGCTCAAATAACAGATTTTTCAAGGTAACATTTTATACTATGGGACCGTAGTTGATTTCCTTTAACTCCTAAACTAAGTAAAATTTTGGTTAAGACCTTCAATAAAATTTTTGCAATTTTAATGTCCTTTCAAATTGGGAAACATTATTTCTTCCTAATATTGACACAGGCGGGGGGGGCAAAAACCCCTTAAAATTAAAAAAATGTTATATCCTGGAAACTTGATGCATTGCGGAACGGCGCAAGTATATATGTTTTTATATATAACTATAACTTTTTTGTTATTAAAATATATTTAAAACAATCTCCGATACGTATTTCTCAAAAAATTTATTTATTTTTCGAAAGTGTGCTATTACCTTAAATTATTTTCATGGCTTTTAACAAATTAAATGTGAGCTGTGAATTTTTCTTTAGCCACTGCATTACTACAAATTCAACGAATCAGGCCAAAAAATTCAAATACAAAATTTAAGAAAAAATACGAAGTTTTCGCTCCCAACAATTGTATTCGAAAGTATTCCCAGCACCAAGCTTAAATGTTACCCAAGTCCAACACCACGTCAAGATATTTAAGCAGATTGCAGTGAACTTAAGACCAGCCACAAAACCATCACGGTGTGATGCCAACAATTGAACAAACGAATCAATTTCAGCTCACTCGTCATTAGTCAATCACTGTCAGTCATTGACAGTTAAATAGCGTCAAATGTAGGGTTAAATAAAATAGCCAAATAATCGCTGCGATGAAACAAATAGCCACAAAACTGCGCTCTTAAAAAAAGTAGGGCTTTTGAAAAGAGAAAAAAATTCCTAAATTGCCAAATAAATTGCTTGTCAAATAAATCTCATTCGTTATGCAAAAAATAAAAAAGAAAAAAAAACAATATCTCCCTTAGTTGTCCATAAATTTCTCACTTCTCTGCAACTAATGTTGTTTTATATCTAATACTGATTGCGATGCTAATAAAATGTGGGCGTGTTTGAAGTCCATATATATATTATGCATGATAAGCATGCCCCAACCACCAGATTTTACTTTAATTGCCCTCGTTGTTGCCATCGTCTATTAAGCGCCAACAATGTTCGCCATTGTTTTCACCTTATCTAAATGGCTTTGATTTGAATCCGCATTATATATTTGTGTATAAGTTGTAATATATGTGTGTGTGTGAGTGTGTTTATTGTCAGCTACTTATCGGCAAATACAATAAATACGCTCATGTTGGCAACCACCTTACATATACAGCCACCTCCACCCCATGAGGTGTATTAGCTTCGTTTTTGTCTCACTTTGAGACACCTATTCTTTCATCTGTTTGTTTTCCGACGCTTTGGCTTGAGGAATTGAATTGTTTTTTCCGACAGACAAATCTTTGAGCTGTTAATGCTTATCTGATCTGGCTGCGAATGTTTGTTGGAATGATGCTTTGTGTTTCGTTGCTTAGATATCCTGGTGAGAAAAATGACATTTGTTCCGCTTTGGCTGAAGTTATCTACAGTGTGTCAGCAAAGTTTGTCTACACCTCGAGATTTTTGTTAAAAATATTGCTCATAACGGTATTAAGCACAAAAAGTTTTTGAAAAATGCCCCACAGGCGTGTTAAAGTACGCCCGGAGTTAAGGGTGTTTTATTATTTTGATGACGTCACTTTGTATGGGAGGGGTGGACATAGTTTTATTTGAAATTTTCAAAATTTCAATCTTAGAGTTAATTTTAAATATCAAATTTCATGTGAAATATATCAAGTCAATAAATTAATATTTGTAATGAATTTATGAAAGCTTTGCTATTTCGATGACGTCACTTGGGATGGGATGTAGACAAAATTTCATTTTGTTTACCAAATTTAAAATTCAAAGAGCATATTGAAAATTAAAGCTTATTTGCGAAATTTTGAGTTTTTATATATATATTTTTATGAAAACTTTAGAGATATTATCGTTTTGATAAAATCCTTTCTATGGGAGGTAGGCTCGGCTTTCATCCGATATTCGAACATGATCTTTATCTTTTATAAGGATCCGTATAAATATTTCAAATTTCATAATATGTCAAAAATAAGGGCTATCATCTTGACGAAAGATGACATTCGAACAGGCAAAAGGCGAACAGATGAAAACATATAAAAAAAAAAAAATGAAATTTTCAGTCCTTAAAAGGACTTTGACTGACCTTTTTATGATCAATTGTATTGTAAGGGTTATTGGTACACATATAATTGAGAACTAGTTTTTAAACCGACTTTGAACTATGGCATGTTCTCAAGAAGTAAAGAGGTGACGACCAAAAAATTAAAAATGTTCTTGGGTCAGATGGGATTATTTAAAAAAGAATTATCATCTTCTTTATTTTAATGTAATACGATGGTTACTATTTATGTTTCTGGCTGATTGAGGTAATTCCGAAAAAATCGTTTTGAGCGCAACAACCGCTCTTCCGGGTGGCAAATAGGGCTGTTCGGAGGAAGATCCATCCACCGTTATAATTCACCTCTTCTTTGACTTTTTCGAAATTTCTCCGGTGACTTGTGACAAACAAATGGCCGTGTATAATTCAAAATTGACCGTCCCACGTTGCTCTAACGCCACTGTCACCATTACTCCACATGAGAGCCTGAACAGAATCAAAATTCGTTGCGGACGCCGATCGTTGTTGTTGTAAAATACAGGCAAAATGTAGAAAAAATAGGAGCTCCTTTATCGCAATGATAAATCGCACAATTAGAATCTATTCTATTTCTTCTCTTGCGACCGACATTCTCTCTCTGAGTGCCATTAGTGTTGCCATTTTTTTGCTAAGAATTGGCTGTGTTTAATGAAATTTGCTTAGTTTTTTGTTATCTTCTGACATTTCTTGTTTGTGTGTGTTGTATTCACATAATTGAAGAGACTAATACATTGAAATGAAATCGAAAAAATAAATAAAAAAATACTAAATAAAAGCAACTTTGAATCGCAATTAAAACATTTTCCCTAAATGTGGTTAATTTCCACGTAAGAGGGTGTCACCAATAATAACCAATTTGATTTTTTTGTTTCAGATTAGCCGTTCCTGACATTAAGTTGCAGCATCGGGACAAGTAATATTTTTAGTGCTTGATTTCATCGCCCTCTACCGCCTTAAGAAGTGATAAAAACAAAAAAAAATTTTTTTTTGTTGTCTTAAAACATTTATAAATATGTCACAAAAACTTAAAAATTAATATTAAATCAATATGATTGAAAAAAAATATTAAAAATGTATTTGTTTTTCTACCAAAATATTGGTACTACTCCCTTAAAATGTTTAAAAAAAATATTTTTGTCATTTTTTTTTTATTTTTCAATTATAAAGTGTTTTAAATAAATTTTAATCTAAAAATATATTTCAACCTAAACGGATCATTGTTACTTCTATGAGTTCTAAAAGATGCTTCATTATGAGTCTTTAAAAATTCCATTACGTGATTTACGTGATTCTTAAAAGAGTATTAAATATGGCTATTAAAAGATTCTTAATTTCGAGTCCAAAGGATTAATTTATATTAGTCCTAAGGGAATATTTAATATGAGTATTCAAAGAGTCTTTATTATAAGTCTTAAAAGAGTATTAAATAAGAGTTAATATTTATATTAAATAAATAAAAATGAAGAAATTTTGAGTCCAAAAAGACTAACTTATATGAGTTCTAAAAGAGTCTTTATTATGAGTCCTTAAAGGGTCTTTATGATGAGTCTTAAAAGAGTATTAAATATGAGTCTTAAAAGACTCTTAATTTTGAGTCTAAAATGAGACATAAAACAGTCATTATTATGAATCTTATTTTGAAGCCCATAACCTACGAAAATGTACTCATAAAAGAGTCTTTTTTGAGAGCACTATGACGATAAAAACTCATTTATATGAGTCTTAACAGAGTCTTTTAAGAGTCATTATGTTTGTCGGGACCGTGGGCGTCACGTTGAGTGGCGTCCGTGGCGTATTTGGTTAAAGTGCGTGGCCGCTATGTCAACGAACCTGGAGACCCAGGTTCGAACCCCAGCAGCGACCGAAAATTATTTGAATTAAAATAATTTTTCTGTACGGCCGCCACCTCTCTGCAGACAATGGCAAACCTCAGAGAGTAATCAAAATGCCATGTAACGCTTCGTGAGAACGAGAACATTTTGTTCATCGTCGTTCGGAGTCGGCGTTAAACCTGTAGGTCCGGTTCTCGGTCAATTGTGTACAAACTTAATAACACACACATCACAATTGATCATAAGAAGCTAGGTCAAAGTCCTTTCAAGGGCTGAAATGGCCAGTTATTTATTTATTTTTTTTATTTTTATGTTTGTTGGGACAGCCTTTGAAGCACCTTTTTCGTATTTTTTCAACATTTTCTTGAACCAATCGACACGAGCCTTTTATAATGGTTTGTCAAATTATAAAATATAAATTTATTATTGATGCTTAGGTGTTGCATGGTGGGTATGATCACTATACAATACCTATCATAACATATCTTTCTAATTATAAAGGCCTCGGTAGTCGAGTAGTCAGCACTCTTGATAACTAGCCTAGCCGTCTCGCAGAATTTAAATCTGGAACAGGCTATGATCCTACTTTTAAACCTTTCTTCACTACTTTTCTCATTTCTAATCAACGGAAATTGAAAATTCATCAGTACTTATTCTCGACTTAAATTTGTATAATAGGGTGTACTGAAAAATTTAGATAGTGTTTTTAGAGGTCTCAAAAGTTGCATGGGAATAATCGCCATGGAATGTCCCCATTCCAACATGGATTCTTATCTAGAAAATCTACTGTTACTTACCTTCTAGAATTCACATCAAAGACTATTGAGAATTTTGGAAAAGGTCTACAAACAGATGTTATCTATACTGACTTCAGTAAAGCTTTTGATGTTGTAAATCATAAGCTCTTAATTTTAAAACTAACCCTTCTCGGTTTTCCAACACCATTAGTGCTTTGGATTGAATCTTATTTATTAAATAGAACACAAAGTGTTATCTTTAACCTTGTTAAGTCAGAGGAGTTCCCTGTTACTTCCGGTTTTCCTCAAGGAAGCCACCTTGGGCCTCTGTTGTTTCTACTTTTTATTAATGATTTACCATCTGTTGTAATTCATAGTAATATTTTACTATACGCTGATGATGTTAAACTTTTCCTGTCATATAAAAATGAGCAAGACTCTTTTTTCTTACAAACCGATCTTGACCATCTTTGTGACTGGTGTGAAATCAATTGCATGAAGCTTAACTTGAAAAAGTGCAAACACATGACTTTTTCTCGTAGACAACCTTCTCGAAGTTATTACAAAATAAGTGACTATACACTTGAGTCCTTAGAAGTTTTCGACGATCTTGGAGTAACTATGGACCCAAAACTTCGCTTTCACATTCATATTAATAAAGCTATAAGCAGAGCAAACAGTACTTTAGGGTTTATTAAACGATGGTCAAAAGAGTTTAATGATCCTTTCATTACTAAAACATTATTCACTTCGCTTGTAAGGCCCATACTTGAGTATGCATCAATTGTCTGGTGTCCTAGATATGGGTGTTATGTTGGCGATATAGAATCAGTTCAGAAACAATTTCTTTTGTTTTGTTTACGCAATATATATTGTCATACTAACATTCACTTACCACCCTATGAATATCGATTAAAGCTTGTTAACCTACCTTCTCTAAGAAATCGTAGAATCATGCTTAATGTTTGCTGAATTTATCAACTTATACATGGATTTGTTGACAGTCCATACTTACTGAGTAAAATTTACTTTAATCTTCCTCTTCGACCAAGAAGATCTTTTGAGCTACTTTTTATGAACTTTTGTAGAACTAACTACTTGCAAAATGAACCACTAAGAAGCGCTTGCGGAGACTTCAATTCCGTTTCAGATGTTATATCTTTTAATGAAACCCTATACTCAATTAAACTTAAAATAATAGATTATCTGCAGCACCGCCACTGATTCTTAACATACACTTCCAAGGATACGGAATTTTTACTGTTGGATGGTAATCAATCTACGCATTTACATCTGAATGGACCTGAACTTGCCGGACTTATTCCTATATAGAATGTGAGAACGATCTGCATAGTATATATATAAATAAAAGTGGCTTAGTAGACCAAGTTTGTCTATGTGCCTGCGTTCGTTACCTTTGTCTTAGCTTGCTAGGAACTTGGTGTGATAAATAAAAGATGAATCAAGACATCATCGGCTTTAAAATCACAGAATGAATAATATTGTATATATACTATCAGTATGGCGTACCGGGCCTTGTTTGCCTTGATACCTAACATTTTTCTAGATCTCACACTCTGATACTATGTACCACATTTCCGCTTCGAGGTGTTATATGTATATTAATATGAGTGGCCAATGAGACCCAGTTTGTCTTAGTGCCTGCGTTCGCAACCATTTTCTTTTCGTACAAGGAAATTGGTGTGGTAAATACGACCCAATTCGTCGGATTACCAACTTGTTAAGCCAAAAATTCATTGGCTTCAAGACAGAACGATATATATTTTATACATATTCTAATTCTCGATACCACCGCCTTGGACCCTCTGGATGATTTATTATTAATTTATTTTTTTTTTCTTTTTTTTGTTTTATAATATCTTTATTCATATTATCTATTAGTCTGTACATTTTTAAACGCTCATACTTTAATTTACATTACATTACAACTGAACTTATTTTACTTTGGTTTTGTTTTTGCATTTGAAATGAACTGAGCTCTTTATATTAGTATTATTATTAGCATTATTAGTATTAGTAAAATTGTATTCTGAATTTTAATTTTAAAAATTTTTTAAATTGCTATAAAGCCTAAAAGGCTTAGCAAACAAATAAATATAATATTAAATAAATATAAATTTTGGTGATATTGATTAAAATGTTAACGTATTTTAATTTTCCGAATAAAATTAAATATAATATTTTCTACCTCGGGCATCGGGCATTTTATCGTAAATAATTTTCTCAATTTGGATTCTTCAAATATTTCTGAACAACAAACACCCTGTCTAAAAGAATTTATTTAAAATACCAGCTTAAGGCCACGACTTCTTTTCTCTATTTTAATGTTTTTAAAAAAATTACTTAGTAGAATGATATATAACCATTTGAAAACAAAGTACTCCCTGTTTCCTAATTTTTTTTTTTTTTTGGGTTTTCAACCCATGTAACTTTTGAGACTTCTTAGAATGTGATATTTGAAAAAAGTTTTAATTTGATACGCCCTATTGTACAATAGTTCGTGGTAGAGATTTTTATGGATGGGATTGCCTTATAAGTAAAATTGACTAAGGTAAAGGCTAATGCCTTTACACTTGCCTCAGATTTTAACTCACATGTTCCTACTGCTTCTCGCCACGCTAAGAACATCCTATACATGTTTTACTTGATTTCTCCTTCTTTGCCACTTATCAATAACCCCATTTTGAACCAAGACGGAATTGACTGAATAGGTTTAACATCTGAAATCCTCAGTTTAAAATTAACCAGTTCAGAGAATAGCCCGAAAATAAATATTTTTTAATAACCAATTTTTCGAATTCTCAAATCAAAATCTTTAATAAATTATATATAGAGTGTATCAGTTGTAGGATTGCAAAAGCGTATTAACAGAAGGTCGCTTGACAGTTTTGAAAAATATTGTATTTCATATATAAATTCCATATATACTCAATACATACTTTATAGTCCAATAAAAATTTAAGAGTCGACCGAACTATTGCCTGTTTTATTAAAATAAAAAAATCCAAAATAAAAACAAGATACTTGCAAAAATTATTTCCACATTTTCATTAGGAAATATTTAAGTTTTCAATAAAATAATACAGGCATTAGTAAATATTCATCACGAACACTAAATTAATTGAAGATATTAATAAATATATGAATTTATTTTCAATTTAAAGTTGTTTACAATTAAAGTACAGCTATGTTATACTTATAGCTTTGACTGTAAGCCTGCTTAAACGTACGCACTTAAACGAAGTCACTAAATAAGCCTCCTCCCCAACCTTTTACTTCCGTTATAAGCATCCATTCCTTTTACTAACATAGCAGAAAACAGCATTTTCCCCATGCCACCATCGTTGACTAGTGTTTCTGTGTTTCTAATCTTTATCAAATGCTTTGCCATAGCCAATGTCACACACATCCCCTCTCCCATAACCTCCATCAGCTGCTATCATACAACATAACATTTGTTACTTCTTTTTTTTTCCTCTCCTTTGGCATTTGCCACTCTCATTGGGACCACTTGAAACTAACGGATTTAGACCTTGGCTAGTTTGTTTTATGCTTGTTGTCTCTGCCTTAAAACTTCCTGTACGTTTGCCGCACACTTCATGATTCATACTTCTTTTCATTAGTTATCCACATGCAATGCGAGAAACACCTTTTGGCAATTCATGAAATTGCGTTGCAATCACCACTCGTCGTTGTCGTCGAATGGCAATGCCGAGATTAGCGTTTAACTGTGAAATTGTCAGGCAGACTTGGGTAGAATCTGGCATGTCTCGCAATGCGTTCTTTGTTCTTTCTACCGGTCTGTCTGTCTGTCTTTGTACTCTTGTTGACTGGCAATCGATTAGGATTCGGATTATTTTTATGTGCTTGTAAATTGTGCGCAATTATTTTCGCATTAGTTTGCTACGAACCCATCAATTTATTGCGTTGCTGCCGTTGCTAGCGTATCTGGCGATCGTTATCATTTGAAGATTTTCAATTTAGGATAAGTTGGAAATGATACACTTAGTAGCAGGGGATAAATTGGAGCCACTACTAAATTTCCTGTGCATTAGAGTGAGTTGGTGAAGATTTGCGAAATTTTTTAAAGAAAATAGGTGAATCAGTGAATACAAGTAATAAAAGTCGTTTTTATAGAATAGTTTTTGAAAGACGAATCGAATTGATTCGCGAATATTCAGGACACTATTTTAGAATTTTCTTTCTAGTTCCATTGAAATTTTGAAGCTACTTTGATAAGACTAACTAATGACTATTATAACCAGTGTTTCCCAAGACACTGGTTCTATAAATGTCATCTTCTACATTTTATTTCTTGATTTTTTCAAAATATAGGAGGTATGCTGGAATAAAAAGGGGTTTAGATATCTTGAACCCAAACTTATAATACGAACAACAACTAATACACAGATAAGCATTTAAAACATGGTTTTTATTAAAAAACGACAAAATTTTCCGTAGTCTCTACAATTCACAGGTACTTTGTTAGACCTCCTTGGCGAATCAGAAGCCAATAGAAATTACATGTTTAAACATGTAAGTATACTGAAATCCATACTCTTTGGAACTGAGAAATCAAAAGAGCAAACGATTATATTGTAATCAGAGTGAAATTTAGTACAATATACACCACGTCCATCTCGAACAGATAAGAAAGAGAGCAAATGGTCCTGGATTCTTACTTCGATCTCCAATTCTATACTGATTATAGAACGCATAGTTGAATAAATAAGGTTGTCTCGTGGCTGATCGTACTCTCTTCTCAGTACCCATAATTGTCAAAATCAATGAAAAGCAACAACAACAACTTCAACGGCTTTTCATGTTATTAATTTTCGTTTTCAGATTTTGGGTGAGCTGTCAACTTCGATTGAACATTTATGGGAACTCGCTCTCACCCATGCGACAACCTTATTTATTCAACCATGATAGAACGGAGCAGAATCAGATGTACACTGCAAAACACTACAAACTAAAGAGTCTTCTAAATTCCCAAATTACAACTAGCCGAAAAGGTTGCAATTTGTGAAGAAAGTCAAGCAGCCATCAAAGCGCTGATTACCAGAATGACCAAAACAAGCATATTAATAAACTTCAAACTCGTTCTGATCAGTAGCTGTAATACCCACACCATCCCTCTTTGTTGGGTTTCTAAACAAAGCAATATCGAGGAAATAAAACAGCGGAACGATAAGTTACTTCACATATGTAGATAGAGCTGTCGTATAAATGTTAACATACGTAAGATATCTGAAAATATTGGTAGAAATCGATGAGTTGTGAAAAAATTTTGGGATGATCCGAAATAGTATGGTGTTAAGAAGCGCTTCGGAAAGAGTCGATCTTTAAATAACCGCGAAGGAAGACTTATTTTTCAAAAGGCCAGCAATTCTACTTCGTCTTGCTTTAAATTGACATCGTATGTTGGGAACAAAATCTCTAAGAAGAGAATTTGCCAAGAGCTCAAACGATGATCACATATTCGCAACGCAAAAATGACAAAAAATCGAAACTGCTTCAACATCACATGGATGCGCGACTTTCCTGAGGGTTTGCTGAGAAACACATGGATACCATTTGGAATCCGTAAGAAGATAAAAATCATAATTGCTAAATTTTATTTAACGCTATATTAACATAAGAGGTTATTTTTTCAGATGAGAAAAAATTGAATTAAGATGGCCCCGATGGATTCCGTCACTATTGGCATGACCTACGTATAGAGCCCCTATACTTTTCAAAAATTAATCTTGGTGGCGTATTAAAAAGGATGCAGGGCAAATTTACTAACCGTGGCACACTACAATTAATGTTTACATTTTCGAAAATAAAAAGCTCAGACTATGTCACTGTTCTAGAGAGAAGCCTTATTCCTTTTTTGGTAGAAAATAGAGAGAAACCATTCTTGTTCCAGCAATATAAGGCCCGTATTCACACCATCGCATAAACACAGACCTTATCAGACAAAATATTCCGTTGAAACAAATCCATAGTTTGGCCGGCCTGGCCCCCAGATCTCAATCCAATAGAGAATATATGAGAAGTAATTGTAAGAAAGGCTTACGCTTAAAGTTACAAATTCTATAGTGTTGCGGAGTTAATACGAACCATTGAGGCAAATTGGTAAAGCAGTTTACTGAAAAATTGAATAAAATCCAAGATTATTCCATTTTTATTCAAGGTCAAGCATGCCTGAGGAAGCCATATATTTTAGGTTACATCCTAGCTTTAAAAATTAGTTTTATACTTAAGGGGGGAAATATACCCAGAGGCCGAAAAAAAAATGGTCATGTTTGTGCGTTTTTTTAAGGAAACCTAAGGGATATTTTGAAATGAGGGTTTTTATACCTTAAAATATATACATTCAAGAGTATGTTAAGTATATTTTTATTAAAAAAAATTTAATATTATGGTAGATACAGCATTTTTTGTAGAACGCTTTGAAAATGCGGTGACCAAGATTGCTCCTCCTTAATTCAACTGAAAAAAAGAAATATATTATTAAACTAGATACTTAAAACTCGTACTTGTCATAGCCGATTTTGAATATATTGGTTTTTCACAAAATGGCGGACTTCCGAAAGTAAATTAACTATTTTCCACCAAAAATTTGTCATTATTTTGCCTATAAAAAATGAACGAAGCTACGAAAAAAAATCCTATGACAAGTACGAGATTGTTATGAATAAAATAAGCCAGTAAAAAAATCAAAACGATCGGTTCACTGTTAGTTAGTTAGTTAGTTATTTGGCGCTTACAACCGAAGGTCGGTTTTGGCCTCGTATAAGAAATTGCGCCAGCCATTTCTATTTTGCGCTTGCTGGCGCCAGTTGGAAACACCAAGTGTAGTCAGGTTATCCAACACCTGATCCTTCCAACGAAGATGTGGGCGTCCTCTTCTGCGTTGACCACCACCGCGCACCGAATCGAATATTTTTTTCGCTGGAGCGTCGTTTTCCATTCGCTCAACATGACCTAGCCAGCGGAGCCGCTCGATTTTAATGCGCTTAACTATGTCTATGTCAGCGTACAGCTCATACAGCTCGTGGTTCCATCGAATTCGGTACTCGCCATTGACGCAGATTGGACCGAAGATCTTACGAAGGATCTTTCTCTCGAAGGCTCCCAAAGTCTTTTCATCAGAACTGCTCAACGTCCAAGTTTGTGCTGCATATAATAGGACGGGCATGATTAGTGACTTATAGAGCGTGAGTTTTGTTCGTCGAGAGAGGGCTCTGCTTCTCAATTGCCTACTCAGCCCAAAGTAACACCTGTTGGCAAGAGTTATCCTTCGCTTTATCTCAATACTGACATCGTTGAAAGAGTTTACGCTGGATCCCAGGTAGACGAAGTCCTTAACAACCTCGAAGGAGATGTTGTCAACAGTGACGTGGTTTCCAAGACGCTGGGACTGTTTATTTGTTGACACTAGGTATTTCGTCTTATCTGCGTTCACTACAAGACCCATTCGACTCGACTCTTTCGCTAACCTGGAAAATGCTGCACTGACTTCGCGCGTATTATGGCCAATGATATCGATATCATCAGCATACGCCAGCAGCATAATACTTTTGTAGAATATCGTGCCACTGCGTCTCAAATCAGCAGCTCGGATGATCTTCTCCATCATTAAGTTGAAAAAGTCGCACGATAAGGAATCACCTTGTCTGAAACCTCGTTTGGTATCGAATGGAGGAGTGAGGTCCTTCCCGATTTTAACTGTGCTGCTGGTGTTGCTCAGTGTCATTCTGCAAAGGCGGATGAGCTTAGCAGGAATACCAAATTCAGACATGGTGGAATATAGATGATTCCTTATTGGACTGTCGAAGGCGGCTTTGTAATCGACAAAAAGATGGTGTGTGTCGATTTGTTTTTCTAGGGTCTTCTCCAAGATTTGTCGTAGCGTAAATATCTGGTCTATGGTGGATTTGCCAGGTCTGAAGCCACACTGATAAGGTCCAATCAGCTGGTTTACGATGGGCTTCAGTCTTTCACATAGTACGCTCGACAGAACCTTATATGCGATATTCAGAAGGCTTATCCCACGGTAGTTGGCGCAAATTGTGGGATCGCCTTTCTTGTGGATTGGGCAGAGCACACTGAGGTTCCAATCGTTTGGAATGCATTCTTCCGACCATATTCTGCATAGAAGCTCATGAATGCATTTAAATAGAGCCTCGCCTCCATTCTTGAAGAGCTCAGCAGGTAAGCCATCGGCTCCTGCGGCTTTGTTGTTTTTAAGCCGAGCTATAGCTTTCAAGACTTCACTATGGTCGAACTTCAACGCTGTCGTCCAAAATTGGGGATTCCGGAATATCATCTCTATTGGCGGGATTGTTGTCGTCGTCGCCATTCAGAAGCCTAGAGAAGTGTTCCCTCCACATCATCAGTGTACTCTGGATATCTGTCACTAGATTCCCATTTTCATCCTTGCAGGAAGAGGCCCCGGTCTTGAAACCATCGGCCAGGCGTCTTATTTTTTCGAAAAATTTTCGGACCTCATTCCTGTCACCATGCATCTCAATTTTCTCGCACTCACGCATTTCCGCTTCCCTTTTCTTTCGCCTGAAAATGCGTCTCTCTTCCCTCCTCTTCTCTTTGTATCGCTCCTTAGCAGCACGCGTTACAACCGACTGCAGGGTGGCCTTGTAGGCGGCGTCTTTTTCTGCAGTGGCGTCGCGACACTCTTGGTCGTGCCACTGGTTTCGGCGAGGGCGGTGATAGCCAATCACCTCTTCGGCACCCGTACGCATAGAGTGGGAAATATGGTTCCACTGCGCGCATATATCGTCGATCGGAGGAGTGCTTTCTTGAAGCAGGAGTGAGAGTCGAGTAGCGAAGTCTTCGGCTGTTTGCTTTGATTGCAGCTTTTGGACGTCTAGCTTTCTCTGTGCCGGATTGCGCGCATCCTTGGTTGCGCACAGGCGTGTACGGATCTTGGCTGCGACAAGATGATGATCCGAGTCTATATTGGCACCACGGATCGTGCGTACATCTAAAACACTGGAAGAGTGCCTTCCGTCAATCAAAACGTGATCAATTTGGTTGCGCGTCTTTTGATCAGTAGACAGCCAAGTTGCTTTATGAATATTGAGATGCTTGAATCTAGTGCTACTAACGACCATGTTTCGCGCTGCGGCAAAGTCAATCAGCCTCATTCCGTTATCGGAGGTATTGTCGTGGAGGCTGAACTTTCCGACTGTTGGACCAAATATATTTTCTTTTCCCACCTTGGCGTTGAAGTCACCAAGCACGATTTTTATGTCGTGGCGGGGGCTGCGCTCATAGGCATCTTCAAGGCGCTCGTAGAAGCTGTCTTTGGTCTCATCGTCTTTGTCTTCTGTCGGAGCGTGCGCACAAATCAGGCTTATGTTGAAAAATCTTGCCTTGACACGGATTATGGCAAGTCGTTCGTTCACAGGTGTGAATCGCAGAACATGATGTCGTAGTCTCTTGCCAACCACGAATCCGCATCCAAATTCGTGCTTCTCCGCATGGCCGCTGTAGTAGATATCACAGGATGCTTGCCGTGAGCAACCCTGTCCCTTCCATCGCATTTCTTGGATTGCAGTGATATCAGCCTTGTATCTTTCTAAGATATCTATCAGTTGGACAGAGGCACCATCCCAATTAAAAGTTCGGACGTTCCAGGTGCATATCCGTAAATCATTGTCAGTTTTTCGTTTGCGGTAGTCGTCATCAGATTTGGGGATCGGTTCACTGAGCTTCGAGAAATCTTGGTCACCGACTTTGAAAACATGGTTTCGAGAAAAACGGGTTTGAAAGAAAAGGCCAGCACTGCGCGCTCTAGAAGGCGGTTCACTGACTAGGGTATAACTTTGTTTTGAGAAAATATAAAAACTTTTTTGAAAACTCACTTTTAAAACATAAAAACTTTGAGTGAGTGATAAATATGTTACGCAAAAAAGGCAGCCAAATAAGTAGCTTACAGCAAAATGTTAACGGTGTTTAAGCATTAATTGGTACACTTAGGTAAATAACGCATATTAACATTATCCACGCCTGAGTACAAATTTTATATAAATATTTACGTGGATAAATCAAATATTTTCCTTACAATTCAATTTTTTCCCGTATATAAATTTTATTTATACCACACACATATTCCATACAGCTGAAATAGCCGACAAGCAGCAACAGCATCGCACTCTGTTCCTGCAGTTTATTTCGTGCAGTTGTAGGTTTCTTGTAGTTCTCGTTTAGTTTTTGTTGCAAGGGTAATATAGCCTGGATGTTTGGCCAAGATGATTTGTGACTGCGATGAGTGATCGCGTGATGAAATTATGTAGGGTGGAGTGACAACTCGATATTTTCTCACTAATGTCTTGCACCTTTTGTCATTTACCTGCATATTTGCTTCTTATATTCTATCTTACTTTTTCTTTCTCTAGTTTATACTATTTTTGACATTTCATGCCATAATATTGCACCAACTGTCAAAAATAGTATAAATTAGAGAACGAAAAAGTAAAAAAGAAAATAAAATATACGAGCAAATGGTATTTGATGACGCAGTTCGTGAGAAATATTGAAATATATTGTTTTTAAAATTTCAATATTTTTACATAAATTTTCTTTAAATGCGATAATTTTATTTTCAAATAGTAAATATTTGAGAGATATTTAAAAAAATTCGTACATAATTTTGATATATTTTGCATTAATTCTGTTTAAATATTTTAATATGTGACTTAATTAAAAAAGTATTTAAATAAATTTTAACGGCTATATTCATAAAAAATTATGAACCTCTTATAAAGCCTTCATAAGGAAAAAATAGAAAAAAATTGAAAAACATTATTCATAAACTTTCAGTAGCGTTAAAAGTCTCTTTTAAATGCTTTATAAATGCGAGAATTTTAAAAATGGATGAAACCTTCAATAAACCCTCGATCATGATATAATTAATCAGGTAGGTGTGACAGTTTTCAATCGAACATGAATTGTCAAAAATCATACAAAACAAAGCAAAAAAAAAAAAAACAAAACAGCCGAGTTTGACAATCCATGAACGATCTCGTGAGAAAATAGCCTGTTGTCAAACCTACCTGTATAATTGTATCATGCCCTCGATAAAGCATTTTTAAATTTTATTTTGTTTTCATCTGAGAACAAATTATGTCAAAAATATATCAAATTGTTTCAAAATATATCAAAAACAAAGAAAATGTCAAAAAAATTATTGAAAATGTTTGTTTATAAATGAGAGGATTTTTAAAAATGGCTGAACGTTCAATAAACACATGGTAGAATTACAAGGTAGGGCCGAGTCGCTCAGTGCCCTCACGCGTCAACGAAGAGTAGATAATAAAAAGGTTGGCTAATTGCCAAAATGGCGAAGTTCGTAGAAACCTCAAATGAAATAAAAATATTTAGGGTATTCAGAAGGTGTGCTATCATGTCATATTATCATATTGTAATAATATTTTATACTAGTGTCAACGACGCCATAATTGTTGCAGTTAACATTTTGCAGATCTTGCAGAAGTTGCAGAAATAAGGATGATGCAATATTGCGTGGCAAGAAGAGTTTACGCTGTTAGGAGTTAGTCTGTTTCTTTGCATCGATCGGCGACCATTCAATCCGCAACTCGAACTTTCATATAAATTAAATTATTATTAATATTGAGTTATGTTTTGCATTTTACTATAATTATCTAATGAAGTCTTTTTCTTACGTGTTAACGTTAATTTTAATAAACAATAACTCTTTTTCATTTTCTTAAATTAAAATTAGTGTAACTTTATTTTGGTCACTAAGCCAATTTGACAAGTCAGAAGTGAGATGGATCTAACGCAGTGTACAGTCGTTGAACTAAAGAAAAAGCTCGCGGAGTTGAATCTAACAACGTCGGGTTGCAAAAACGAATTAATTACGCGTTTAAGAGAAAGTGGCATCGAAAAAATAGCATGCGCGTCGGTGGAATCTACGCAAAAATCGTACTCTACGGAAGATTCGCAAAGTCTTTCCAATATTTCTAATGAGGAAAACGTCGTGGACAAGTTGCGGGACGACGTCAGCGTTCTCCAGCGTACAATGGAGACTCTGTCCCAGCAACTTCAGTCTGTCCTCAGTTCGTCGCAGCAGCGAGTTCCAGAAAATTCTTTGCATGAAAGTACAGCATCACACACATCGACGCAACAAGAAGCAGTAACGCCACCAAGCTCTCGTTCGAACGAATTCGTTTTTCCGTTACCAAGCGCTGCAGCAATACAAACGCCCGTGCAGCAAAATTTAAATTTACAGCCAGAGTTGATTCCCACAAACGTTGCAACAAGTTTGAATGTGATACAAAACGCTGGTTCTGTACAACACACATACACTCATAGTAATTCCATGCCGTCGATAGCATCAGCAATTTTTCCGTTTGCACAGACTCAACATACAGCGCAACATGCTCCTCAACATGCTCCGCAACATGCTCCTCAACATGCTCCGCAACATAGATCGTCGTATACACAACATTGCTTTCCACTTAGAGCGCAGCAGACTTCGCAACATTCTACGTATTTTACAAATAATTTTGAAGGATTACAAAATTCAAGAAACACAACGTCGCCATACGTCGAAGTGCAAAATAATATGGCACATACTACTGCTCAGATTACACCGTCTAATATGTTGTCATCGAACTGCATATCATCCTTACCAAATATATCGCCACATCTTCAGCAGTCATACGCAGCGCCAACTTTTTATTCATACGGAAATGTACGAGACGTTATTTCCAGTTTGCCGGAATTTAATCCGTATAGCGAGAAATCTTTAAACGCAATTCAATTTATAAAACGAGTAGAGACACTCAGAGCCGCTTACAAGTGGGACGATGCAACATTAGTTTTTGCAGTGCAACAGAAAATGCAAGGTCCTGCACGACACTGGGTGGATTCCCTTAATGAAGTGTTCCAAACGTGGCAACAATTTGTTGATAAATTCTCTAATGATTTTCCGTGCATAGAAAACATAGCCGATGTTCATATAAAAATGGCTCGAACTAAGCGTCAAAACAACGAAACACCGCAGGAATTTTACTACAAAATGCTTGCTATAGGTGCGAAAAGCGAGATGCCTGAGTGCGCTATAGCTAGACATATTGTGAACGGTATTAACGAACCTGATTTGAAAAAAAAAATATCAAACGAATATCTGTTTTGTCGTGATCTGCTCCGTGATATTAATAATTATTGTAATTATAACGAAATTAAATCTTATCCGTTTGCAAAGCCGAGATTTTCAACTTCACTGCCAATTGTTTTGAATAGTGCACCGGATGTTGTAAAAAAAATTCGAAAATAAACAAGGTGACAGAAATGTGAAATGCTACAATTGCCTCCAATTTGGCCATTATTCAATTAAATGTCCCGAACCACAGAGAAAAATACGCTGTAATCATTGTCAACGAACGTCACACAAAACTGCTGATTGTCCAGGAAAAAGTTTGGATGGCGCCGAAAACAGACCAAAAGCTGCCGTTAATAAAATTCAAGAAAAAAATTCTGACATCACGGATCTCATAACAAAGGAAATAAAAATCAATGATAAAACGTCATTTGCAATTATTGATCCAGGGAGTAACAGAACGTTAATTCGCAAATCATTCGCTGACGAATTTGGACAAACGACGGAATGCTCGACTGTTTTAAATGGTTTCGCAGGAGGTCAGTACATGTGTACCGATAAAATCTCAGCATGTCTTCAAATCGATGGAAACATTTTCGAAACGGATCTTCTGGTCGTCAAGGATGAACATATACCCGAAAACATATTGCTGGGTAAAGATATTTTGTGCCGTGAAGGTAATCGTTGCATAATTGAAGGAGACGACTGCTGGATTGAGAACGCTGGCAACATTCAAACTGGTCAACACTTAACTTCGGAGGAATTCGCGCAACTTAAAAATATAATTAATGCTCATCGTAAAAGTTTTGCAGAAAATGTTGCTGATCTGGGTACATGCACCGAAACTAAGATGAAGATTCAACTAACCACCGATGTTCCTGTTAACATGAAGCCGTATCGCATCGCTTTTGGTAAGCGCCCAATTGTTTCCAATATCGTTTCAGATTTATTAAAAAATAATATTATACGAGTGTCAGACTCGCCTTACGCTTCACCAGTTGTCGTGGTTGAAAAAAAGAATGGCGAATCGCGTTTGTGTGTCGATTTTAGACAACTGAATCAAATCACTATTAAAACGCCATTTCCAATGCCAATAATGGAAGAGCAGTTTGCGCATCTAGCTGGAAATAAGTTTTTTTCAACTGTAGATCTCCGTATGGGCTATCATCAAATCGAGATAGAGGAAACTTCAAAAAAATATACTGCGTTCGTTACTACTGACGGTCACTTTGAGTACAACCGAATGCCTTTCGGTCTCGTGAATGCACCCGCTGTCTTCCAAGCTTTGATGAACAAACTTGTATCGAGAATGAATCCTGGCGAAGTGCTCGCTTACCTCGACGATGTTATTTTGCCAAGTACAACAATAGAGGAAGGATTGGATCGCTTAGAACGTTTTATGACAATTTTGGAAAAAAGTAATCTGACTCTTCGACTAAACAAATGCAAGTTTTTGGTGGAGGAAATAAGTCATTTGGGCCACGTGATCAACAAAAATGGAATTTCGCCTGGTAAAGAAAAGGTGAGCGCAATTAAAAATTTTAAGCAGCCGACCAACGTCACCGAGGTTCGCAGATTTTTGGGTTTAACCGGATTTTTCCGAAAATTCGTGCAAGACTATTCGCTTATATCGAAGCCGCTTACTAATTTATTGCGAAAGTCTGAAAATGAAAGTTTTGTTTGGGGTGATCTGCAACAACGAGCTTTCATCTCATTAATCGAAAAACTAAGCAGCGAACCAGTTTTGAGTCTGTACGATTTTTCTGCCGAGCACGAAGTACATACTGACGCAAGCAGTGTGGGACTTGCTGGAGTTTTGCTTCAAGCCACCGATGGAAAAACATGGCAGCCAGTTTTTTACTATAGCAGGCACTGTACAGATGTGGAAAGTAGATACCATAGTTACGAGCTCGAAATGCTAGCTGTGGTTGAAACTTTGGAACGTTTTCGAGTGTATGTTTTGGGCAAACGCTTCCGGCTCATAACCGACTGTTCAGCCATCGCTAAGGTAAAGGAAAAAAAAGAACTCATTCCAAAAATTGCTCGCTGGTACATGAAACTTTTGGAATATGATTGTCAAATAATCCATCGAAATGGAAATCGCATGGCGCATGTGGATGCACTAAGCCGTTCACCTGATCAACCACCTAAAGAAGTTGAACCTGCTGGATTCATCATGAAGGTTACTGCTGACACCGATGACTGGCTGTTAACGATGCAACTCCAAGATGAATCAATAGTTCACATTTTTTCTGTTTTAAATGGGCAACGAGAATCTGATCAACGCAAACAATTAAAATCCGAATATGTGATTCAAAAAAATCGGCTATTCCGCAAGGAGGATGATGGTCTCAAATTTGTAGTGCCTAAAGCTGTAAGATGGCGTATTGTGCGGCTGTGTCACGATGAGATGGGACACTTTGGACTAGAAAAAACCATCCAGCGCGTCAAGAAAACATTTTGGTTTCCAAAAATACGTAAGTACGTAAAACAGTACTTATCCGCTTGCATACAGTGTTGTTATTTTAAATCACGGGGTGGGAAACCAGAAGGACGTTTACATTACGATGAACTTGAGCCCATCCCTTTTCGGATTATACATATCGACCACCTTGGGCCATTCATACGAAGCAAACATGGGAATACGTACGTTTTAGCAATAACTGATGCTTTTAGTAAATTTTCAATCATTAAGCCTGTACGTAATACGAAAACTGTACCAGTAATTAATGTACTCAAGGAAATCACGAGTTACTTTGGCCTACCAAAACGCATCGTATCGGATAGGGGTACTGCATTTACTGCGAAAGCGTTCGAAGACTTTTGCGAACGAAATGACATTTGCCATATTAAGACAGCTGTCCGTACACCGAGAGCGAACGGGCAGGTTGAGCGGACGAATCAGACCATCTTGTCATATCTACGAACATCGACTGAGGATCCGAAGGACTGGGACCTCATTCTACAAGACCTTCAATGGACCGTTAACTCGCAGAAAAACGCCACTTCAGGTTTCAGTCCAAACGAACTCGTATTCGACTTCAAGTTAACCGACGTGGTGCAAAACCATTTATTTGCTGCTGTGCACAACGATGTAACTGATCAGGATACGAACGATGTTGACATCAACACCAAGCGAAAACAAGCGATCGCTAACATAATGCAGGAACGAGCTAAATGGAAAAAGCGCTTCGATCAAAAACATGCAAAGCCGACCGAGTATTGTGAAGATGATTTAATTGTCATCGAGAATGAAGCTCCAGCTACTACACAGTCGCGGAAACTAGAGCCCAAGTACCGTGGACCGTACATAATCAAGAAAGTTCTGGGAAACGACAGGTTCCTCGTTGAGGATATACCAGGCGCCCAGGTGACATCGCGAAAATTCTCGTCAGTTTACTCTTCTGACAAAATGAAGCCATGGTGCCAGAGTCCACCAGAGTTGGATATCACTTGCGATGACGATTCCGACGAAATCGAGGACGATTTGTTGTCAGATCCGGCCGAGCTGTCAACGACGCCATAATTGTTGCAGTTAACATTTTGCAGATCTTGCAGAAGTTGCAGAAATAAGGATGATGCAATATTGCGTGGCAAGAAGAGTTTACGCTGTTAGGAGTTAGTCTGTTTCTTTGCATCGATCGGCGACCATTCAATCCGCAACTCGAACTTTCATATAAATTAAATTATTATTAATATTGAGTTATGTTTTGCATTTTACTATAATTATCTAATGAAGTCTTTTTCTTACGTGTTAACGTTAATTTTAATAAACAATAACTCTTTTTCATTTTCTTAAATTAAAATTAGTGTAACTTTATTTTGGTCACTAAGCCAATTTGACACTAGTTTAAAAATGTAGTTGTTGCCTTCCATATAAAAATAGTACTAAAATATTACAACCCTAAAAGCTATGTTTATTGAGTTTATTGATTCCAAAATATGCTTTTTGCATGCACAAACTTGCTATTATTTTGTCTTTTTCGCTTTCTTTTGGCATTGTGATAACAAATATTTATTTTAATTTGTTTTGCATCAGTTGATTGATAGTTGAAATAGCACAAAAAGTTATGATAGGTTGTTCACACTAGTTGGAAATTTTTATGTTTTCAACTTAAGACTTTATGAGACCTTGTGAATACCCTAATTATGTTTTCAAGTTGTAAATAGTGCGTGTTAAGTTGTTAAGTTTGTGTTAATTTGAGTGGAAATATTGTAAAAACATTGTAAATAAATCTATAAAATGCCGCGGAAGTGTTAAATTTGAAAAAAGCTTGTACAAAATTTAACCTAAAATCAACTGCGAAACATGAATATAAAGAAACTCGAGATTAACAGCTGATTTTGACAACTAACCGGCTTTTTTCTGCTTTCTACTCCATTCGTCTCCGAGTCGACCCTACCTTATGATTCTACCATGAATAAACCCCTCATAAAGCATTTGTAAAATTATTTGCTCTCATTTGAGCACAAATATTGTCAAAAATAATTAAAAATATTTCAAAAATTTGGAAAATATGTCAAAAAAATTCAAAATATATATAAAAAATTCAAAACAAAATGAAAATAAAAACAAGAAAATTTGTCAAAACATTTAAAAATATTTACAAAATAAGATCAAGAATAATAGAAAAATAGATAACGCATTGCGCAGCTCCGTTATGTTGTTTACTTTTCATTTTGACATTTCTAGCTACGAACAAAGTATTTTTTACGATCATGACGTCACTCTAGACGGAGTTTGTTTCTTGAATCTTTTGCCATTGTTTCATATTTGTTCTCATTCTGAACAAGACTTCGTAAGCTGCCATATCGTAAGCTCATATCGCAAGTCTATCGTGACGTAGATGCGCAGATCGTTGAAAATTATTTTTACGATCTGCGCAATCTATTTCTCTATCATTCCTGAAATAAGATAATAAAATGACAATTTTTTCAGTGCAGAGGGTAGCTTCGAAAAAATATTGATGTTTAAACATGAAAATGTTGACGAAATTGTGATAAATAAATGAAAAGTCATTGAATTTATCAAATATACAAACCATTATTGACACTCTTCCCACATAAAATCGAAAGTGTTCCTATTTTAACTACAAAGCAGCTACAACATTTTATGAATAACAAAATTTTAAAAGACTTTTTAACATTGAAAAGCTTTTTAACTATTGAAGGTTTTAAAGCTATTTTATGATATTTTTATAAATACGGCTGTAAATATTTACGCAGTCGATTTACGATTGGTGCAAAAATTACTCGCTTTTTGGATAAATTAAAAAAGTTTTTGGATAAATTTAATATCTTTTTTTCTTAGTGTATTGACTCATTTCACGCCAAAGCAACCACCTACTTTTTGATGTCACTGTTGTGGGAAAAATGTATATATTTTGAAAAGTCTTTAGGAGGTGAATCACATCAAATATTATTTGGAATAACTCGAGTTATTGTTTTTGTGATAATACACACAAAATACGAAAATTCATGCTTTTTCTGCTATATGGTGCTTTTTAAAAATATATACCTCAGAACCCTAACAAAATATCTTTTTTTTTTATTGTGCAATTTTTTTTTAGTTAGATTGAAATTGGTAAGATTTCCGTTCTCCACCTTATAACCTAATGAGCGGTAAGCCAAAAATTTCAGAATCATTGAAAAAAAAATTGATTTATCGAAGTATTATCAGAGATATTGCATTTCTTGTAACAACACCTTTTTCATTTTGCATACAAAACGTCGCATATACGAAGCGCACAAAGCCAATGCAACGAACTACTAGTAAAGTACAACAAAAATTGAGATCGCTTTGGCTCATACTTCTCTCATGTAGTACTCTCTTTTTTACAGTGGTGTCGAAAGATGATTTTTTTTCTTAAATCATGCAATACTGGTAAGTGGGTTATAATTATGTTACGAACCTTAGCTGTGGTTGAAGTTAGGAAAGAACAAACTTAAACCAAAACCCCTTCGTTTTATCCAAGCGAGATATAAGGCAACTTGTTGGAATGATACCGAAGAAACAAAAATAATAATGCCAATACAGGCCAAAAGAGAAAGTATGCTATGACTTCTCTGAGAACCCAACTAATATAAAATTAACAAAATCTATGCAGCCGTCAAACAAACAAAGTCTAACCGTCAAACAAACAACAAACATAAAAAGAGTTTTATGCATATATATTTTTTTAAAACATTTTGAAATGAGCCTTGCAAAACAATCTTCAGGCCATATTTTTAATAAATTCTCTTCTTAATTTCATTGAAATTCTTAAGCTTTATTGATATGATTTCATTACCCAGAACAGCCACCCTCCGACTTCATTTCGAGAACATTCTTATTAAAAAATTTTAATAACTCCACTTAAATTTCTTTACATCTTTCCGCCCTTACTTACCAGCGAAACCAGAGAAAAAAATTGTACCAAAAATTCTAATTATTATGGCGCTGATAAAATGGCCCACAAAAGTCTAATAAACGTTTCAAGCTCCAATAATCTTAATTGACAGTCATTATTGAAAGCCATTTCGGCGCGTACACTTCACAGCATATGCCAGACAACATAGACCTACACCGCACACCCCAGCTTCAGGCACAACAATCACGGTTACTTGATATAAAAAAACAAAAAAAAAAAAACCCAACAACCCTTGAAACAGTCATCGCAGCCGAGGTATCCCCAACAATCGCCCACGTAGGCATGTAAAATGGGAATGAAATAAAATAACATTTTTTAATTTCAAAAGTTGGCAACAGCGATTACTACAGTATATAACGGTTGTACTTGCTCAATGGGAGGAGGAGGAGGCTTGTGGCTAAGGCAATGAATATATCTTAAGTAGTAAAATTAAGTGCAGACCAAATTAATTTCGACCCTGTTAACTGGGCGTCAAGCGCTTTTGCCACGTTCAAGAGGCACAAATTAATTTCCTTTGAGATTTTAATCCCGAAGATTTAGAAACTTCCGTCTGCAAAACGGAGTATCTGTAAAAATTCCTTAACTTAATAAAAGCGAGAGTGTAAATCTAATTACCGCCATTAAGCAGTAAGACAGTAGAGACTGCTTTTCACTATACCAGCCCGATTTTTCCGCAGTGCAACAGTGGACATCAGTTGGATAAAAAAAAAAACAGCACGAGTATTTTTGGAGTTATTTTTTATAGACAAACATTATAGAAATATTTTGGCAATTTTAAAAGCTAAACATTTTATTGTGACTGATTTACGGAACTTTGCATCGCCGTTTCACCGCTTTGCTCCTCCATGCCGTCATACATTACATGAGCAACGAGCGAATTATTTAAGCGTTGTTCCAAATTGTAAAATCGCTCCATATGCAACTCGAACAGCTCCTTGAACATGTCCTTCAGATCGTTTATCTCCTTGACAAACTGTTTCTTCTCATCGACAAAACAATGCTTTGGCACAAATTTATCCACCATCTTGGCTTGACATTGTTTCTGTTGGTCCATTAATGCTTCAACATCCTTCCACTCGGCCTTAACATGTTTCAGATACTCGAAACGTTCGATACAAACACCAAACTCATGTTCCAGCGTATTCCTCCAGGAGATTAGCTTCGCCACTAATTTCTGCAGTTCCGCCACCTCACGCGTCTTCTCGCACATGCGCAGCCGCAGATCAGCGATCATATCTTTGGCTAGTTTACAGCAACGTATAAGTTCATTGATTTGACATTGCAATTTGTGTTGGTTCTTCTGTAGCCTGCAGATTTCTTTATTCTCTGAGCAGTTTAGTTCTATTTCAAAGTCCACGCATTCTTCCTCGGGACATTCGCTCATATGCATCATTTTAAGCTTCAGTTGTAGCTGTTGTATGCGACGCTTCATGCAATCCAGTTCATGCTGCAACAATTTGAAATCGAGTACTTCCTCCGTTTCTTCCTCCTCGACATTCTCCTCTTCGCAAGACTCAGCATCGAGTATTTCGATTTCATCTTCTTTGAGTTCCTCAATAAAGACACCTTCACGCTTGCACGTACGCTGGAAGATATCCATATTTTGTCGTTTTTTGGACACAGGATTCTCGATGGTATAGTTGAATAGATGATTGAAGATAGATTGCCTCTCAGATTTTTAAGACCAACCGACTTTTTTCAAAGTTTTGAAGTTAATTTTAGAGATTTTGATAGGAAATTTTTGGATTGAAAGTTTTTGATTTGACGATCAAATTAGAAAATTTTGTGTGTGAATGGACTGGAGCTGGGGAGAGAGAAAGTAGGAGTGAAAATTTGTCCGAGGGAATTTTTGTTTTTTGTTGAATGGAAGAATTGATGAGATAATTTCTGGCACAATCTGGAAAGTGTGGGTTGAGGTTGACAAAAAAAAAAAAAAAAAAAAAAATGGTCCGGCGTAAAATAAGCTGGCTAGTAATAATCACGAAAGTATTCTTCAAGGAACATTTAGTAAAGAAATGGCATTACAATTCATTAATAATAAAAATATTTGAGTGGGAAAGATGCTATATTCAACTGCAAAGTCGTCTTAGTTCCAAAGTAAGAACTTTTGGTAGAATTTTTGATATATTGTGAAAGAAATACTCTTTGTTTTGCTTTAAATGCTCTTGAGTCTGAAGTACTGCAATCTGGTTTCCAAAATCAGGCCATCATTTTGGAAACCAGATCGCAGTACTTCAGATTTTACCTCGACCCAGTGGCCTCAGCTGTAGATTTTCGGTACAGTACGCTAAAAACCTCTTAAACAGGCCTTTTAATACCCGGATTTGTATTGGAAGATGAACCAAGCCCCTTTGTAGAACATTGATGCTAAAAAAAAAATAAATAAAAGAAGGATGCTATCATTGTAGAGCTCTATTTCTGTGCATGTGTGCCATTTTATTAATAATAATAATAATAAACTGGCCATTTCAGCCCTTGAAAGGACTTTGACCAAACTTCTTATGATCAAATTGTGTTGTGCGTGTTATTAAATGTTTGCACACAATTGATCGAGAACTGGACCTACTACTTGTGCCTACGGCTAATGTGCATGTTCTTAAGAAGCTTTAAATGTCATTATTTTTTACTCCCTGAGGTTTACCATTGTTTGCTCTCTGCAACGACGTTCAAACAGAAAAATGAATTAAATTGAAAAAACTTTCTGTGTCAGATGGAATTGAACCAAGGTTCTCTGGCGTATGGGTCACACACTCTGCCCACTGCGCCACGGCCGCCGACTTACAGATCGATTCTGTGCGTTACCGGTACACACTGCTCCTGAACCAACTTCAAGTTGACCTAAAATGGCAACGTAAACTGAATGTCTCCAAGTGTTTGTAATGTTTTTCTGATGAAATATCACTTTGAATTAAAATCCTAGCTGATTTCGTTTTAAAAATATCTCAATTTTTGCATTTTCACGTGATTGAACCACCTTGTACATTAGACAGCGCAATATATTCAAGTATAAAAGTGTTTATATATGTATGGATGTATGTTTGTATATATTTATATATATTATACCTACATGTGTGTGTGTGTGTGTGCGTGTGTGTGTGTGTGCGTGTAAAATATTGAGAATTGGGATATTGTTACCACACCATCTACAGAGATAAATATCGCGGCGCGTTTTTTTTTTAAGTGGTATCCCTTGTAGACCTATTCCACTATCCCGTCCCGTCCATAAATTACGTAATCACTTTTATACTTAAATTGGGTCAAATTGGACAGCCTCTAAGAAATTCAGCCATAGTCAAAACTATTTACACATCGCTAATATTTTTAAATGTTTTAAAGAAAGAGCTCACTTTATTTGTTGTTGGAAAATTTTCCAAAGATATTTTGTTGTTGTTGGATTCTATGCAGTATGTTAAATAAAAACAAAAGTTTTAGCAAACCTAACGATATATATCACAAAATAAACTAATAATTGATAACTACTCTCTGGCGTCATAAGTATTTACACAGCCTTTCTTGGAGTCAATAAACACAATTATTTACAAACATAAGTGCTGCACGACCTTACCTTTTAGGATTTAAGGAAGATACATGAATGTTTTTCCAAAAGACTCCTCGAATTTACAGGAAGACTCATCAGTCCACAAAACATTGTGCGAAAACTGTATTGGCCAGAGAATAGTTATATTTTGCTAATTTTTTTTAATGATATTTTTCGTTAGGTTTTTTAAAACATGTTTTCTTTACTTTGCATACTACAAAGAATACAACAACCAAAAATTTCTTTGCGAATTATGCAAACAACAAAAAAGGCGAACGCTTTCTTTAATCTATTTCTTCTGAAAGTGTAAATAATTTTGACTAGGGCCTATATACATCTATCATTTATTACAAATGTTGCGAAGTAAATGTCACTGCAGCATTTTTTAAGCGAGTTGAGTATGAAGAATCTTCGATAAGATTAATTTTAAATCTCTCCCAAAACTTGTTAAATTCCCTGTGAATCGACTCTCCAACCTGCTCCGACCACAGCTTCCCGAACTTCATCTTTTGCAGGGCTTTGTCAATCATTTGTTTTGGAGTGGTATCGTACCTCTTGTTGGGCGGGAAAAAACATTGATTTGGGCCACAAAGTTGAAATTAATAGCTAAAAATGATCAAGGAGAGATCTTTGAAGGCAATGCATGCAGACAACTTTTAAAGGAATCTGCAAAACTTAATGACCCCGATATTTATGAAACGGTTGGACCTTATGCCTTGAAGCCCTTTGAGTGTGCTTTTCAGACAATGAATAAAATTGTAGATTCTTGTTTTATAACCCAAAAAACCGATTTAGATAAAAATTTGATAACTTTTCGCAAAGCCATTGAGAGTACTGGTGTCTCGCAGACGATAAAAATACATGTTATATTAGATCATTTGAAGGATGCTATTATAAAACTAGACTGAGATGGTTTGGGATTGTAGTCGGAGCAGGCTGGAGAGTCGATTCACAGGGAATTTAACAAGTTTTGGGAGAGATTGAAAATTAATCTTATTGAAGATTCATCATACTCAAGTCGCTTAAAAAATACTGCAGTGACATTTACTTCGCAACATTTGTAATAAATGATAGATGTATATTTCTTAGAGTCTGTCCAATGTGACCCAATTTAAGTATAAAAGTGATTACGTAATTTATGGACGGGACGGGATAGTGGAATAGGCCTACAGGGGATACCACTTAAAAAAAAAAAACGCGCCGCGATATTTATCTCAGTAGATGGTGTGGAAACAATATCCCAATTCTCAATATTTTACACACACACACACACACACACGTAGGTATATTATATATATGTATATACATACATACATACATATATAAGCAGTTTTATACTTGAATATATTGTGCTGTCTAATGTACAAGGTGGTTCAATCACGTCAAAATGCAAAAATTGAGATATTTTCAAAACGAAATCAGCTGGGATTTTAATTCAAAGTGATATTTCATCAGAAAAACATTACAAACACTTGGAGACATTCAGTTTACGTTGCCATTTTAGGTCAACTTGAAGTTGCTTCAGGAGCAGTGTGGGTAACAGCAATATTGTTACCGAAACTCGTTGCCGGTCTTAGAAATTGGTATTCTGTGCAGTCGGTAACGCTTTCAACAGTCGTAAACTCACCTTATTGAAATTAAGTTCTCTCTTTTGTGTGGTGAAATGTGAACGATGGAAAATGAGAAGTAATTACATAGAATTAATTGCATTTTGTTAACTTTTTATATAATATTTGTTTTTCTTGGCAGGAAATATGCACGCACTACGCCGACGCAGCTGCGGTGTTATCTTTATTTAATAATATATTTTTATTCATTGAAAAGTTCTGAAGAAGCAGCAACAGTGAATTTTAAATAGTTTTTAATTTTTATATGCTTCGATTTCGATTTGAGGATTTTAAAATTAAAGTAATTACTCAAAATACGAGCATTTTTTAATGCAATAAAAAATGTCTTCTGTTTTGCTTGTTACCATCTAAAGAGATGGTAACAATATTCACCGGTAACGCTTGGTCGCAGAATACCAACACAGTGTTCAAGTTACTTAACCTTAAACCCGTATATCGGGTCATATTGACCCGAGGCACTTTTCATTTGCAAAAAAAAAAAAACATTTTAAAAATCAAAAATAAGAAAAAAAAATTAACCATTTTATTTGTTGAACTTTTATCTTTGCAACCAGAGTGAAAAAGTTGTGCATATGTGACATATGTGCATAGCAGAGACAAAAAACTGACATGTGCACTATACGTTTATCTGGGTAAAAATGACCCGACATTTTCTACCATTCGATTTGTATGAAGGATCAGTTTTTGTTGTACTTTTTCACTACTTTTTGCTGTTGTGCAATCCTTTCTAAATTTTTTGTAACTGTGAGTACATTGGAAGTGAGAGACAGCATTATTCTGTCGTTGGCGTATGTACTTTTCATACTTATGTACACTTACACGTATGAAAACATACTTTTTATATGGATCTGTTGTGCATGTGCAGTGTTCTATTTTCTGCTGTCTTGTAGTATTTGCGTTATATCATGCTAAGAATCAATTGGAAAACCGATGCATCACACCAATGAAACAACCAATAAGGCCGTGTGTTATTCGGAAACTTTTCACTCGTGGTAGAGAAGAAGTTACTGACTTGAATACAATTATGTTGAAATATAATTGTCATTTTTACTGTGCCAAAAGGACGGCACAGTAAAAATGTGAAATTTGACAACTAGAAATTTTGATGTTTTAGATGTCGGTAGTGTGTTAGCGCAAGAATTTAACCCTTAAATTCATAGTGTGCCATATATGGCACAACGAAAGAATTTATCCCCATGTCTGAACGAGAGTAATTTTGGGAAAAATAATAAACCTTTTCGAGTCGCAAGCTCACAAGTGTTTTTTTTTTCTATTTTTGCTTGTGTCAAAAATTCTCTTGCCGATTGTCAAAATTTATACTAGCCCCTGGGGCTACATGAAATTTTGACAGTCATATTCACCTCACAAGTGCCAAATATTCTCATTCAGACTGTCGAAATTTCGTCATCTGAGTGAATAGTTTCCAAATAGCACACATCCTAAGAATTTCTTTGAGTTGGATTGGTATGAAACCAATAGCTTCGAATGGCACAAGTTTAAGTAAGAAATAAATAAATGATTTCCATTTCAAATGATTTTTTTGTTCATTTTTATTTCATTCACTGTCTTTACTAGGACAAGAAACCACGACGTAGATGTGAAGCATATGAGGGTCACAGCAAAACAAAGGATAATAAAACGTCTGCTGTGTGTGACCATTGCTTAAAACCTTTTTAACCTTGCATTATGTTCATTCGTGTTAATCGTGTTACCTTCACAAATACGAAGAACCTGATATATTGGAAGACTAGCTGACCCGGCAAACGTTGTTTTGCCCAAACTTAATATTCGATGTTTCTACTTTTTCAATAGATGACGGTGTAGTTTTGAAAGACAAACACAATTACCAAATTTTAGTCTATTATGACCAAACCCGATTGAAATATAGTATTTTCATATATTTGTGGGTGGTAAAACATATTTTTAGTACAGTTTCCGACAGCAAGCAAACAAAATAAATTAGTATAATAATATAAAAATTTATTTTTAATACCAAATTTTCTATACCAATAATACCAGCAAAATCTTCTGATATATAGAGTTTTTATTGATTTGTAGGCAGTAAAAGGGGGGTGTGGTAACCAAGTTTTAGTACAGTTGCCGACAGTGAGCATAAAAACTAAACTCCAAAATTGTAGCCTAATACGGCGAAACCATCGGAAATATAGAATTTTTATTGATTTGGGGGCGGTAAAATGAGGTGTGGCAACCAATTTTTAGTACAGTTACCGACAGTGAGCATACAAACTAAATTACGAAATTTTAGTCTAGTATCACCTAAACCTTTCGATATATAGAATTTTCATTAATTTGTGGGCGGTGAAAGGGGGTGTGGCAACCTATTTTTAGTACAGTTTCCGACAGCAATCAAACAAAATTAATTACCAAATTTAAGTATAATACCCCCAAAATCTTCCGATATATAGAATTTTTATTAATTTGTGGGCGGTAAATGGGAGGTGTGGCAACCCAGTTTTAGTAAAGTTTCCGACAGTGAGTATACAAACTAAATTACCAAATTGTAGTCTAATACGACCAAAATCGTCAGAAATATAGCATTTTTATTGATTTGTGGGCGGTAAAAGAGGGTGTGGCAATTTTTTTTCTACATAGTGTCCTTCCTTGGGGCAATACGAATCCATCAATCTCAAAATTGTAAAAATTGAACGACCCCTTCTTGAGTTATGCGCGTACACACGGACGTCAGTCATTTTTATATATAAGAGATAATCAGCGCAAATAATAACAAACTACCTATAATAAATTTAAAATAAATTTAAAAAAATGCATTCTATGGTTTTCTTTCAAAATGCTTATTTTAATAGAAAATGCGAACAACGTCGCATACGGGCAGTTAGTGTTTGGCTATATTTGTTTTTGCTTGCCTCTGTCTTTTTTTCACGTCACCACGCATAGCGTACGACAAAAAAAACAAAAACAAAATACATTGCCATTCTCTGTTGCTATCCATAGCACACACACGCTCGGGCATATGTAGGCAAAACAAAAACAAATGACATTGCTATTCTCAGCAAAGCAATACTCACTGTAGGATGGGAGAGTAAAATATTGGAACACTCGCAGCGTGTCGATGTGCCGCACACTGCTTTATTTTTCACTACAACAACAACAATTTTTATACGCTATGAGTCGTTCATGTCCGTTTGTGCTTGCAGGTGAATTTTACTTAGGATTTTGAAAGCCATGAATCTCCTTTTCTAATAAACTTTTTAATAATTTTTTTGGCCTAAAACCTTCACCAGGTCGAGAGCTTTTTATTATAAAAAATTTCATGAAAAACGGCCGGGCCTTTCTCAAGATTGTTCCGAACATAAAAAAGGCACTTCAAAATATAATATTAGTATAGATAGATATAGATTACAATGATAATGATGCAACAGATCCATCAATGCCTAGCACAACAAATACAGCTCAATCGAAGCGACACTATCAATAGGTTATAAGTCTTTGTATTTTTTTAATTTTATTTTGTTTTTTTCTCAACACTCATATGTAAATTGCAAATATTTTGCGCAAACATATATATAAAAAAAAAATAAGTAAATATTAAAATTAATACATATTTCATGAAATAACAACACTTTTTAATTTTAACTCATTGAAAAATGTAAAATTTCTCTACAAAGTACACTACGGGTCAATATGACCCAGATAAACGGGATTAAGTTGTAAAACCTGTAAACGGGTCTAAGGTTAAAGATGAATTTCTACGGTAACAAGATTAACGTTACCGCGACAGAATTGGTCTGTTATTGGGCATTGCCATTTTATTGGTTTTATTGGTGATGATGAAGAACATAGGAAATACAAAAAAGAGAATAGGTTGAAAGCAGAAATGATTGCTTTTACTTAAAACAATAATTTTTAATTTTCTTTGGTACTTTCATTTTGTTCTTCACTGCTTTTGGATACAGCTATTTGGCTCAGACGGTAGAGGCATACTCCGGAGACTCTGATCCGGTGAAAATGGATATTTTTAATGGGCACTTTTCTCATCCCTGTAAGTAAGTGATCTAAATTCAAAAGTAGTCTGTCCAGTAGGAAAATTTACGCGAATAATTGAGTCTGTATAATCTTATGTGCTTGTTTCTTGCCTCAACAGCTTTTGCTGATAGGTGTCCAATCGGAAGTAGTGCACTTGAAATAATCCTCGAACCCTGACGATGTTTTGTGGATTGTTGGTGACATTGGATACCATCCGTATAACTAAACATATCGTTTTGCAGTTTCTTGCAAGTATTCTTCAAACATTTTATGTTTATTTTTAGTCCACTTGGTATTGTTTCTAATATAATTTTAAATCTGAATATAAAATGTTCATCGGCAGTAATCTGTGATGACAGTTTATGATCGGCAAAAACGCCAGCTGGTACTCCCATCATTCGAATTTCTGAACCCGGCTTTAGGTGCGTCCACTAATAATCCATCTCAGTTTTTAATTTCGTTAGAATTTCGTTTTTTCTCAACTTTATTATTTTTTTGTCACTTTCCATTTTAGCTTGTCTTTTTCTAATTGGTAATTTAAAAGACATGTGTAAAATGCTTTCGTAAAAATCTTGCATGGAGTATCGAAAGTTCAAACTAAAGTGAAAGTGAAGATATCTTGATATAATGACTTTTTGCTTCAAAAATGCGTCGGAACAATGCCTGGTCTTTAGATATAATCCATGAATCGAACCATATTTTGCAATCTTCATAAGCATAGCCAGTCATTGATCAAAAGGAATGGTAGTCTGAAGCAGCAATATCTGGAGAATACGCTGGGTGGGGTTTTGACTTCCCATTTGAGAGTTTCTAAACATGTTTTGATCAGTTTTGCGAAGTACGACCGAGCATTGTCTGCATTATTGCTGTCTCTTTCGAAGTATTTCGGATTTGTACCCTTTAATGTACGGCTCAAGCGAATCCATTGAAATCGAAAGCGATCCCCAGTAATAGTTTCATTCACCCATAGTAGATTATTACTTTCTGATCCTACCAAATTGAGAGCATGAGCTTGGATCAATTGGTTAACCCATGATTTTCTGCAATTGAGATTGTAAATGGATCCACTTTTTATGGTCTGTAATAATGCTATGGTCCATAAGAAATAAACTCCATTGAGAAATGCCTCCAATTCTTCATCA
Organism: Pherbina coryleti; assembly: GCA_943735915.1. NCBI lineage: Eukaryota > Metazoa > Arthropoda > Insecta > Diptera > Sciomyzidae > Pherbina > Pherbina coryleti. Next base: position 41,895,755 of record OX030950.1, on the reverse strand, counting down.
TTGTACTTTTAAGGGTGTTCAGGTCATTCCTGGAAACGACCGTTTGTAACGCGCAAATCACTTCAGACACGTTTGCTTAGCTAGAGTTTCTTCTTCAGTGGCCCAGTTATAGGTTTGAAAATAACAGTTATTTTGGAGTTATTTTTGTGTAATCAGCTGAATCTGAAGCTTTTGTGTACATTCAGATTCAATTCGTCATAGTTTTAATTTCTTTATTTACCCGTTACTGTTGGTCGTGTCATTTGAGCCTCTAACCAGCTGTCCACACAGTGCTTAACTCTTTCATCTATTCTCACCATTTAAATAAATATGTAAGTATTCTCTCCGCTTAAAAGCTTTAATTGAATTCATTAACTAATCAAACCTTAGCAAAAATAATGAAATCAAAACAACGACTTCTTAAAGCTGTTTCGTTGAAATAAATACGCCGAAAAGCAGGCTACAACCTTTGTTCAAATAGCGAAGTTCGCGAAGAAACCATCCCCAAAAGATATTCTAATGAAATTTTAACCCCAAATTATTAATGACTCGAAAAATTTACCCAACAACAAATAAGAGCAATTGAAAAAGTTCATATTTCAAAAATTATAAAAGAAGCTTAGGTACCCCCTCTGCTTGTGCTATGACAAGAAGAGGGTTGCTTGGTCATACAAGGTTTCCGCATGATTGATGTAAAGTTTTGAATGATTTAAAGCAAAATAAATACTTGAAGTTGTGTTAAAATGGAAATTTTGAAATTCTGTATGTAATGGTATTTTGTGTGTACAATTCGTTGTGGAGTACGGATGGGAGCGCACGCAACTGACTTTCGGCTGTCATTTACTGTTATTAAATTGAGAGTAAACATCATTAATAATAATGGCGAAAAAAGGATTTGCGAAAATAACCTATTTTTTTAAGAAGCTTATGGCAAATATCGTTGGTTAGGCTCACAAATGTAATGAGTAAATTATTTTAAATTTTCAGGAATATCGATTTTGTTTTAAAATTTTAATACATTTTAGTAAAAAACTTAAATTTTAACTTTATCCTTTTTACTAGGTTTTATTGGAGCCACAAACTGAATAACTTGTGGCACTACAAGTAAATTTTAAATACTTACAAGGAATTCGTAACTCCAAAAAAAAAGAAGCGTTCTTGGTAAGAGTACATCCAAACAATTGACTACTTTAAAAACTCGGTAATATGAAGTGGAATTCTACCAAAAGTACAATCTAGTCCTTCATTTATAAAAAGATGTATGGTGCGTGGACGAAGTATACAGCTGAGACGCTAAAAGATCTGTTCAATACACATTGTCTTTGCTTTACAGATAGCTATTAAGAATCCTCAGGAAGGGAGATGTTGGTAAGTCCTAGTCGGTAAGACCTATCAGACTCACTGGCTCAATTGTCACAAAGGAAAAGGTTTTGTGAGCAATTTGTGTTCACCTAACAAATCCCTAGGCCCATGTGGGATACTACCAATAATACTGCATAAACCAGGGACCCGATTTAACTCTTATTATTTTTTAAATATGCAAAAGGTTATGGAAAAAATAGCTGAAAAAAAATTGGGCCTGTAATAATAATTATAAATTACCCAGAAAATTGTAGTGCTGCCATAATCATTATGAAAGATTTTTATTTTTTTTGGTCTTTGATAACGATTATGAAAGATTATTGGTTTTTTTGGTCTTCCGTAACCATTACAAAAGATATTTATTTTTTTTGGTCTTTGGTAACCATTATGAAAGATTTTTATTCTTATTGGTCTTCTGTAACCATTATAAAGGATTTTTTTTTTTGGTCTTTGATAACCAATATGAAAGATTATTATTTTTTCTGTCTTCTATAACCACGTTTCAGTTCGCAAATCTTTAGATATTTTTATAAAATTTTGCACACTAACTTATCTATATTTGCACAAGGACGAACTTTTTTTTATTGATTTTGGTTAGGATCCGCAAATCTTTCTCATATTTTTTTTCTTCTTACATAGTTATTATAAGTAACCAAATTAACCAATTGAATCCTAACAAACTGTATGAAACTATAGCTTTGAAATTAAAAAAGTGGAACATTTTGAGATATATATACATATGTATTTTTTAAGAATTTAATTTTACAAACATTAATGAACGCAATGTTCGCTCAGATAAATTGCAGCGTAAGTCAGTTAGTATAATTTTCAGAGCAGAAAATGCCCTTTCAACGCTGACTTGTGTTGCTGGAACGGCATGAACTATTAATGCTAGCTTCCTTAAAAAGGGGTATGAATATTTTTTTGCTTGCCAATACTCTATCAAGTTTGTATCAATGTCAACTCTGGCTTCCTTATAAATATCGATTTCACCGAATGCAGCTTTCAGAAATTGCGTGTGATGGTTTGAAGGCTCTTCTTCGGAATCTGAGTCGACTTCTAGTGCTCTTAAATTTTCTCTCACGGAACAGGTGCTCATATTTGATGTTTCATTTACGAATTGCGTACTGGACAGGTTAGGCGTTGGTCCTAATTCTTCTGCCTCTCCCTTAAAACAACAAGCTCAATTGTAGGTTAAATCGTCAATATTTCAACATTTACCAACCTGTTTTACAGAAATAATCCTTGCGGCTAGTTTTTTCAGATGAGTTTTAGCAGCCTCCTTTTGCTCCAAATTTAGAATTCGCCGAAAGCGTGGATCGAGAAACAGTGCTGAATTCATTAAATCTGTATTTATAAGTAAAGGTTCCCTTTTACAAATGCAATCATAAATAGCCAGAGATTCGTCCGTATTCCTGTTTTGCAGTTCCACTTTTAAGGTAAACCATAGTCTATAAAAATCTCCCATGAGAAGTTGTTGGTGTTGAAGTTTAAGTGTTGTTTCATACAATGGCTTTAAGCTTGAAACAAGAATGTCAATTTTTTCCCATTCGGCCTCCGAAATTGTGTTCTTGAAATGCTTCAAACACAATTCTTTAAAATCTTGAAACCTCGTCAGCATAACAAAGGTGGAATTCCAACGCGTGGGTACATCAAGGGTCGGCTTGCGCAATTTTAGTACCTTCAACGATCTCCTAAATTAAAATAAGCAAAATGTGCATATTATACTAGGTACATTCACACCGATTACTTCAACTGCTGCGTTCTCAAAGTTTTTACTATCTGCCGTACACTGTGAATAATTGTCATCCTCTCATCGTTGCGTAGAAAATCATGTATCGCCAATTGGAGTGTATGAGCAGCACATCTCACTGAGTGGATTTGATGATGTTCTTCAAAAAGATTTTCCCAAAAGGAATCTTGATTTTCTGCAACAGAATTTGCAGAATATTGAGTAATATTATTATCGCCATTATCTTCATCCTCATCGCCGTCGTCACTGTCATCATCAGCATTATCATCATCACTATAAACGCCAAGTAAGTCAACCGATTTCAACATGTTCCGACCATTATCTGTCGTAACTGAAAAGATTTGCGTCTTGCTTATGCCAAATTCATTTAAAACTTCTTGCAAATGTTCCTTTAAATTTTGAGCAGTTTGCGAGGTCCGCATTTCACTTATAGAAAGCGTATAAATTTCAATCTTGCCGTCAACAATTAGCTGAATATTAATTCCCAGAACGGATCGTTCATTCCTTGTAGCACTATCCATCTTTAAGGAAAATACCTTTCCCTTAATTTTTCTTGAAATCATGTCTTTAATTCGCTCATATTCGTCACTGATAATGGTTATTATGTTATGAGATCTTATTGGACTCATATTAAGACCTTTAAAAATTTGATCTGTAAGAATTTTAAATGCTTCAGAGTCGAAGAATGACAACGGTTGAGAGTTTTCCGTTACTATTTTCAAGCACGCATTTCTGATTTCCTTTTCTGAGTAGCAAACACAAAACTTTTTGCCGCCTTCATTTTCAACCAAATGATTATCAAAATCCTCCCGTTCCTCATTATAACGCTCGATATGGTAAGCTAACATATGTCTTTTAAGGTTAGTCACATGACTTCCAACAATTTTGCATTTACAAGTTTTACACGTGGATTCGTTTTTCATTGCCTCAAAAATAAAAAACTCTCGAATAAAAATATTTCGCTTTCTTCCCATTTTTCACTTCTTTTCTATTCACTCTTTCACTTTTTCACCCTTTCACTATGTATTGCTTTAATATGTACTGTTAATTAAATAACAAAGTAGTTGCAATTATTTAAAAGATTTTATTAATAACGATAAACAAATGTTATCAATGTAATAAACAATAACCGAATGAATATTAACAAAGCTGTCAATAGTAACAATGAAGAAACAAAAGGAACATGATTAAAAGCAAAACAGAAAAATATACCGTTTTATGCACACTCGAAAAAAAAGGTTAGTACAAAAGTCTGTAAAACGTGTTCTAATTCAATTGGACTAATTTTATTGCTATTTTTACAGAAATCCGTATTTTAACTAAACTACTTTTGTTATCCTTATTTTACCAATAGTTTAATTAATAGTTTCTTCTAATTTTTACAAAATTTGATGTAGAAAAATCTTTCATAATGTACATGGAAGACCAAAAAAAAAAAAACTTTTGTAATGGTTATAGAAGACCAAAAAAAATAAAAATCTTTTGTAATGGTTACGGAAGACCAAAAAAAATAAAAATCTTTTGTAATGGTTACGGAAGACCAAAAAAAATAAAAATCTTTTGTTATGGTTATGGAAGCCCAAAACAAAAAAAAAAAAAAATATAATGGTTATCAAAGACCAAAAAAACATTGGTTATTTGTAACTATTATTCAGAGAGCAGGTTTTAAAAATTCTTGATTAATTACACGGTGTAACAGTGAAAATAAACTCGGCTCGAGACATAGTAGAGGTTGTAGGTCTAGTTGAACATAAGATAACTGCATACTTAGTTTTGTGAATATACCCTCAAAATCGGGATTTGTGGTCAAAAAACTGATTTTAGGTAGGTGCATGTATAGTTTGTTATGTAACTCCGTTATATCTAGCTCAATTTTAAAAATTTAAACAATGATAAAAAGAAGAAAAATATACCCTTAATATAATATACAGACCGTTTTTTTACAAAAAGAATTGACAAAGTTACAGGTAAAATCATTTGAAAATTTCTCATTTCTTTTTACTTTTTTCAACTTTAACAACGTTTTGTTAACAAATTTTGTTTTTTGGCACTATTAGTTTTAGTAAGATTCTGAAAGCCTGTTAAATTTTGCGTTCAATAAGCTATCATTTACTTCAATTGGCTGAAATACAAATGCACTATCGAATTTTTAGTATTCGTAAAAAAATACAAAAAATTTCATTTTTTTTTTTTTCTAAAAATGTTTATTTGACCTTTTTCGTTTATATACATTATAATCGATTTCACGTTTTAGGGACCAGCAGTAGTCTGCCAGCATGTTTATGGAATTTTTTCCCTAAAAGCCGGTTTCTATAGCTTCCATCTCCTGGTGGAACCTTTCTCCTTGTTCATCACTAAACTGCCCAAGGCTATTCGGGAAAAAGTTTATATGGGAGTGCAAAAAATGTATTTTGATTGACATATTGCAGCCCATTTTTTCGTAGGCACTTAAAAATTCATTTACAACATCTAAGTAATTTCGACTCTTCTTCTTGCCGAGGAAATAAATGCATAACGAAATAAAACTATTCCAAGCTCTTTTTTTTCAACTGGATTTAATTTAGAAACGAAATCAGTGTCCAAGAAAATTTTCCAAATTTGTGGGCCAACAAATAAACCTTAGAATAACCGAAATGAATAAATAACTTTTATAAAAGATTTGAACGTGCAATATACTTTCTTTGATTTTGGCCTCACTTAACCTAGGAAACGCTGCAATCAGATTTTTTTTTTTTAGCTTTGAACCAAGGATTTCAGGTGGAATACCTATTCAGTCAAGTCTGCCTTGGTTCGAAAATGAGATTATAGATTAGTGGGAAGAAAAGGGCAATCAAGTGAAACACGTGTAGGATGTTCTAAGCATGGTGGAACATCCTTATATTTATTAGTCGCACGACTATCCCATTCGCAAATAATGCAAGGATACTTGGTATATCCACCTTGCATTCCAAACAGTATTGTTAGAGCCTTTAAGTCGGCGACATACATATATCAGAATTTAACATATCAAGAATCACACAAAAAGTTTTTAAATAAATCATACTCTTGCAAGATCTCTCAATAAACAAACGCCATTCATTCGGAGCGTGTTTGTGGTTGAAAACTGCAAACAGTTCCGTCACATCCGGGCAATACACCAGCTTTATGATAATATATTTAAACGAAAAAGGTCAAAAAAACATTTTTTGAAAAAAAAAAAAATTTTTTTTGTATTTTATTACGAATACTAAAAATTCGATAGTGCTTTTGTATTTCAGCCAATTGAAGTAAATGATAGCTTGTTGAACGCAAAATTTAACAGGCTTTCAGAATCCTGCTAAAACTAATAGTGCCAAAAAACAAAATTTGTTAACAAAACGTTGTTGAAGTTGAAAAAATTAAAAATAAATGAGAAATTTTCAAATGATTTTGCCTGTAACTTTGTCAATTCTTTTTGTAAAAAAACGGTCTATATATTATGTTAAGGGTATATTTTTCTTCTTTTTATCAATGTTTAAATTTTTAAAATTGAGCTAGATATAACGGAGTTACATAACAAACTATACATGCACCTACCTAAAATCGGTTTTTTGACCACAAATCCCGATTTTGAGGGTATATTCAAAAAACTAAGTATGCAGTTATCTTATGTTCAACCAGGCCTACTACCTCTTCTATGTCTTGAGTCAAGTTTTTTGATTTGTTTTCATTTTGTAACACCGTGTTATTATTTCAGGATTTTTTCAAATATTGGTTATAACTCTTATGTCCCTGGCATAAACTGCAGGAGCTAGTAGCACGTTTGCTCATTTCAATCTTCATAAACTAAGAAACTATAAACTATACTCTAAAGGGCTGGAGAGTGTTAAGGTTATTTTTATTCCGAAGGTTGGGAAGTGGTGCACACTGCCTTGAATGGGTGAAAAAATACAAAATAAAAAAATTTCATATTTTCAAAAAATTGGAATGCAAAACAAAAATCAAAAATCAAAAAGAATTTTGTAAATATTTTTTTTTTAAATCTTAATATTTGAAGACGGCCTTTCATTACATCTTAATATTTAAAATTTGTTGTTGTTGCCTTCTTTGTCTTAATGTTGTCTTGTTGTCAACATGCTCGGCCTAAAGCTCAAAGTTTGTTTTCAATATTTTTTTTTTTTAATAAATTATGCGAGATTTTTAACTTTACCAATTTAATTCCAGAAAACGAGGTATGTTCACATTTGGAAAGAAGATTAAAAATTTTTTAAATTTTGGGACAGTTATTAAAAATAAGTATGAAAAATTATTTTAAACGATTTTTAGATCACGAACATTTTTGGTTTTATCAAGATATTATTTTTCTAAAGAAAATACTTCAACCATTCATACAGCGTAATTTTTTAGCAGCATGAGAAGTTTCGATGGTTGTTGTCTATGGTTTGAAAGTTGAGAATGTCAAACTGTGTTGACATTTCTGTTCATTAAGGTTTGGCAATTCATCATGAATCGTTTAACACCAGAGAAACGCTTCCAAATTGTGGAAATTTAATTTGAAAAAATAAGTCTTCGTCCATTTTACGGTCAACATAATCGGCCTAGTGAGCAAGCTATTCGTGCAATTATTGATCGTGTTCGCACTAATTTTATTCTTCTCGTTTCGAAACCATCAACAAGACAAAGAAATGTGCGTACCGAAGAGAATATTGCTGCTGAAGTGTGAAATGTTGAAGAAGACGCCGAAATTACGGTTTGTCGCCGTTCTCAACTTGTTGTTCTCAACTTTGTCCTTCGACTACATGGAAAATTTTACGTGAGGATCTTGGCTTACGTGCATATAAAATAAATCTCGTGCAAGATTTAAAGCCACGCATTTACGTTATCGTTTACGTCGCATTTTTGCTGATTGGGTTCATTTGAAACTGGCCGAAGATGAGCAGCTGATAAAGCTCATTTCTGGTTAAATGGCTTCGTCAACAAGCCAAATTGCCGTATATGGAGCGCAGACAATCCTCAAGCCATTAACGAATCACCATTACATTCATTAAAATTGACTGGTGCGGTTTACACGCTGTCGGCATCACCGGTCTTTATTTATTTCGAAATGAGGAAGGAGCTGTCGTTACGGCGAATGGCGAGCGCTATCGAGCCATGCTGATTGATTTTTTGTTTCCAGAAATAAATCAGCTAAACATCTTCGATATTTCGTTCCAACAAGATGGCGTAACTTGCCATACAGCGCGCTTAACCATCAATTTATTGCAAAATCAATTTGGTGAAAACTTTATTTCCAGAAGTGGTCCTGCTAACTGGGCCCCTCCTTCGTGCGACTTGACGCCTCTCGATTACTTTTTATTGGGCTATGTGAAGTCATTGGTTTTTACCGCCAAACCAGCAACTCTTGAAGCATTGGAAGCCAATATTCAAGCCACCATTGACGCCAAACGGCCAGATTTATTGGCAAAAGTAGTGAAAAATTGGACTGATCGAACTGACCGGAAATCATATTTAATAAATAAATGCTATGAAATTATCTACCAGATTATAAAATATAAAATAAAAAGATCATTCCAACAATATATCTGTCTTTTATTATTTATTTAAAGATCTCAAGCTCTTAAAAAAACACCCTTTAGAAGCCTTAAACTCAAAAAAAAAGTCGGGTAAACTTTTCGGGTAAAAAAGTCGATTTCAAAATGGTTTAAGTGAGTTAATTGGATATTGCCAAAAGCAACCAACCAACTAAATTTTTTTTTGTTATCTACTTACAATAAATTTACACAAGGTAATAGTCTTAGAAAATACAGTAGACTCATATTTGTCAAAGTGCATTTATCATATTTGTGAGCTTAAGCATCGATATACAATGTAGCTGTATAGTTCTTCGAATTCTGGATTGATTTGAACTTAATCCAGAAGAGTTCTATTAAAACAAATTTTTTTTTGAGGCACCTAGACACCCATTTATTTGAAATAATTGTTCCGTAAATTCACTCCTACGATGGCAACCAGCTCGGAGGTACGCCGGATATAGCTGTCAATTCATTTTATTTTCATTCTGTGAGCTTAATTTGTTGCTCTCACTCTCTTTCCGTTCCACCCCATACGCTTCACATCACAAGAAAACATTCTAAAAAAAAAAAAAAATATGGCCTGCAAATCTCAAAATCTTGGCACGTTTCAAAACACTTCCCATGCCATTTAAAGCAAAAGTAAAAGATGGGACGAAAAAGAAATAAACAACATTCTGCACCGAACAGAAACTGAAAGTTTTTGAATATCTCTGCTAGATGAATTCGTCGTTTTTATCCTGTACTGGCAGCCAGGACTGATAGAGATAAATGGTTTTATTTGTTTTTTTTTCGTTTTTAATTTGTTGTTATTTTTCCCTAACATATGCAGAATTTTGTAATATTTTTCTTTACTTATTTCTTATGTTGGTCCGCATAAATGACACCGAAGTTGTAAGTAAAAAATTTTAGCACGTTTTCGAAATACAACTCACGCTCACGTAGAGTTCTGGCGTTCTTCGAAGTCGTTCACGTATTGGCATGCAAGAAAACAAGTTGTTGCTATGCGGCTAGTGGTAGTTGATGCTGTTGTTATTTTTGTTGTTGTTGTTCCTGTCACTGTGCTCTGTTACAATATGCTGTCTGGGAGGAATCTTTCATGTGACCGAATGACAGATGACGCACTTAATAAGTTGTATTGAAATTTTCTTGAATGCCACATGTGAAGTCCTCAGAGGGCAAAAGTTTTGTTGTGGCATTTCGCACGTTTGTGTTCTTGAGAATCGGGTCTGAAAGAAAGTAAAGAAAATATTTATTTTTTGCTGCAGAATCCGCTTTGTTTTCTTGAAGTAGTAAAAGGTAAAAGTAGTTGAGGTCGAAAAAGTTGAAAAAACCAAGAATTTGATATTTGGTAATTGTAATGCAAATTCACCATCCAAAATTGAAAATTTTTGCACCAACAATGTCTGGTAAAAAAGTGAAGAGTTTTACAGTTAGTAGTGTATATTTCAAAAATGAAAAAAAAACAAATTTTTAATTTATCCTCAGTAATCATTACTATGAGACAAAAGAATCATTCTAAAAAGTTATTTTTTCAAGATAAGGGGTATTCACAAAGCGGTGAACTGTGGTGTTTTTTTTTTCCAATAATATACAACATTCATATTTTTTGGACTGAGATCAGATTGCTGGCATATTGTTGTATTTTAACACGTTTTTGTTAGCTTCACGTCATGTGTCCATCCCGTACAAATCTTGGAATTCATTTTTAACCAACTTTCCAATTATCTAGAGTTTTGAAACTTAAAATGTAGCTCAGAACTGCATGACAAAAGAATATTAACTTATTTTCTTGTCTGTATGCTTGTGTGTTTGGCAAAAAATGCGAAATTATTTGATACAGAAAAAATTTTTTGTGTGAGCTCTGTAGCTGGGTAAAGCTCAGTGCAAAGTGAAGTTGTGAGTTCGCTTCTCAACAATGTCAATGAATTTTTTCCAGTGTTTTTTTTTCGTTTCATTTGCAATACTTATGGAACTATTTCTGTTTTTTAAACAAAATCTTTTGTTATCTTCAATTTCAAAAAAATTTAAATTTTTAAAATTTTTGACAGAATTTAGAAAAAAATCTTTTATAAATTTTGATTGATAAATGAGTTTTTAAAAAAACACAGCATAAAACTGTGTGTTTATCTAAGTGGAACAGAATGTGGCAAATAGTATATAAATATATAATTTTTTAACAAAAAAAAATTTTTTTAAATATACGTTTTAAAACAAACTATGAATAATGAAATAATTTTTCCTAGTCGAGAATAATTTCTCGAAATCTTTATTCACCGTTTGTTCGATTTCAAACATATTTTACAAGTACTCGTGCATTCGTCGTTAATTACAAACGTTGCAACAGTTGTTACAATAATAGTCAGTTGCGAGAAACGCGTCATTTAGTTGCAGGAAATTAATTTCGTTTGTCATAAGCGTGGTAAACAAAAAATTCCTTTGCGTGTTGCATTGCGTGAGCATTAGGGTTTCCAGTAGAAATCGACGGAAAATTTGTGTTTTTGTATTTGGCTTCATTTTCATCCTTAGGATCTTGAAAATATGTAGTCAAAAGGATATTTCCCTATCTAATTTATTTTATGAGTCATAGCGAATAAGACGAGAGAGTGCGTCGGTCGAAAAACAGATGTAAACGCATTTTTTTCGAAACACCTTTTTTTTCCGCGCTGTATACGAATCCGCTTCAACGACTTTACCGATTTCGATGTTAACGGCTCAAATTAAAGCTTATTCAATTTAGGGATCTTCAGGATGCGTTTTTTTTTTCAAAAAAAATTATTATCATTATTTTTTTAATGTTAAAGCAAAAGAAAAAGAAGGAAAAACAGGATTTTTTTCAAAGGGCGACCATCTATATATTATTTTGATAAGGTTTTTCTTGTGGAAGTCGCTGAGGGAAAACGGCTACATGTATAAACATTACTGAGATGTCAAAATGAGGGGGATATCATGTAGATGTGCCAACTTTCGAGAAAATTTTCATATTTTCAAAACCGTGGTTAGAATGGCTGCATTTATCTATAAGCTATCCAAGCGATTCTTTGGCGAAGTTTTTTGATATAAAATATCAGTGGGATATTGAATAGAATAATATGATGTTTAAATGTTCTTTATTTAATATTTTTTGCAAACTTTTGCAGCATACGAACAGAGTAGCTAAATTTTTTTTTTGAAAAATGAAGTGATTGAAGTTATAAAATTTAAAACAAAGCAAAAAAATGTCAAATGAAAAAAAGATACAGTAGTTTCGACTATGTCGTAACACAAGACGTAGAATTAGTCAATTCGCTTTTGATGACATCTTTTTTAAAAACTATTTAGCAAAATATTTATTCCATACACCTGAGCATATGACCTTTAAAAGAGTGCCGGAGAGGGTTAATATGTATGACCGACCCCCATTACTTTTGCAAAAGGAACATTTTTGCCTTTGACACCTATTCCTTCCGACCACTCCTTAGGGGGGCTATCTTACAAACATGGTTTTTGTATATTTATTCCATACACCTGAGCATATGAAATTTAAGAGAGTGCCGGAAAGGGTTCATAGGTATGACTGACGCCCATTACTTTTGCAAAAGGAATATTTTTACCTTTGACACCTATTCCCTCCGACCACTCCTTAGGGGGGCTCCCATATAAATTTTATGGTTTTTGTTTATTTATTCCATACACCTGAGCATATGACCTTTAAAAGAGTGCCGGAGAGGGTTAATATGTATGACCGACCCCCATTACTTTTGCAAAAGGAACATTTTTGCCTTTGACACCTATTCCTTCCGACCACTCCTTAGGGGGGCTATCTTACAAACATGGTTTTTGTATATTTATTCCATACACCTGAGCATATGAAATTTAAGAGAGTGCCGGAAAGGGTTCATAGGTATGACTGACGCCCATTACTTTTGCAAAAGGAATATTTTTACCTTTGACACCTATTCCCTCCGACCACTCCTTAGGGGGGCTCCCATATAAATTTTATGGTTTTTGTTTATTTATTCCATACACCTGAGCATATGACCTTTAAAAGAGTGCCGGAGAGGGTTAATATGTATGACCGACCCCCATTACTTTTGCAAAAGGAACATTTTTGCCTTTGACACCTATTCCTTCCGACCACTCCTTAGGTGGGCTACCTTACAAATATGGTTTTTGTATATTTATTCCATACACCTGAGCATATGAAATTTAAGAGAGTGCCGGAAAGGGTTCATAGGTATGACTGACGCCCATTACTTTTGCAAAAGGAATATTTTTACCTTTGACACCTATTCCCTCCGACCACTCCTTAGGGGGGCTCCCATATAAATTTTATGGTTTTTGTTTATTTATTCCATACACCTGAGCATATGACCTTTAAAAGAGTGCCGGAAAGGGTTAATATGTATTACCGACCCCCATTACTTTTGCAAAAGGAACATTTTTGCGTTTGACACCTATTCCTTCCGACCACTCCTTAGGGGGGCTCTCTTACATATATTATGGTTTTTGTATATTTATTCCATACACCTGAGCATATGACATTTTAGAGAGTGCCGGAGAGGATTCATAGGTATGACTGACCCCCATTACTTTTGCAAAAGGAATATTTTTGCCTTTGACACCTATTCCCTCCGACCACTCCTTAGGGGGGCTCCCATACAAATTTTATGGTTTTTGTTTATTTATTCCATACACCTGAGCATATGACCTTTAAAAGAGTGCCGGAAAGGGTTAATGTGTATCACCGACCCCCATTATTTTTGCAAAAGGAACATTTTTGCGTTTGACACCTTATCCCTCCGACTACTCCTTAGGGGGGCTCCTATACAAAGTTTATGGTTTTTGTATATCTATTTATGACATACACCTGAGCATATGACCTTTAGGAGAGTGCCGGAGAGGGTTAATATGTATTACCGACCTCCATTATTTTTGCAAAAGGAACATTTTTGCCTTTGTTGCCTATTCTCTCCAACCACTCCTTAGGGGGCTCCCATACAAATTTTATGGTTTTTGTATATTTATTCCATACACCTGAGCATATGACCTTCAAGAGAGTGCCGGAGAGGGTTAATATATATGACCGACCATCCGAATTTATATTTCATGTAATTGTGTAACATTTATATAAGTTAGAGAGTTCTAACATGAATTTTTGTCGCATTGAGGATCAAGCAGACCAACAAGTGCTTACATCAACATTGTACGATCAGTACTTTAGGCCCACGAAAGGCTCAAAAAGTTATATAAATACCGACACCTGATCACTATCAACCACCCTACTTACCTCCGAGAATGACGTATTCTACGTCAAAAAAAAAACATAAGAAAATATGTTCTATGTATGTATGTATGTATGTATGTATGTATGTAGTATATGAAAACGGTGAATGATTTTGATGTCAACTACTGATGTTTTGGTCAAGGTTGGAAAATGGATCGAGGCATCTTCCACAAATTTAGGAGTTTTGGTGTGAAACAATTGATTTCAAGCTTGCTTGTTGAATACCATGGTCCTATTTGTCACAATAGTGGTATTCTCTATGCCTAAAATATGCCGTTGCACGGTGCAAGAAAAGGAAATATACAATCCGCCATTGTTGTTTCTCAATTGCAGATATTATACATTTCCTATTCTTGCACCGTGCAACGGCATATCCTAGGCATAGATAATACCCCTAAATCTTTTTTGTAAACAAACAGCAATTCACACAGTACATTACAATTTCTAACTTATTAGCCGGTTGATGGAGGTTGCTAAGATTTTCGAAACTAAAAGAGTTGAGTTGGCTGAGGTGAAGGCATCAAATTGAGCATTTAAATTTATTGCTTTAAGTCATTAAAAAAGGCCCGGTCAAAACGAAGAAAATTACAAACACCCCTCTTAGACTTGGATTAGTCCTTCATAGTTCATGGATTTTGAAACTATCCAGTTTGTGTTTGAATAATTATAAAAGTCCTAAAGATTTTCTTTGCGTAGTTTTTTTTTTATAAAAATTAAAGCATTTTAAGATCGTTATTTTTAACTGTTTTCCTGAAAAAACAACTTTGTCCTTCCGGGAGAGAAAGACATCCTTTTTTTTCCCAAATTTTTTTTCGGGTGATCTTGACAACCCCATGCAACTTTTTAGACCCCTTAGAATGTGAAATTCGAAAAAAAATTTTAAATTGATACGCCCTATCGTATAGTGAGCCTTCGAAGGTACAATTCTCCTAACAGTATATTTAGTACCTACTAAATGTTATTTAATTACGTTAATTACGTAGTCATATGGAGGGGGTATGGAGAGGAAAAGATTTTTTGTATGTACAAATTTTTGGGGCAAACAAATAAATTGATATTGAAAACACTGTAGAAAATAGACCAGTCAAAACTGAAGTATATCTCTAAAGAAGACACAAAAGGTAACCTACGACTTAGGACTTTTACTAAAATAGCTTTTCATTTTCTAATTAAAAACAAAAACCAAAAGAAAAGTCGATTTCGAAGGGGACCACTCTAGTTTGTTTTAAAAAGGGTTTTATTAAAATCGGAAATATACAAGGCCCCAAATTTCATCTAGGTTAACAATTTTTTTGGTTTTTCGTTTCAGATCACTTGGCAGGCTGTAGAGTGTACATCGCACATCGTCTATCACCACGCACGGCTTTGATCAGCGAGACCTTCAGCCGCCATTTTGAATTATGTTTCATCGAAAAAATTGTATAATATTCTTAAAAATTACGTTCGCTCCAAAAATTACGTCGCAAATCCTGCAATTACGTTACGTTTCTATTAGAACCTTCCCTTTATGTTCCCTTATGTTGCTTTCTTATCTGTCTGTTTGTTCGTTTGTTTGTGCTCTACAAGTTATGCCATAGATTTTAAACTGACTTCCGGACGAGCTAAAAGCTTTAAACGTAGCTCAGAACTGGATTAAAATGAAATATTATAGAGAAATTATCTTAAATTTATCGAAAAATTATCGATAAATTTTGAAATGACCTAATAGTAATCGATAATTTTCAATAAACTAGCTACAAATTATCGATAATTTATTGATAAATAATCGATAAATTTTTGAGAATTTGGTTTCCATTTGATAATTTGTTCCCGGTATCATTACAAAGAAGCCTTTCTTAACCAAGGCTCTATAGCATATACCCCATGTTTTTATGAGAACTAAAGCGCCACTCAAGGAGAAATTATTTTATTTATATTCAAAGCCACCTTTAAATTTTTCGAAAATGAAAGTGCGTGAAATAGTTGAGGCTACAAAGATATCAACTGGGTCGGTGGCTTACATTTTGCATGATAATTTGAGTATGAAGATAGGTGCCATGGCTCAATCGACCAATAAAGGCAAGGAGCTTATGATTCTGATCATTTTTTAGCCATTTTTAACCATGATCCGAAAAATTGTATGTATCGATTAGTGATATGTAATGAAACATGTATTCCACCACCACTATACACCTGAGTCGGTACAATAAAACAAATCAATGGGTTGGGCCAAGTGGATATCGTGAGAAAGAAAAACAATTACAGACGAATATTACGTAGCATTATTGGACCGTTTGAAGGCAAAACGAGCAAATTTAAAAGAGGACAAAATTTATTTTTTTCAAGACAATTCGCTATCTCACAAGTCATTGCAAGCAAACTCAACGAGTTACACTTTTTCGAATTTCTTTTGCATTTTTTCCCTACCTTAATTATTCTCTGGATTTAGCCCCCCCCAACGACTATTTCTTTTCCAAATCTCATAAGATAGTTCACTGGGAAAAATATTCGCATCAAATGAAGATGTTGAATTGAAAACTAATTCGTACTTTGAAAAGTTGGTATGTTGAATAATTAAGATTAATTTTACCAAAAAAATCAAGTTGTTCCTTATTAGACTAAGGAAAACTAGTGATACCAAAAACTTTTGAGTCAAAACTTTCCATATTCAATTTTCATGAATTAGAATACAATTTATAAATTAAGTTCCATTTTATTCTCGTATCCATTTCTATGTATTTCCAAAGGATTAAACTTATGACAAGCTTTCATGCGTAAACTTCAAAAATATTGAATTTTAAATCTTTCATTGGTTTTCCTAAAGAAATTACTGAAATAGAATGACCAAAACAGAATCAATTTTGGGTGAATTCTATCAGGAATGTAAAACTTGAAATATCTTGATTTTTAAAAGAAAACTCACATAATTCTTATACGGAAACGTCAATTAGTAAAACTGTCACAATTGTAATCTAAGAGAAAATTTATTCAATATCTTTGTCTACAAAACTAGCTCTAGTGTTTCTGCTTATATAAAAGCAAAAGAAAAGCTTATATTCTCGGAAAAAACTTAAAGTAGCCTCCAAAATCTCATTTATTTCTTGTCATACCAAAGAAAAAAAAAATTTAATATTAAGACAATGCAACTTAAAAATATACAATTCAGTGCATTGAATTTATATTTATGAGCTTAAAATGCAAATATTTTCTACCCCGATCATTAAATCGAAAGTCATAAAATGCAGAACTTACGTGACTCAATTATTTTCGCACATGCAGAAAAAAAAAATCAAAAAAATCAAAATTTATGTGAAAAACAATAAAAAATAAATTGTTTCATATTTCAATGGCAACAAATAATGAACTGATTCGATTCACTCTTTACGCCCGACTGTCACTTGAAAGCACCCACACAGACGATCGACAATAATTTTAAAATATGTGAGTGCAAAACTTACAAAAAAGAACCAGCTTCACTTGCAAAACATTCAAGTACGCCAAGGAAAAGCTCTAGCGTAAGCATGTGTATGTGTATGTTTGCATGCAATACAGCAAAGAGGCTGAACTGTGTTTGAATTGCTTGAAAAGTAGCGTCAAGGAGGAAGAACAAAGGAACAATTTTTTCCAACCCATAGAAATGTCATAAAATTCAACTAGCTACAAAAACAATAAAAAGTTACTAACTCACACATATGAGTGGATGTGCTCCGAAGAACACACACACAATCAGAGAGAGAGTCAGCCACCCATTTTGATATTTTTGCAGTTTTATTGCAAATATATCGTTGCTACTTCAGCAACTGTTTTAACTTTGATTTTATTTTTATGATTTTAAGATTTTTTTTTTCACTTTGAGTTACCGTTATGCCGGATGTGCCACGCCATATGTGGCCATTTTCTTATTTATGAAGACTCAGCGGAAGTTGGGACAACAGCAGCTGAAGCAGAAGCAGCAGCAAATGCAATCTTCATAATGCTAAATCATGGTTGAGAACACGTCGCAGTTGTTTCCGTTTCTATGAGTGTCGCTTTGAGTTTGTGTGTTAATGTCTTTTGAGTTGTATTTTTGAGCATGTGTATTAGTTTGAATTCACATTGTTATTGCAAATGACAAGAAGCTACTGTAGAATGGATCTGAAAATAGTTTTATTGGTCCGAATCTCTGATATTAATTTAAGTATTTTTGAAATTAAATGGAAAACTTTTGTCTCACTCTCTTTCTCACTTTCCTTCTTTGTTACTTTCAGTTTTTTCTTGGTTTCAGGTCTGAAACTAATGGGGAATTTTGGTAGGGGCTAAACACCAAAAGTTTCAAAACCTATGTCCTATGTCATGTCATATATCATGTCATATGTCATGTCAGGTGGAAATTTTATGATTTTTGTGTGTTTATTCCCTGCAAATGAACAGGGCGGCTTTAACCCCCCTGCGCATGAATTATTCCGGAGTAAACGCTTCCAAATGCATGAATTTTTTAGACAATGATTTCCGAAAAGTCATGATTGGTATAGGGGTTTTTCGGGGCGCTGAGTCCATTCCCGATATCTGTTGGGGCGAAAAAATCCCCCCAAGGGGTGAAAATGGGGGTTTGGGTGGTGGAAATTTGTTAGCAAGACAAAAACGAAAAAAAAATATAAAAAAAATAAAAAAAATTAAAAAAAAAAAAATCAGATCCAGCGACCTCGAAAACCCCCAAGTACCAGATTCCAGTCCCGGGCTACGATTTTTCACGTCAGAAATGTTGCTTATTTTATTTCCGGACTCTCCACCCCCTACCCCTGTTTTTAACCCCCCGAATTTTATTGACCATTTCAGCAGGGTGTTATTTTGTAGAGGACATTTCACCCTTTAATTTAAGCCCTCGCCGTGGTCTCAAAGTTGTATAGATTCAGAGATATGACCGTTTACTTTTGGACGAGTATACTCGTCATTCTGAATACGGAAGCGACTTCGTTTGGACGAGTATACTCGGGACAGCGCGCAGGGGGGTTAAGAGAGGGCCGGAGAGGGTTAATATATATGACGGAACATTTTTTTCTTGTGGATCTATTCCCTCCGACCCCTCCTTACGGGGCTCCCATACAAATTTTTTTATTTTTGTATATTTATTCAAGTCATATCAAAACGTCACGTCAAAATCTACGAATATGTACACGATACAGCCAACTTATTTTTTTACACTACCAAAAACCTAAAATATTAAATACGGGTTCCCTGCAAACAATTTCTGAGTGCCTCAAAAAAATGACTCTGAAAAGAGTATTTCTTATGCGTGTTTTATGAGTACGCATTAAAAAGACTCATAAAGGAGTCTTTGATTTGATTCTAAAATGATTGTTTAAAAATAAGACTCAAAAAATAGTATTTCTTATGCGTGTTTTATGAGTACGCAATAAAAAGACTCATAAAGAAGTCTTTTATATGATTGTAAAATAATTGCTCAGAAATCAGACACTAAAAAGCGTATTTTTTATGCGTGTTTTATGAGTGCGCAATAAAAAGACTCATAGAGAAGTCTTTGATATGATTTTAAAATGATTGCTCAAAAAAATGACTCTAAAAAGAGTATTTTTTATGAGTGTTTTATGAGTACGGAATAAAGAGACTCATAAAGGAGTTTTTGATATGATTCTGACATGTCATATGTCATGTTGTGTCATATGACATGACATAAAACACGTATAAAAAATACTCTTTTTAGTGTCTGATTTCTGAGCAATTCTTTTACAATCATATAAAAGACTTCTTTATGAGTCTTTTTATTGCGTACTCATAAAACACGCATAAGAAATACTATTTTTTGAGTCTTATTTTTGAACAATCATTTTAGAATCATATCAAAAACTCCTTTATGAGTCTTTTTATTGCGTACTCATAAAACACGCATAAAAAATACTCTTTTTAAAGTCATTTTTTGAGCAATCATTTTAGAAACATATCAAAGACTTCTTTATGACTCTTTTTATTGCGTACTCATAAAACACGCATAAAAAATACTCTTTTTAGAGTCATCTTTTTGAGCAATCATTTTAGAATCATATCAAAGACTTCTTTATGAGTCGTTTTATTGCGTACTCATAAAACACGCATAAAAAATACTCTTTTTCTGAGCAATTATTTTACAATCATATAAAAGACTTCTTTATGAGTCTTTTTATTGCGTACTCATAAAACGCGCATAAGAAATACTATTTTTTGAGTCTTATTTTTGAACAATCATTTTAGAATCATATCAAAAACTCCTTTATGAGTCTCTTTATTCCGTACTCATAAAACACTCATAAAAAATACTCTTTTTAGAGTCATTTTTTTGAGCAATCATTTTAAAATCATATCAAAGACTTCTCTATGAGTCTTTTTATTGCGCACTCATAAAACACGCATAAAAAATACGCTTTTTAGTGTCTGATTTCGGAGCAATTATTTTACAATCATATAAAAGACTTCTTTATGAGTCTTTTTATTGCGTACTCATAAAACACGCATAAGAAATACTATTTTTTGAGTCTTATTTTTAAACAATCATTTTAGAATCAAATCAAAGACTCCTTTATGAGTCTTTTTAATGCGTACTCATAAAACACGCATAAGAAATACTCTTTTCAGAGTCATTTTTTTGACATTGTCATGTCATGTCATATGTCATGTCATATTTCATGTCATATGTCATGTCATATGTCATGTCATATGTCATGTCATATGTCATGTCATATGTCATGTCATATGTCATGTAATATGTCATGTCATATGTCATGTCATATGTCATGTCATATGTCATGTCATATGTCATGTCATATGTCATGTCATATGTCATGTCATATGTCACGTCATATGTCATGTCATATGTCATGTTGTGTCATGTCATATGTCATGTCATATGTCATGTTGTGTCATGTCATATGTCATGTAATATGTCATGTCATATGTCATGTCATATGTCATGTCATACGTCATGTCATGACGTCGATTACACAGTGTAACAACCAAAATGTGAATAAGAAACTTACACCTGTTTCTCAAATAATTCAAGTCCTCTAATCACGAATCTGTTTCTTCTCCAAATTTCTCCTTCACGTCAGAATTTTGAGATAATAGGTACAAAATTTTGACACCCCAAAAATTGCTTATTAATAAAGAGTTTAATTAGTAACGTTACCATAATTTTGAAGTTAACGATTTGGTGTGAACTATTTTCCTTTATAATTGTTTTACATTTTAAAATAGTACCTATACAATTTTGTACTTAAATCCCCTCAAGAAAATGTTTGGAAATGAGCCTGTGTCACGGCATATTTTTTCTCCCATATATAGCAGAAAATAAAAACTTCAAAACTTTAACAAGTTCTAGCAATTTAAATTTAAAAGCTTCCCCAATCATAAGATAGAAATCTCTTCAAAATATGGCTCTCATAGTCAGCAGCCGCCGCCCACTGCCACCCATAACCGCCCACGCCTTAGTTGCTAAAAGTAAAGTTTTCATTTGTGGATTTCTAGCTTTACACACGTTTTTGTATAATTTTGCAATTTTCACAAAACTTCTCATGCTCTGAGCACTAAGCACTAAGCCATGAGAAGAAAGTGACAGAGAAAACTGAGATTTTTGCCACCCAAGAATACAACCTTAAGTTAACTGCTGGCAAAGAAGGATACACACAAGTATACACGGAATTTTAGGATATGATGACAATGACAATAAGTATGCAAGGATTAGAGACGAGAAAAAGAAAAGGAGTCAACAGAGGAAATTGTGTGCAAATAAAATAAAACAACCAGCTAAGGGCGAAAAGGGCGTTTATGTGGAAAAAGGTTTTGCAGTAAAGGTAAAACTACAGGAAAATGTTAACTGAAAATATGTTCTCAGCTTTACTTCGTGGCAGGATATACGCCATATTATGCACACAATATGGATTTTGAAGATTTTCATAATAAGATTATAATTTTCTGGGCAGACGGAAAAGCGAGAAAAAATTGCCTAGATGTCCAAATTTAGACACTCTGCTTTATTGCCAGGCATCCGCTCATTATTTTAGCTGTTTGAGTTTTGGATGATGTCCTTAGATAAGCTGCTTAAAAAATTCATATAAAACATAGCTTCAATTTCTGCACACACTGAAACACACACATAAACTTAGCAACCATCACTGCCGCCACTACCACCACCATCACCACATTTACCTTGTTGCCTAGCATATGCAAGCCAGTGTTGCCATTGCAATGCGGCTGCTTTGTGTCCTGAATATTGCCCTGGCTACGCTAAACGCGCATTTAAGATAAATGATCGCCGCTTTTTAAAAGTCACAAAAAGTTTGGTCACGTTCGCGCTATCCGCTTCCCCGCCACACACACACACACACACAGAATAAGTGAGGCGTGCAGTCAAGTTTTAAGGATTCTTACGATGAGCTGCTGTTGCTGTTATTGGTGGTTGCCAGCTACATCGACACCCTACTAGCAACTTGTTTACCTACCCATTATTATTATTATAAGTATTATTTTTCCTTTCTTTTTGGGTTTATACTTTAAATTCAAGACGTTTGCTGGCTTAAACGTTTTAGAAATCTATTTTTCAAAATTATAGACGCCATCCCCCCAAACAGCCATCATCACGAATCCATGCAGCTCAAGCAACAGAGAGCGAAAGTATTTATTTCGTTAGTGTGAATATGTGTAGCTTTAAGGAAGCTAAAGGCTACGAAAAAAGTGTGCATCGAAGATGAAGTCACATATGTTTGGCATCAATTGCAAAACATAGTCAGCGACATTTTGGAGGAAGAGGATGTGCTTCATATCCGCAAGCTGTAAGTAATTGAGATATTGTATAGGAAATACTATTAAAGAAATTTTAAGTTAGATCTATTAAGCAATCATAAAAGTTGATTGCTTTCATTTTGATTTTATTGCTTCTTGATAAGGTAGCTCTTTTAAATAATTTCGAAAAAGTGAGTAATTTTTTTCCAGAAGTCCCAATTGTAACCAAATAAATGAGATAACAACAACTGAGATATGAATTAAAAACTTAAAATTATGAAAAACAAAAATTTATGAATATTTTTAAAATTATAAAAATAATATACAACAGTTTTGAGACAAAGGAAACATTCTTAGAATAATTACTTTAAAGGAATATTAAAAATTTATAAGAATAAAACATTAATCTAAAGGGTAACCAATTTATGAAAAAGAAGAAGAAGAAGAACAGTAGAAGTCAAAAGTGGATAGAGTTAAGAGAAATATTGAAAGATTAAATGCTTAAAGGCTTTTTGGTTAGAAACGACCTTAATGCTATTTGGTAGAGAATTCCACAGTCTTATTGCACTGACGAAAAACAGCCTGCTAGAATTTTTGTAATGGTGGCTCGGAATCAATAGGTTCATGCTTCGACTTGACCTGCAGAACTGAAGTTTTTCATACAAGTAATGTGGGCAACGCGAATAGATTATTTTATGCAAAAACATACAATTTCTTGCTTCGAGATATCGAAATAAGCAGCGACCAAGTATAGGGTGTTTTTTTTTAGGGGTTTGTTTTTCGAATAGAGATAAAACACAAGAAAATCGTTTTAATGTCCATCAATTTGGCTTTATTGGAAGGATAATTTTATGCCATTAATGTTTAAATATGATTTCGGGCATGTGGCCGCCACGGCTGGCTCGAATAAAGCCAATTCTACAGGTCCAATTTTCAACCACTTTTTCGAGCATATGGGGCCGTATGTCGGCAATAACGCCACGAATGTTGGCCTCCAAGTCCCCTAACGTTTCTGGTTTGTTGGCGTAGACGAGCGACTTCACATATCCCCAAAGAAAATAATCCAATGGTGTCAAATCACACGATCTTGGTGGCCAATTGACAGGTCCATTCCGCGAAATTATGCGCTCATCGAATGTTTCCTTCAATAAATCGATTGTGACGTGCGCTGTGTGGCATGTAGCGCCGTCTTGTTGGAACCACAACTCATCCACATTCATGCCATCCAATTCGGGAACAAAATAGTCGGTTATCATGGCTCTATACCGGTCTCCATTAACGGTAACTGACTCTCCAGCATTATTTCGGAAGAAGTATGGCCCAATGACTCCACCAACCCATAGAGCACACCAAACAGTCAGTTTTTGTGGATGTAATGGCGTTTCAAGGATCTCATGTGGATTCTCTTCACTCCAAATGCGGCAATTTTGCTAGTTGACGTAGCCATTCAACCAAAAATGAGCCTCATCACTGAACAAAATTTTGCGATGAAAATCAGCATCGAGATCAATCTCATTTTCGGCCCATTTGCAAGCGTTGTTCTTTTGTCAACCTGTTCATGATGAAATGGCAAACCAAACTGAACATAAATCACATTAGAGTTGCCAGATTTGACCACAAAATGCCAGTTTTATCTCTATTCGAAAAACAAACCCCTAAAAAAAACACCCTTTAGTTTAGTGCGAAAGAAGGATACATGATCGTACCTCTTCAAGCCATAGACGCAGTGATGTTAACATAATTTGTTGAAATTACTGTGTCGGGCACAAAAAATTACTGTTTTTGGTGAAAATTACTGTGAATTGGAACAACAAATACTGTGTAATTACTGTATAACTAAAACGCATAAAAAATCAATTCAAACGCAAATTTTTATATAATACCGGCTGTATTCATAAGAAATTGTGAGCCTGTTATAAAGCCTTCATAAGAAAAAAATTTAAAAACATAATTCATAAACGTTCAATAGCGTTAAAAATGTCTTTAAAATTCTTCATAAATGAGATAATTTTAAAAATTGTTGAAAACCTAAAAAAGCCCCTTTGAATTACATTTTTGTTATCATCTGAGCACAAATTTTATCAAAAATATTTAAAATTATTTCAAAATATATCAAAAACAAACAAAATGTCAAAAAATGTTTGAAAATGTTTGTTTATTATGAGGATTGTTGATTGAGATGATTTTTAAAAATGGCTGAAACATGCTATAAACTCCTCACAAAGCATTTCCGCAAATTATTTGCTCTCATTTCAGCACAAATATTGTCCAAAATTATTCAAATAATTCAAAGTATAACATTTACAAAATATGTAAAAAAAATTAAAAATATTTGACCAAAAAATTTGTCAAAACATTTAAAAATATTTACAAAAAAACAAAACACAATAAAATTACAATTTTTACTGTGCAGAGGATAGCTTCGAAAAACTTTTCATGGGTAAATATCAAAATGTTGACAAAATTGTGACAAATAAATAAAATGCCATTAAATTTATCTAATACACAAACCATAATTTACACTCATCCCACTTCAAATCGAAAGTGTTTCTGTTATAACTACAAAACAGCTACAACGTGTTTATGAATAAGAACATTTTAAAAAAACTTTCTATTGAACGCTTTAAAGCTATTTTAAAATATTTTTATGAATACGGCTTATAATAAACAAACGTAACAAATATGTTTGGATACTTAATACATTTAAAACAATTATGAATTTTAGATATTATTCATCTAAATGATCGTACATAGATCTTCCCAAAAGCGCAAAATGGTTTCTTTGGAATTGTACGGTTGTTAGTGCTAGCCAGGCGCGGATTCAGGGGGGGATTTTGGGGGTTCAAACCCCCCGAAATTCTAAAAGAACCTGTATTTAAATGTGATATACTGATGTTTATTATGTGGGCTAAGAGTACCAAAAAGAAAAACATTGGTTTTTTATAATTTACTTTAAATATTCACACCCCTATGCTGTAAACGTTTGTAGCTGTTTCTACACGTATTGCTAAAATACTGAATTCTGTTCCAGTTTTTGAGATATCGTGCCTGTAGCTGTAAACAGTCACACATACAATCTCAACCTGAAATCACAAAAACACCGCATTTTTTGGATAAAATATATCCAAACACCGCACAGTTTGAATTTAAAAACCCACAGTTTCGATAGTATCGGAAGTGTAGACGTAAAATTCCTTTTTATACAGTAATGGAGAAAAATTCCGGTTTTTGTAGTTTTTATTTATTTTGATGTTGGTTTTATGTTGGCCTTTTAGATTTGTATTCGGGTCAAAAACACAGAGAAATAACTTTTATTTTGATAATTATCTTCACCCCAGCGTCAGTTTGTGGTATTTAACACAAAAAATAATCCTGAGCACCACACAATCATATGGAGTGAATATGGAGTGAAATGTGGATGGCTAATTTGTTCGTAGCAAAGTTTTTTCCAATAAGTGGAATACTTTTTTCACATATTGCAGCAAAACACAAATTATAACCTTCTTTTGAAAAACCAGAGGCTCGAAATAGATTTTAGACTAACGGTTCTTGAGCAAAGTTGAATTTGCTCCGTAGAAAATTATCCACGCCTACGATTTTTTGAAAAAAAAATTAACCCTAATAAAAAGGGTGGTTGAATTTTAAGGGCCGATGTTGAATATAAACTACACCTAAATGTCAAGTTTTTTTCTGCATTTCAGTTGACATTTCTCAATTTCAGACTAACTCAATTTGGACCGTTAAACTTATTCAGGCTTATTATAAAAATGGGCTTTCAAATCAAAATGCATATCGAGCACTTCGTGATTTTTTCGGTCAATTTAATCGTCCAAATGTGCGTAAAATCGGAAAAATCG
Source organism: Pherbina coryleti (assembly GCA_943735915.1). Taxonomy (NCBI): domain Eukaryota; kingdom Metazoa; phylum Arthropoda; class Insecta; order Diptera; family Sciomyzidae; genus Pherbina; species Pherbina coryleti. The sequence continues at coordinate 41,869,283 of OX030950.1, read as the reverse complement.
TGCAAAAATTTGAACAAACCAGGTCTGTAGGAGATGTGAAAACACCAGTGCATGCTCATACAGCTCGTAATGCAGAAAATATTGCTGCTGTTCGCGATAGTGTGGCTGAAGAGCCGTCCACCTCAACTCGTCGTCGTGCCCAACAATTGCACCTCTCACGCTCGTCGTTGATGAACATTATGCATAAAGACTTGCATTTTCACGCTTACAAGGTGCAATTGACTCAAGAACTAAAGCCTCTTGACCATTTCAAGCGTCGTCAATGGTCAGAATGGTGGCAAGAAATGGCAACAGTGGATGATAAATTTTCGAAGAAAATCATCTTCAGTGATGAGGCACATTTTCACCTCAGTGGATTCGTCAATAAGCAGAATTGCCGCATTTGGGCGAATGATAATCCAAGAGTGATTGTCGAAAAACCAATGCACCCACAAAGAGTGACTGTTTGGTGCGGCTTATGGGCTGGCGGCATCATTGGGCCGTATTTTTTCCAAAATGAGGCCAGTCAGACAGTAACTGTGAATGGTGTTCGCTATCGTGAGATGATAACGAACTTTTTATGGCCCGAATTGGAAGATTCGAAACAATGGCTCTTTTGCGCGACAAATTCAATGGCCGTGTTATCTCACGTGGTGGCGATGTTAATTGGACGCCAATCATGTGATTTGACACCGTTGGACTTCTTTCTTTGGGATTATTTGAAAGAAAAGGTGTACGTCGATAAGCCAGACACAATTCAAAAGCTAAAGGATAAGATAATTTGGCACATTGACGGCATAGAACCTCACTTATGCCTCAGCGTCATCGAAAATTTGGACCATCGGATGGAGGTGTGCCGCCGAAGTCGCGGCGGCTTTATAGCCGATATTTTGTTCCATGCATAATTGAACCATACCAATATTATCACAATAAAAAGAAATGACAATAATTTCCTTAATAATTTGTGTTTTATCCAAAATCAACATCGATCTTTAAAATTTTACTACCCTTTATATATATATAACGTACATAAATATTTTTGAAACCCCCCCCGAAATATATTCCTGGAACCGCCCCTGGTGCTAGCCATGTATACACTATAATTTGCAAAGTTATCAAGGCATCGTTCCATTTGGCACTAACGGGCAGCATTATTTAGGGCAACTAATAACTTGTGGGATGAGCGTGAATCTAGATTGCTATAAACTACTTCCGAGTAAGTGATGATAGGCATCAGCAGTTGTAATACAAGTTTTCGTCTTGTTTCGACTGGAACATACGCTGAGGTCATACTTAGGTTGCGTAAAACAAAGTAGACCTGACTCACACAGGAATTAATGTGATCCTCACAGGATAGGGAACTATTTATTTTAAACCCCAGGTTAGAAGCCTTAATAACAACTTTCAGTTCGACGTTATTAAGTAGAATTGGGGGTAAATCAAAATTTAAGAAGGGTGTTTTAGAAATCGGTAGAATGTATGATTTTAGGGGGTTAAGTTTAAGTTTATTAGCTTCAGACCAATTGGCTACAGCATCTAAATCTTCATTTAATCTTACACACAAATCTTCAATGAGCCCGCTAGGTCTAGACAAATATAACTGAAGATCATCAGCATACGCATGCATTGTGACATTTTTGCATGTATCAAAAATGTCATTGATGAACAATGAGAACAGAAGGGGGCCTAGAACCGAGCCTTGGGGTACACCAGTATTAATATTCTTGAATGTTGAGCAATTAACTCCTACTTTTACTCTCGAATTCGAATCTAAAAATATTTATGTCAGAGAGTTTGATTACTACTAATTTGATTTTAAAAACTACGAGTCATAAGCAGGGCATGGAAAGGTGGGCTCATGTACGTGCGCGAGCTCGTACATAGGACATTTTGGAACACGGTCGTGTAACTTTTAAAACGTCTCAAGCTCACATGGCAATGAATAGCAAAATTAAAAATGAGGTAGTATAGCACGCAGATAAGTCAGAGGAAGTTTAATGGGTTCAATGTACCGGGTACATTGTACCCCTTGCATAAAAACCTATGATTCTATGACAAAAGTGATGCGATCGGTCGACAAGTGGTTCTAGGTGACTCTTTTGAATTAATTTGGGCTTTGAAGACTTCTTCTACGAAAATCTTTGACTATTTGACATATGGATTCCACTGCAATTAAACGTAGGATACTACATATATTTAGGAATAAATATATAGATGGACTTTTTTTCTTTATTGTTTTTCTAAGTATTCTCTTTTATGATGAATTTATTCTTGCATGCGTTTGAACCATTTCTCATAACATTTATACCATTCCGCTTGAGAGATATCTCCAAAACATAGTTTTTGAACGCATCAACGGCTTCTTCTGGCGTCGAAAATCATTGTCCACGTTTAAAGGTAAATCATTGTCCTTGATGTGCGGGAATAAAACAAGTCATTGGGCGCCAAATCAGGACTGTATGGCAGATGACCCATTCATTTGATGCTTTGAGTGATCAAAAACGCCTCAAGCTCGTCTTACCTTGGTGAAGAATAATTCTTCGGCACTTCTTTGTTTTCCTTTTTTCATGGAAATTTCTTATTTTTCTATGTGTTTCAAGGGGGAAAAATTGAAACAAAAAATTTTTTTATTTTCAAATTACAAAAAAAAAAAGAAAAACAAAAAATTTGATCTTTATATATATTCCCGAAATAAATGTAAATTATTACATACAAGAAGACAAGAGAGCCTTCAAAAGATCCATTGACGTAACTTTATCGATATATTATCCCGGTGTAATCTTTTGGCCTTAGAATCATCGATATGATTCATAAGAGTCAAAAGAATCCATAAAGCTTCCAATAACTCACCTAAGACATGGCTATTTATTTTATACTGTCTCATGAGCATCAAAAGTCTCATCTGTGCTCTCGTTCATTTCTCCAAGTCTTATTGTTATAAAAATGGTCAAAGAAGAACTTCGTGCTTTGATTAAGCATTACTTCTTGCGTAACAAAAGTGCGAAAGAAACAAATGAAAAGCTCGATTAATATTATGGTGAATATATTTACTATGTCGTATTCAGCCGTAAAAATATTTGATTGCAGAGTTCAAAAGAGGTCGAATCAGCACAAAAGATGAATACGCAGAAGTAGCATTAAAAACAGAGACCACTCCAGAATGTATTGTAAATTATCCACGATTTCGTATTGGACAATCCGAAAGTGATGGTGCTTGAGATAGCTCAGCCATTGTCAAATCAAGTCGGTCGGTGGTTTCAATTTTACATGAACATTTGGGTATGAGAAAACTGACTGCAAAATGGGTGCAGCGTTCCTTAACAATCAATCAAAAACATGAAAGCGTTCGCACTTCCCAACAATATTTGGACATGTTTAAACACAATCCAACTGATTTTTTTGTGTAAAATAGTGACCATGAATTAAACATGGATCACTACTATACACTAGAATCGAAGGAATCAGTGAAAGAGTTAGTACAAACATGCCCACGTAGTTGCCCGTATGGCCCGCGTGGCCCTTCATACAAGTTTTTTTCTATCTTAATTTTGTCTTTGGGATGAGCCAAAATCAAAGAACTTCTGCAAAAAACAACAACACAAACCGCACTCGTTTAGTGTTCAGCACATTTTCCAGTGAACTTTACAAAAACAAACGCATGCAAAGCCTCGATGATGTCGATGCTGAAACTGATTGTCCCGTTACTTGTGTGTCAAGTAATTTTTCATGAAAACATTGTTATTGTAATAGAAATTAAGTCTTGTCGAAGTGCACTGGCAAATAAAATTGAGTTCATTGTGTTGTCATAATTTGTGTTTGTTTTTTTTTTTTTTTGTTTTTTTAAACATTGGCCCGCGCATAAAATTTCTCGGGCCCTACTGAGTTAGTAGGTCCCAGTGGAAGTACACCAAAGCGAGCGAAGACTCAACAAACGCCCGGTAAGGTGTCTGTTTTTTGGGATTCAACCGTCATTTTGTTTATAGACTATTTGAAAAAAGGAAAAAAATCAACAGCGGCTATTACTGTAAATTACTGAACAGATTGCAGAACGAAATCGCGAACAAACGACGTCATTTATCGAAGAGAAATATCATTTTTTTTTGACGTGACGAAGTTACGGTTTACCGCGTAGGTCTCCAACAAAGTTGAAAAATGCATTTTTTCAAAATTCATGAGCGTTGCATTGAATTGTTACTCGCTGAGTATAAGAGCTATGACTAAAAACATGCTACGACCGTCTTTGACTTCATTATAAAAACAAAACAAAAATTCAAAACATCTTCGGGACGCGGGGGAACTGCTTAAGCAACACAACTGAAAATTTGTTACATGAAATTATTACTCGCTGAGTATTAGTGCTAGGACTACAATTATGATACACTAATAAAGGCCTGCTCTAAGCCCTCACAGCAAAATTAAACAAATAATTTCTGTCGTCATGGGGACACAGAGAAAGCCTCTCAAAGATCGACAATGCAGCGGCGTTGCATTGAATTTTTACTCGGTGAGTATATAAGCTACGATAAATGCTTGGAAAGGAAAATGATGGATTTATACTTGGCCTTGCGACAAAAATAAAAAAAAATTTCTGACGTCACCAGGTCGTGAATACAGCAGCTTATGTAACAGAAATGTAATGTCGTTGCATGTAATTATTGCTTACTCAGAAGACGTGCTGCGGTAAATTTTGCTTTACAACAGCAAAGATGTGTTATTACGCCTCACTACTAAGATACAAATAAAATTCGTATCGTCATGATTTCAGTGTGGCAACCACATAAAGCAGTAAAAAAGCTAAAACCATGAAAAAACGTTGCATGGAATTTTCACTCTGCGACTACTGGCGTAACGGTAAATTTTAAGGAGCGAAAATGAAGGTAAGGTCTTCGGGCACATGATAAAAATACAAAAAAATTGATGGCGTCATAAACCTCTAATGGTCTCCTACATCAACATCAACATCAACATCAACATCAACATCAACATCAACATCAACATCAACATCAACATCAACATCAACATCAACATCAACATCAACATCAACATCAACATCAACATCAACATCAACATCAACATCAACATCAACATCAACATCAACATCAACATCAACATCAACATCAACATCAACATCAACATCAACATCAACATCAACATCAACATCAACATCAACATCAACATCAACATCAACATCAACATCAACATCAACATCAACATCAACATCAACATCAACATCAACATCAACATCAACATCAACATCAACATCAACATCAACATCAACATCAACATCAACATCAACATCAACATCAACATCAACATCAACATCAACATCAACATCAACATCAACATCAACATCAACATCAACATCAACATCAACATCAACATCAACATCAACATCAACATCAACATCAACATCAACATCAACATCAACATCAACATCAACATCAACATCAACATCAACATCAACATCAACATCAACATCAACATCAACAGCAACATCAACATCAACATCAACATCAACATCAACATCAACATCAACATCAACATCAACATCAACATCAACATCAACATCAACATCAACATCAACATCAACATCATGTCTGCTGCTGGATGAAATCTGCTGTCAATCTGCGAGCCGCTGGGTTTGACTCAGACAACAACTTCTACATCCATGAAAGTCTGAATGCAGCTAACTCTACAAGCTGCAATCGTCTATAAGCGCCAGAAAAAAATCTTCAATGCGTTTACTTTTCGTGGTGCAGTCCACATCAGACTGGAAAAAAATGCGGACAGCTTTCCAATTTGCAGTATTGATGAATTGCATCATGCAGTTAGCGGAGCCTCTGGTATTGCTGAACCTCTTGTATCTCATACTAATTAATTTGCCTTCTTTTATATTATTTTTATTTATCAATAAGTTAAACAATTTTAATAATCACTCTTATTGTTATTCGATGGTATCCAAATTTTTAATTTTCCTCTCTTGCTGCAACTTCAACTCTTTGCTTCCTTTTTCTTCTCACAAAATCTCTATCAAATCAACTTTTTTACTTTCTACAGCTTATTATTTCGTTGTCGTCCTCAAACCTTTTAATGGTCGGGAATAACCATAACTTTGATGCTAATAATAATCAGAAGATTATGATTGATATTCTGTGTAAACAACACACCGGTTTAAAAATTGCCCATTTCAATGCAAGAAGTCTGAATGACTTCAAAATAGATTGTGCCAAATATATTTTTGTTGACTCCTCGGTAGACGTACTCTGCGTCACTGAAACTTGGCTATGCAATAATATAAAAGACTCGGTAGTAATAAGCAATATATTGTAAAAAAAGCCTTAATGTAAAATTTCTGAGCGACTCTAGTGGATCTGATGTGGAGTTCTTAAACATTGAAATCTATGATTGCATAGTTAAAGTTTATCTCTCGTGCGTATACAATCCCAGCCGCAGCTCTAGTCTTGATGCGTTATTCACCGCTATATCTAGCTGTTTGATAGACTATGACCATATCATATTATGTGGTGACTTTAATATTAATTTGCTCTCCAAAGATAGTTTAGCGAACAAATTTCTTGATAGTTTGTCTGAAGTTGGTGTTTCTGTTGTTAATTCTGAGGCGCCTACTCGCTTTGCTAGCAATGCTGCTCCTAGTCTACTTGATTTATTTGCAGTCTCGGATATTACAACGGTTCTTTTATTTGATCAGATATCATTTTTGTCCGATCATGACCTGATTTTCTGCGTATTTAATATACATCTCATGCACTCTGAAGTGAGCAGAACATTTACTTATCGGGACTATAAATCGATTCGCTCTGATGCTCTATTTGCTGATCTTGCTAGAATAAATTGGATGGATTGCTACTACTTTAGTTCTGTTGATGATAAATTGAATTTTTTTTTGAGCAAAATCTCGTCTACTTTTGAAAGCTATGTGCCACTACGTACATCTCGAATCATTAACAGTACTTGTCCATGGTTCACAAATTCCATCAAGCAAGCTCTCAAAAAACGTCATAAGGCCTATTCCAGGTGGAAACGCAATCCAACTGTGACCAACTGGGAAGAATACAGGAGGGCTAGAAATGATGCTTCATCCGCAGTGAAGTTATCTAAGAAAAGATTCTATCTCTCAAAGCTAAGTACGTCATTGCCATCAAAGAAGCTCTGGAATAACCTAAAAGAAATTGGAATTGGAACCAATAACAACTCTAGAGAATGTCCTATAGATCCAGATGTTTTTAATGCGTATTTTGTGACCAGCCCTTCGACCGAAACTCTCAGCTCGAACTCTAGCTCATATATTAATATCTCCTCCTCCGATTTGTTGCAAAAATTTCAGTTTACTGCTGTAAATGAGTCAGATGTTGTTAGAAGTATCTTGAGGATTAAATCAAATGCTATTGGCGAAGACGGGATTGAGATAAAATTTATCAAGCTTATACTACCCTATGTTATTAGTCCTCTCGTACATATATTCAACCACTGCCTCACTAGCTCTACGTTTCCTTCTATCTGGAAAATCGCCACGATATTACCTATTGCTAAAAAGCCCAAGGCAGTTTTACCGAGTGATTTTCGTCCTATAAGCCTCTTGTCGTCCATCTCTAAAGGCTTGGAATCTCTAATGGCTGAGCAGATTTCCAACCATCTTAGTGCACATAATCTCTTGTTTCCTCTCCAGTCAGGCTTTCGCTCAGGACATAGCTGCTCCACTGCCTTGGTGAAAATTCTCGAAGATTTAAGGTCATCTTTTGATAAAGTTTTCTCAGCTTAGTCTGCCTCTTAGACTTTTCAAAAGCGTTCGATAGTGTAAGCCACCATATTCTTTGCAAAAAATTGGAAACCTGCTTCAGCTTCTCGGATTCTTCTGTGCATCTCTTGAAAAGCTACTTGGAAGGAAGAACTCAAACGGTCAAGGTAGGAAATAAATACTCAAGTTACAGAACTATCGGTAGTGGTGTGCCTCAAGGGTCAGTTCTGGGACCGCTTCTGTTTACTATGTATATCAACGATATCTTCTCTATATGTAAGAATGTCACAATGCATGCTTATGCGGATGACCTGCAACTCTATCTCTCCCGACCGACATGCCTCGTTGAAGATCTTTGCGCAAGAGTTAATGAAGATTTGGCTGCTATCACCAGATGGGCTGATGAAAATAAACTGAATTTGAATCCTCTAAAATCGTACGTCTTACCAGTAGCGAAATCTAAACATCCTCTGATTGATCTGCCTCCTATCTTCCTAAGCGGCACTAAGCTTGACTTTGTAAGCAAAGTTACTAATCTAGGATTTGTTGTAAACTCTTCTCTTACGTGTGTAGATCACATAAATGGTGTGG